>CP092863.1:187104996-187206620 GCA_030710605.1 Cordylochernes scorpioides | reverse complement strand
TTTAATCTCATCTAACTTAACACTCTAACACAAAAATAATTATCAACTTTTATCTTATATAATTAATTTAGATTTAGATTGCTAATCTAATAGAATTTCCTTTTTATATATAAATATTACTATTATTAAAAGTTTTAAATATAGTTATATCAATATATAATTCCATCTTATCTCACTCTATAATATCAACTTAATTTAAATTATATTTAAGATTTAAAATTTTATTTGATAAACTTTATTATTTACATTTCATATAAATTCATACGAGCTTGCTCTATGATAATAACTTAATTTAAGTTATATTTAAGATTTCAATTTTTAATAGACAAACTCTGTTATTTACATATCCAAAAGGTATAATTTATATCTTAAAGGAAAGATTAAAATATAAAAGTAATTATAATCACATAATACTCACAGAATTTTTTTTTTCTCAGTGTTTTAGTCAGTTTAAAGATGTTTTTTATTAGTTATTCTTACAATTACTACAGATATACATACAACAATCTATATTTATTATCAAACAAATTATTAATTATTTCAACTAACATCTATAGCAAATAATTAAAAAAAAAAAAAAAAACGTTTTAAAGAATAACAAACTAAAAAACTTTAAAAAAACTACAAACATTTTTGGGTTAGCACCCCTTCTATGTTCTCTAAACTCGCTAAAAATTGTCTAAATAAGAAATGTCAAACTTGCCCAACTTTCAAGAACCATGACACATTTCAAACACCTAGTTGTAAGATAGAAAACACTATTTATAAATTAACTTGACAAACTTGTCAACTTTCATATATAGGACAAACTTGCAATCCTTTAAACATAAGAATAAATTTACATAGAAACCACTCGAAAAAATCAATTGGTAACACATACATGAAACAAAACAATAAAATACATACCTTTAACAATTACATGATAGAAATACTTGACATTTGTCAAGACAAAAAACAACGATTATTATTAGAAAACAATTACATTTATCAACACAACACTTTATACCCTTATGGACTTAACGACGAACTTAACCACACATACACACCACAACCATCTGAAATATCAATCTATGAAATTAGTAATAAATACAAAAAACATAACTCTAATAATAACTCAGTCAAAACCAGAGGTAAAACTACCAACAAATTAGGCTTCATAAACTTTAATAACTTATTAGACACAAACAAAATGTACACAAAAAATTTCATTGAAAATTTTATTAAAACATTATTCAAATTAAATAATAGCAAACTTATAAAACTTGTAGAACACATTAAAATTCACAATCTTTCTAATAGATTAACAGATATCACAAACGACATCTTCAAATACAGAAAAATTAAACAAAATAATAACCAAATTAACATTATTATTAAATTCAATAACAAATTATTTGATCATTTCAAATTTAATGATATATTTAATGACCAATCTATTAACAGTTTATTTCCTATAAAAGGTTTAAATATCAAAACTACCTGGAAATATAACAAGAATATTGGCAGTATATTATGCAATTATAACCCGTTTATTAATAATCTAACAAATTTTAAAAAATCTAAATGTAATTGCCACAATGTTCTAGATAAATATAAATTCACAGGACATATTTTAACTAGCGATTATTCTTTTTTGGAACCAAAACTCCAAAACATTTTAAATAGAGGATATAAATATATACCTCAGATCAAACACAATTTCAATAATACAATTAAATCTATATTAAAAGACATCGATATATTCATTAATAAAACTAGTATAAAACACAGAATTCCTGAATTTACTTTCCTAGAATGGAAATATAAATTAAGTAAAGAAATAAAAAACTATTATAACAACACACTAAAATACACAATCCCTAATGAATCGGAAATTAATTCCTTAAAAGACAATTTTGAAAACTTACAAAAAGATTTTATCATATGTCCAATAGATAAATGTTCAAATAATTTATCTATTATATGTAAAAACTTATATCATGACCTTCTAAAAAATGAAATTAATAACAACAGTAAATACACTTTCATAAAAACAACTGAAACTAAAATCAAAAAAGATATTAAAAATGTAGAAAACACACTAAAAATCATTAATTACAACAAAAACACAAACATACCGAAATTTTATATTATTCCTAAATTACATAAAACACCAATCTCATTTAGAACAATCACATCAGGAATAAACTCAGTCATAAAAAACATAGATTTAAGACTAGCTTCAACACTTCAATTCATAATAAATAAAATAACTAACAAACATAATTATAAATTCATAGATTCTAATAAAAAAATCATTAACTTCCTAACAAATAACCTACAAAAGATCAATACAGTTCATACATTTGATTTTGAAGATCTTTACTCTAACATACGTTTAGAAGACCTTAATAATAAAATACACAGCTTAATAAATGAATTCATTAATGACAAAACATTCCATATTCAAATTATTCACAACAAATACAAAACATTTAAATTAGATAACAAAACAGCAAAAACATTACTTGAAACCTTCTTAAACTTTAATTATATTAATTTTAAAAACAAAATATACATTCAATCTAAAGGTGTTCCAATGGGAACTTCATCCAGTCCTCTACTAGCAAACTTATTACTTTTTTGGTATGAAAGAGAGTTCTTCCTACAGAATGATGTAAATTGGCATATGTTCCGCTATGTAGATGACATCATTATCTTGAATAACCCACAATTCAATAATGTCATTTACAAAATATACCCTAAATATTTGAAACTTAAAAATAATGAAAAGATAACTAATAACAAGGAGGTTAACTTTTTAGACTTAAATATAAACCTTGCAAACAAGTCAATTGGAACATATGACAAAAGAAATTGTTATAACTTTAAAATTATTAAATTCTGTAATGTCAATTCCAACATATCATCAAATTGCTGAAAAGGCATATATTTTGGTCAATTTTTAAGATTTTATAGAATCAACAACATTTAAACAAACTTTATTAAAGATATTAAAAATCTTAATAAAGAGTATTTAAACAATGGTTTTAAATACAGAACAGTAAAGTTTTACAATAGGCTGTCAATACACAAATACCTAAGCAATAATAAATATAATTATAAATTTGAAACTTCAAACTTCTCCAATTAATCTAACCAACAACTTATATTCTACTCTTATACTAAAACAAATGATAGAATTACTGAATATATTTCCTATGACTTTAAATATATTAATTATATGATAACGATTATAAAGCATTAAATTCATTCAATTTGATCTCCAGTTACTGTGGGAGGGAACTGGAAAACAAATATAAATGAATTTGAAGCATAATAAATGTTTTATTATTCAATTAATTTATAATTTTAATAAAAATGTAACTTATATCAATGAAAACAAAATTTTAATACATATTTTCACAATCTTTAAACTTTCTAATGATTCTTTTCTGACAGCTTTTCTAACTTCTAACAATTTTAAAAATAAGATTTCCTAGAAAAGGGAAGGTTACTTTTAGAACAGTGTCGCGGGTCCCTGACAAACAGATGTTACATCCACACATGTGCGCTGTCTCGAGGGAGCGGCAGACGCCACTTTGAATAAGTAAGTAAACAACCTCCTTCTATGATATCTAATATTAATTTAATTATACAGTTTAATGGTCGAAGAGAAATCAATCCATAATGAAGTAAGGGTGAAATGGGTTGTGGTATTTTCATCTGAAGAGCCCTGGTACCACAGATTTCTCTCTCCAATAGATTTTCCAAATCTCCTTTTGTGTAATGTCCTGGTCTACCATTAGGGTTCCAAAAATAATTTCTAATAAGCAAAGATTTAAAATATGTTTATCTATCCTTAACTAGGCAAAAACATTATTTCATATTATTCTTACTCTTAGGAAAAAAAAAATCTAAAATTATATAGGAAAAAAAAAAATTATATAAAAAAATTACAAAAACTATTAATTAACTAAAAAAAATACTAACAACCTTTCAATTCTCTACCTGTTTGAAATAAAAGTGTATGGTTCTTTCTTTATCTCTTTCCTCTCTTTTACTAAAAAATAAATATATAATCATTATAAATCTCTTCTTTATTCCTATTTATTTTAAGAGTATGTCTAAATGACGGGTAAAAGCCGATGCTAAAAGACGTTACGTTGTTAAATCTTCTTTTCTTGTTAAATTTTCTTTTTATTTTTCAAAAATTTTTTTTTTTCTATCTAAAATAAAAACATATTATTCTAACATATAATTACTTTTATTACATTTTTCTCTCCTAAATGAGATATAAATATAATACATATAAAGAACTTTTTAATCTCATCTAACTTAATACTCTAACACAAAAATAATTATCAACTTTTATCTTATATAATTAATTTAGATTTAGCTTGCTAATCTAATAGAATTTTCTTTTTATATATAAATATTACTATTATTAAAAGTTTTAAATATAGTTATATCAATATATAATTCCATCTTATCTCACTCTATAATATCAACTTAATTTAAATTATATTTAAGATTTAAAATTTTATTTGATAAACTTTATTATTTACATTTCATATATATATATATATGTATATATATAGTCAAAAAAGATGCATCCATATATTGCTGTCATATATGACTTCAAATCTCGAAGAATCATATTATATAGCCAAAATATTATTTTAACTATACCAATCCTTTATTTAAAAAAAATGTCTTTCGCAGACATAAATATTTGTTTCTCAAGCCTACCCTTAAGAACCAAGAACTACTTTACGCTTGCATTTATTCTCTATTTTTTATAAATCTCTCTTATTTATATATTTAATATCTCTCTTTAAATACAGTTAAATATCAATATATATATTGAAATTTTAAAATATATATTCGTAAAACAAATTATTATGGATATATTACAAGGTATAAGTGTTCCATCTGTATTCATCAATATAAACTATTTTACTTAAATAAAATAAGAAACTCCTCTTCGTTCGTTCGTTTTATTTTATTTAAGTAATTATACCGAAGAGTTGATTTTGTCGATTTGTCGATAAACTATTTTATTGAGAAAAAATCGGAAGAGTCCGACTTACTCCCTTTTAATAAAATATATATACACTGCGTGACATTGAAAATGGAACACCAAGAAATAGTGGCCAGAAAGTGATGAAACTCGGCAGACAGAGAGAGACAGGGACGAACAATAAGTGATCTTTATTTCAAAATGATAGTCATAATACAGAGCGAGAACGGCGTCGGCTTAGTAGCAAGTAGGACCACCGCGGACGGCGATGCACGCAGCAACACGTCTAGGTAGAGAGTCAATCAGAGTACGGATGGCGTCCTGAGGGATGGCTCTCCATTCCCTCTCAACCATTTGCCACAGTTCGTCTTCTGAACGCGGCTGTGACAAGGCATGCAAACGGCGTCCAATGATGTCCCAGACGTGCTCGATTGGTGAGAGATCAGGAGAGTACGGTGGCCAGGGAAGCATCTGTACATCTTGCAGAGCTTGTTGGCTAATGCGAGCAGTGTGCGGTCGGGCGTTATCCTGCTGATAAAGGGCATTGGATACCCCCTGAAGGTAGGGGAGTGTCACCGGAGGCAGCACATCATCAACGTATCGTTGGGCCGTCATAGTGCCCTGAATACGAAGTAAAGGTGACCTCGAATCATACGCGATTGCGCCCCAAACCAAGATTCCACGTTGTCGCACGGTGGGGCGTTCCACAATTGCTGCCGGATTGGACCTTTCTCCACGTCGACGCCACACGCGTACACGGCGACTATCACTGGACAAGCAGAAACGCGACTCATCTGAGAACACGACCCTGTGCCATTCCGTCATCCACGTCGATCTAGCCCGGCACCATTCCAAACGTTGGCGCCTATTCGGTGGGGTCAATGGCAGTCTTCTTAGCGGACGGCATGAGTGCAAGCCATTAGCAACCCATCGACGGGAAATGGTTCTGGTCGAGATGGAATGATCTAGGGTGTCTTGCACATGTTGCAGGATGGCGGTACAAGTGGCTTGTGGGGCCGCCACTGCTTGTCGAAGGATACGCCGATCCACACGTGTTGACGTCACTCTGGTTGCACCGACATTCCTATAAATTGCCACATTTCCTTGTTCCAACCATCTTCCCCTCGTAAAAGCGTCTATCTGCTTGAACTGCCTCCGTTTACGATGACCTGGCATTCTCTGTTATTACACGTGTCTTTTGACACAAAAACAAAATTTCTACAATGATTTTCCTTGAAGAAATAACGACACGAATACTGTCCTTTCTGCAAGTTCCTTCCCTTATATCTTACTCCATGTGCGCACGAGAGCTGCGCATTTTACATCATTTGCATAACTTGGTTAGGCGCGTCTACCCTGAAATTTGCATGATTTTCTGGCCACTATTTCTTGGTGTTCCATTTTCAATGTCACGCAGTGTATATATAAAAATGAATGTTTGTGTGTTTGTCTGTCCTTTATGCCTGACCTAACCACTCATTGGAACGCCATGAAACTTTGGGAAGTTATTTAGTATAGTACTAGGAAAGTGTCTGAAAAATAATTTCTTGAATATCTTGAATATCCTTAGAGGTATTTTCAGATTTGTAGATTTAACTCGCAAGCAGCGCCACCATTGAGACGATGATAACAAGTTTTTTATCTATAAATTTTATTATCACTAAGTTTATCATCTTAAAGATTATTTATCAAAAGTAAGATTTTCTACCTATTAATTGCGCACAAGTCAAAGTTAGTTTTATCATTTATCTACAACATATATATTGGGAGAATATATAAAATAATGATTATTTAATGTAGAAAATTAGGAAAGACAAAATTCATGATGACACGGCAATTTATTTGAGACAAGAATAATGATACAATTCCAAGTCAAATATACTATTCCTTTAACTTCCAATTACCGAGGGAACCCATTAATATTGATTTTATTCAACTTATCGAGTATTTTTCAAGGGACCGGGAAAAAATGTTCACTAGATAAAACGATGATTTTGTAATGTAGAAAATTAGGAAACACAAAATTCAGGATGACACGGCACACAGGGACCGGGAAAACATGTTCACTTTATCGAGAGAATCAAATTTACGAGTTTCAAATTATCAAAATATATCTATTATTTTTTTATAAGTTTATAGAAAATTGTTTTAAAAGATGTTCGTTAGACAAACCTTTACTCGGGTAAAACCCGGGCGAAGCCGGGTACATCCGCTAGTAATTTATAAAAAGGAAATCATCCTCGGAAACCTGATGTATTCGCCTTAATTTGATATCGGGGATTAAATTATTCAATTATAAACTATTCTTCAGGTAGGTTTCTTTTTTTTTTCTTTTTTCAAACAAACAATTTCTAACTGCCCTTATTGCAATTATAATAAAAATGCGAGAGCCTGGCTCATCAATGGTGAACCCATTCCGCTGGAAGGGTTCACCACTGGTGAGCTGTACATTCTCATTATTATTATCATTACAGTAAGACCAGTTAGAAATGGTTTGTTAGAAAAGAAACATGCACGCTATTAATAGTTTACAATTTAAACAACATATGGTGCAATATTATATCATGATTCGATTAAGAAATGCCAATATGCCCAACTCTTTTCTACTCAAGACGCTTTGTTGAAATATATGTTACCTTATCGACAAAAATATAATTCTAGAAAAAATGCGCGCTATACTAGCTGCTTGACTAGATACAATTATATTGGTCTAGAATAGTGGATGAGCTAGCTAAATGTCAGGGGTTCTATAACTGATGAACCGATTCCTTCCAATATTCTTTTTTGATGTTTGGAAGATAATTTTAAAAATAATTTTCTGAACCTTAAACCTCAATAAAGAAGTCATCTTGAATTTATAAATATATATATTTCAATTGCAATATTTCTAATAACTGAAAATAATATTTTGCTTTGATAAAAATGGGTGGAATGCTAAAAAAATTATGGAAATATATTATTTTTTCTTTAGAAATACAAAATTTAGGACATGGGGGGGGGGGGGGGGGGGGGGCGTAAATAGAAATGTTTTTTTGCACTGTCATATTTCAGAATATCACCACCAGAAAGCAGGGGTGGTGAAAACTAAAGAGATAACGGAGCGAACAACAGGCAACTACAACAGTATTTGATTGTTTATGAGAGATTTTTCTTAAATGTGAATAATTTTAATTAATTGAACTCTATAATTCCCAATTATTGTGATTATTGTTTTTCATTGTTGAATTGTTCTATAAAAAATATTTTCGAAACATCAACTTTTCCCGATAACTCAGTCGTTTCTCAGCCTCTATCAACAAGACTAATATAGATCGACAGCTAATTATCAGAACACTCTGTCAATATGGCATATTGGCTGATCATCTCAATATCCCTCGCCTCCTTCAACCCCAACATGGAGCCTGCTCGCCGCTTGGCCGAAAGAGAGAAATTGAAATTGAGAAAAAAATACTTCATAATTTTAAAAATCCATATATTCTTCTCATTTATAAAAGTCAATGTCTGATGTCTCTTTCGCGATAAACTCAAAAACTACTGAACCAATTGGTACCAAATTTTGAATGTCGTTTTTTATAAACCTGAGAAAAATTTTCGGCTACATTTTGATCAGTATTTTTGGCTATTTTTTTTTTTCATTTGAAGAACATTTTTACGCGGAGTAAATACGAGGCGAAGTAACAACACCAGGCCATTTAAGCGACCAATGAGCGTTGTGCATTTTTTTTTTCAAATTGCTTGCGTACTTTTTAAAAATATATCTCATTATACGAGTGTTACTTTTTTACAAAATTATTGAGTATTAAGAGAGGAATTTATATTACTAAGTAACGGGAAATGCACACAATGCAATAAAAAAAACTTTACAAAATTAGCGTTACTGTATGTAAATAATGGCTTTAGTATTTTTTATTAATTTTTGTTCTGGCCTTTGTTTTTTTATCTCTTTAAAAAAATCGTTTAAAATGCAGTCGCAGTCATTTGCAAATACATATGTCTGCTTAATTTCCATGTTCTATTATTTTTTACGGAAAAATATATACATGTCAGTATTTTGGATTCATTTTTTATGAACCTATTTTTTTCTTATTCAACAACAACAACAACACAAACCTTTATTAAGACACTATTGTCTTACAAGGGGATTCCCCTAAAAGGATATATATGTACATGAATGAGGAGGAAAAGCAATCTAGAGGGGAGGGGGAGCAATCAGCCGTTGTCTGTGGAGTTGAGCACCTCTTCTCTCATTTTATCAATCGCCTTGAAAAATTTAAAAAAAATTATAAACAAATGTTTTATTCAGGAGGAGATCAGTAAAGATTTTATATACATGTTGTTCATTGTAGTGAGCTAGCTCCGATATTTCGCGAATTTCCAGTCTCTTTTCATGTAGGAATGGGCAATGGAATAGATAGTGGACCAAATTGTCTTGGAGGCCAACATTGCAGAAGTAGCAATTTAAAGGGTCGCTGTTCCAAAATCCCGTGATATCCTCGCGGAAAAGTAGCCATAGAATTTTTTCTTATTCTTACTGGGAAGATGGGCATCGAAGTCAAGATCCATCGCAGTCACTCACTCAACCTAGGCAATTCCAAGGGTTAATGCGCTGGGGCAGGTACCTCGGGGTTTGGGTGGAAAAACTGCCATCTATTTAAACTATATTGATTTTGAAACAACTAAATGGATTGCAAAAATAATTGAATCAAATACTTAAACACTAATATAATACAATTTTTTGCCATCACACACACTTTTTGCCTGTGGTTTGTGTTACTTCTGTATTGCTATTCTATGGCACTTCTACTATTTATTATTGATGTACTTTCAGTATGAAGGAAATTGCACTCGGAAGAATTCTCGGGCGAAGCTGGGTCATTCGTCTAGTTATATATAAATTGTATCAATATAATCTATAATGCTTACTATACAATTTGTACTATTTTTTCAAACTGCATTCCTATAGAGTTCCTTTCAAATTTCATAATCACTCAATTTGTAACATCACACGAATAAATTACAATACTTCTTACCTAGAAGAGGTATTTCAGAAACCCAGAATTGTTCCTGCGGACAACCAGAACAACCTGATATTCATCTTATCTATGACTGTCCAAACTTTGCAGAAATGAGACATAGATTGTTCCCATATCTGAAAGATTTATTTTTCTCACATCGAATTTTATTAAATCTGTCACTTGATATATGTAAATCTGTAAATATTTAATTAAGTTTCAATTTTGTTTGTTTTTCTTTGTTTCCTCAGTAATAGGTGCAAATACTTCAATATCGCAAGGGGTGTGTGGATAGTAATAAAACAGAAACAATGTGAATAATATTTTACCTAATATAAAATTAACTTAACAAATTATATATTAACTGTGATATATTTCCATTTTAATATTGATACAAGAGATTATTTTTATCGAATTATTATATAAATTTCTATTGAGTGTATTTTGTTTTAGAGTAAAAAAAAAAATAATAATAAATTTATAAAAAAATAATATA
Organism: Cordylochernes scorpioides; assembly: GCA_030710605.1. Lineage (NCBI taxonomy): Eukaryota > Metazoa > Arthropoda > Arachnida > Pseudoscorpiones > Chernetidae > Cordylochernes > Cordylochernes scorpioides. Next base: position 187,196,110 of record CP092863.1, on the reverse strand, counting down.
TATATATATTTTTTTACCAAACGAGACTGTATTTTGATTAAATATCTTCCTAAAAATCAAATATTATTACAATTGTCATATTCTCCTTCAAATATATATATACTAGCGGACGTACCCGGCTTCGCCCGGGTTTTACCCGAGTAAAGGTTTTTCTAACGAATCTCTCGATAAAGTGAACATTTTTTCCCGGTCCCTTGAAAAATACTCGATAAGTTGAATAAAATCAATATTAATTGGTTCCTTCGGTAATTGGAAGTTAAAGGAATAGTATCTTGCCTTGGAATTGTATCATTATTCTTGTCTCAAATAAATTGCCGTGTCAACCTGAATTTTGTCTTTCCTAATTTTCTACATTACAAAATCATCGTATCATCATGATAATATTTAGAGCAGATTGTTGAATTATAACAGATAAATTAGAATATTTATCTTGTTTATTTTAAAGCGAAAAGTTATTTCAAAAATTTTATTTGCTAGAAACCTTCCCAGTACTATACTAAATAACTTCCCAAAGTTTCATGGCGTTCCAATGAGTGGTTTGGTCAGGCATAAAGGACAAACAGACCACACACACACTCGAGCGTGCGGCCACGCTTTCGCGAGCTCCGCCGTTTTCGCCTCTGGAGTGTGTGTCATTGGCGCTGAAACCTGCCGAATCCGGTGTCAGAAGATAGCCCTCGATCCGCTGATAACGTGCCTGAAATGCCCAGCACTGGATCTCAACCAGGCGAGGAGTTTTCGCCGAAAACAGAAAATATGAAGAATACAAAAGAAAATTCTTCTGAAAATCAAATAGATGCAAATCCGCCGGCAGGCGATATGCATGTAAATCTGGCCGCCGCGCGTGATGACGTCACGGCGCCAACGACTGCTGCTTCAACCAGCGCTACAACAGCCAGCCCGTCCTCGCTCAACTGGGCCGACAGCGAGATGGCGGAGGTGGACGCCAACGAAGGCTACACCGTCGTGAAGAGCAAGAAAAGGCGCCTCTCTTCAACACCTGAGCACGCCGCAAAGCAGGCAAGCAGGCCTGCTGAGAGACGCGGCCCCCAGCAGCAGAAGCGGACAACAGGGCCGAGGTCAATGCCGCCCCAGGAAATCAAGGCGACGCGCGCCAACATCGCCGACGCCAGGGCGAGGCAGGCCACTACCAACCACGAGAACTACGTCTTCGTGGAGCTGTGCCCAGACATCCCGGACTACACCTACCTCAAGGCCATGAGCACGCTACTCGGGGGGCCAAGGAGCATCACGCAGTTCCATCGAATGAACGGCCACTTCATCGTGGGTCTTGCGGACAAGAAACTTGCGAACCGTCTGGTCGCGGACGGCCTGGAAATCGAGGGTACGTCCCTCAGGGTCTTCCCCTTCCGCAAGAGGGCGGAGCGAATAGTCATGGCCAACCTGCCCGGCTTTGTGGAGGACAGCACCATCGTGAACACCCTGGGCCAATTCGGAAAGGTCACCTCCATCGCCCCCATCCTGGTCAAAATGGGGGAGTTCACCTTCACCGACGGCCGCCGGGAGGCGTTCATCCTGCTCCGCGATGGCGTAAGGCTAGAGACGCTGCCCACCCGACTAACCATCCACTCCAAGGGAGACACCCTGTCGGCCTTCCTCTCCTTTGGAATCAAGTGTTCCAAATGCGGTAAACAGGGCCACCGCAGAGCCAACTGCCTAGCGCTCGCCAGGCAAGGGAACGGCAACCCCAGGCAAGCAGCGTCTCCCACCGACGCAAGGCCTCCCCCTCCTCCTCCTCCTCAGCAGCCAAGGAAGCCGGCACCGGCGCCCGCAACACCGGCGTCCCCTGTCCAACCGGCGAAGACTTCAACCGAGGCTCAGGCGATCCCCTCGGCACACCAGCCTGCCGAACAGATGGATGTCACCCACCCCGCCCCTGCTGCCCACCCTGCTTCCCTGGCTGCCCCGCGGCCCCCCGAGCCTCGCATCTCTCCGCTCGACCACGAGATGTCGGTGGAGGGGCTGACCTCACCTCCATCCACGCCTGCCCGGGGAGAATCCGCACTCAAACAGCTGCTGAAGCACATCGAGGAGACCCCCACCCTTTCCATCGACTGGCACAAGCTGCCCGGCCTTAACTGCAAGGACGCACAGCAGCTCCTCACCTCTGAGACCACCATGAAGAGGCTAGCGCCCACGCTGACAGAAGAACAGGTCGCCACCCTCGACAAGTTGCACGACACCTTCAAGGCCTCGTGCCCAGACTCCAACTCCACCATCCGCAAGACCCTCCAGAAGACCAGGAAGGTCCGGTGAGATCTACAGCGCCAATGAACCACCGCGTCGCCACCATCAACGCGCGAGGGCTCGCCACTCGGGGGAGGAGCCTTGCCCTTTGTCATCTCCTCAAACAACATCACGTGGACATCGTGTTTGTCCAGGAGACAAACGCATTTCATCTGGGCAGCGGCCAAGACCTCTGCCTCGGCTACAGCGCTGTTATATTGGCCCATCCCGTAGCCATCTCGGGATCCGGACTCGCCTGCGTCTTCGGACCAGGCGTCGCCGTGCTACGACATCGTATCCTGTGGCCGGGCCACATCGCCTTGGCAACAATAGATGTCCACGGCGAGGAGATGACGGCCATCGCCGTTCATCTGGCACATGAACCCCGGGAGCGAAACCGGCAACTGGAGCTCCTGGCGGCGACAGCGGCACAGGAGGAGGAGGGGGCCTGCTGGATCATCGGCGATTTTAATATCAGGGATCGGGGGCCCTCATCATCATCATCGTCAGATGCCCTCGCCGCTCTTCTGGACCTGGCCGCGCTGGTCGACGTGGCCACCCAGTTCGACGCCGCCCACCTGCCCACCAGAGTCGCCATGCACGGCGACCAAGTCGAATCGAACCGCCTGGACCGGATACTCGTCCCTGCTGGAGTCCTGGATCGCGTGTCCATCTACGCGACCAGCCACTACCACCTCTCGGACCACCGCCTCGTGCTGCTCCAGGTAAATACAGTTGAATATCAATATATATATTGAAATTTTAAAATATATATTCGTAAAACAAATTATTATGGATATATTACAAGGTATAAGTGTTCCATCTGTATTCATCAATATAAACTATTTTACTTAAATAAAATAAGAAACTCCTCTTCGTTCGTTCGTTTTATTTTATTTAAGTAATTATACCGAAGAGTTGATTTTGTCGATTTGTCGATAAACTATTTTATTGAGAAAAAATCGGAAGAGTCCGACTTACTCCCTTTTAATAAAATATATATACACTGCGTGACATTGAAAATGGAACACCAAGAAATAGTGGCCAGAAAGTGATGAAACTCGGCAGACAGAGAGAGACAGGGACGAACAATAAGTGATCTTTATTTCAAAATGATAGTCATAATACAGAGCGAGAACGGCGTCGGCTTAGTAGCAAGTAGGACCACCGCGGACGGCGATGCACGCAGCAACACGTCTAGGTAGAGAGTCAATCAGAGTACGGATGGCGTCCTGAGGGATGGCTCTCCATTCCCTCTCAACCATTTGCCACAGTTCGTCTTCTGAACGCGGCTGTGGCAAGGCATGCAAACGGCGTCCAATGATGTCCCAGACGTGCTCGATTGGTGAGAGATCAGGAGAGTACGGTGGCCAGGGAAGCATCTGTACATCTTGCAGAGCTTGTTGGCTAATGCGAGCAGTGTGCGGTCGGGCGTTATCCTGCTGATAAAGGGCATTGGGTACCCCCTGAAGGTAGGGGAGTGTCACCGGAGGCAGCACATCATCAACGTATCGTTGGGCCGTCATAGTGCCCTGAATACGAAGTAAAGGTGACCTCGAATCATACGCGATTGCGCCCCAAACCAAGATTCCACGTTGTCGCACGGTGGGGCGTTCCACAATTGCTGCCGGATTGGACCTTTCTCCACGTCGACGCCACACGCGTACACGGCGACTATCACTGGACAAGCAGAAACGCGACTCATCTGAGAACACGACCCTGTGCCATTCCGTCATCCACGTCGATCTAGCCCGGCACCATTCCAAACGTTGGCGCCTATTCGGTGGGGTCAATGGCAGTCTTCTTAGCGGACGGCATGAGTGCAAGCCATTAGCAACCCATCGACGGGAAATGGTTCTGGTCGAGATGGAATGATCTAGGGTGTCTTGCACATGTTGCAGGATGGCGGTACAAGTGGCTTGTGGGGCCGCCACTGCTTGTCGAAGGATACGCCGATCCACACGTGTTGACGTCACTCTGGTTGCACCGACATTCCTATAAATTGCCACATTTCCTTGTTCCAACCATCTTCCCCTCGTAAAAGCGTCTATCTGCTTGAACTGCCTCCGTTTACGATGACCTGGCATTCTCTGTTATTACACGTGTCTTTTGACACAAAAACAAAATTTCTACAATGATTTTCCTTGAAGAAATAACGACACGAATACTGTCCTTTCTGCAAGTTCCTTCCCTTATATCTTACTCCATGTGCGCACGAGAGCTGCGCATTTTACATCATTTGCATAACTTGGTTAGGCGCGTCTACCCTGAAATTTGCATGATTTTCTGGCCACTATTTCTTGGTGTTCCATTTTCAATGTCACGCAGTGTATATATAAAAATGAATGTTTGTGTGTTTGTCTGTCCTTTATGCCTGACCTAACCACTCATTGGAACGCCATGAAACTTTGGGAAGTTATTTAGTATAGTACTAGGAAAGTGTCTGAAAAATAATTTCTTGAATATCTTGAATATCCTTAGAGTTATTTTCAGATTTGTAGATTTAACTCGCAAGCAGCGCCACCATTGAGACGATGATAACAAGTTTTTTTATCTATAAATTTTATTATCACTAAGTTTATCATCTTAAAGATTATTTATCAAAAGTAAGATTTTCTACCTATTAATTGCGCACAAGTCAAAGTTAGTTTTATCATTTATCTACAACATATATATTGGGAGAATATATAAAATAATGATTATTTAATGTAGAAAATTAGGAAAGACAAAATTCATGATGACACGGCAATTTATTTGAGACAAGAATAATGATACAATTCCAAGTCAAATATACTATTCCTTTAACTTCCAATTACCGAGGGAACCCATTAATATTGATTTTATTCAACTTATCGAGTATTTTTCAAGGGACCGGGAAAAAATGTTCACTAGATAAAACGATGATTTTGTAATGTAGAAAATTAGGAAACACAAAATTCAGGATGACACGGCACACAGGGACCGGGAAAACATGTTCACTTTATCGAGAGAATCAAATTTACGAGTTTCAAATTATCAAAATATATCTATTATTTTTTTATAAGTTTATAGAAAATTGTTTTAAAAGATGTTCGTTAGACAAACCTTTACTCGGGTAAAACCCGGGCGAAGCCGGGTACATCCGCTAGTAATTTATAAAAAGGAAATCATCCTCGGAAACCTGATGTATTCGCCTTAATTTGATATCGGGGATTAAATTATTCAATTATAAACTATTCTTCAGGTAGGTTTCTTTTTTTTTCTTTTTTTCAAACAAACAATTTCTAACTGCCCTTATTGCAATTATAATAAAAATGCGAGAGCCTGGCTCATCAATGGTGAACCCATTCCGCTGGAAGGGTTCACCACTGGTGAGCTGTACATTCTCATTATTATTATCATTACAGTAAGATCAGTTAGAAATGGTTTGTTAGAAAAGAAACATGCACGCTATTAATAGTTTACAATTTAAACAACATATGGTGCAATATTATATCATGATTCGATTAAGAAATGCCAATATGCCCAACTCTTTTCTACTCAAGACGCTTTGTTGAAATATATGTTACCTTATCGACAAAAATATAATTCTAGAAAAAATGCGCGCTATACTAGCTGCTTGACTAGATACAATTATATTGGTCTAGAATAGTGGATGAGCTAGCTAAATGTCAGGGGTTCTATAACTGATGAACCGATTCCTTCCAATATTCTTTTTTGATGTTTGAAAGATAATTTTAAAAATAATTTTCTGAACATTAAACCTCAATAAAGAATCACATCTTGAATTTATAAATATATATATTTCAATTGCAATATTTCTAATAACTGAAAATAATATTTTGCTTTGATAAAAATGGGTGGAATGCTAAAAAAATTATGGAAATATATTATTTTTTCTTTAGAAATACAAAATTTAGGACATGGGGGGGGGGGGCGTAAATAGAAATGTTTTTTTGCACTGTCATATTTCAGAATATCACCACCAGAAAGCAGGGGTGGTGAAAACTAAAAAGATAACGGAGCGAACAACAGGCAACTACAACAGTATTTGATTGTTTATGAGAGATTTTTCTTAAATGTGAATAATTTTAATTAATTGAACTCTATAATTCCCAATTATTGTGATTATTGTTTTTCATTGTTGAATTGTTCTATAAAAAATATTTTCGAAACATCAACTTTTCCCGATAACTCAGTCGTTTCTCAGCCTCTATCAACAAGACTAATATAGATCGACAGCTAATTATCAGAACACTCTGTCAATATGGCATATTGGCTGATCATCTCAATATCCCTCGCCTCCTTCAACCCCAACATGGAGCCTGCTCGCCGCTTGGCCGAAAGAGAGAAATTGAAATTGAGAAAAAAATACTTCATAATTTTAAAAATCCATATATTCTTCTCATTTATAAAAGTCAATGTCTGTTGTCTCTTTCGCGATAAACTAAAAAACTACTGAACCAATTGGTACCAAATTTTGAATGTCGGTTTTTATAAACCTGCGAAAAACTTCGGCTACATTTTGATCAGTATTTTTGGCTATTTTTTTTTCATTTGAAGAACTTTTTTACGCGGAGTAAATACGAGGCGAAGTAACAACACCAGGCCAATTAAGCGACCAATGAGCGTTCTACATTTTTTTTCAAGTTGCTTGTGTACTTTTTAAAAAAATATCTCATTATACCAGTGTTACTTTTTTACAAAATTATTGAGTATTAAGAGAGAAATTTATATTACTAAGTAACGGGAAATGCACACAATGCGAAAAAAAAAAACTTTACAAAATCAGCGTTACTGTATGTAAATAATGGCTTTAGTATTTTTTATTAATTTTTGTTCTGGCATTTGTTTTTTTATCTCTTTAAAAAAATAGTTTAAAATGCAGTCGCAGTCATTTGCAAATACATATGTCTGCTTAATTTCCATGTTCTCTTATTTTTACGGAAAAATATATACATGTCAGTATTTTGGATTCATTTTTTTATGAACCTATTTTTTCTTATTCTTACTGGGAAGATGGGCATCGAAGTCAAGATCCATCGCATCGCAGTCACTCACTCAACCTAGGCAATTTCAAGGGTTAATGCGCTGGGGCAGGTACCTTGGGGTTTGGGTGGAAAAACTGCCATCTATTTAAACTATATTGATTTTGAAACAACTAAATGGATTGCAAAAATAATTAAATCAAATACTTAAACACTAATATAATACAATTTTTTTGCCATCACACACACTTTTTGCCTGTGGTTTATGTGTTACTTCTGTATTGCTATTCTATGGCACTTCTGCTATTTATTATTGATGTAATTTCAGTATGAAGGAAATTGCACTCGGAAGAATTATCGGGCGAAGCTGGGTCATTCGTCTAGTTATATATAAATTGTATCAATATAATCTATAATGCTTACTATACAATTTGTACTATTTTTTCAAACTGCATTCCTATACAGTTCCTTTCAAATTTTATATTCACTCAATTTGTAACATCACACGAATAAATTACAATACTTCTTACCTAGGAGAGGTATTTCAGAAACCCAGAATTGTTCCTGCGGACAACCAGAACAACCTGATATTCATCTTATCTATGACTGTCCAAACTTTGCAGAAATGAGACATAGATTGTTTCCATATCTGAAAGATTTATTTTTCTCACATCGATTTTTATTAAATCTGTCACTTGATATATGTAAATCTTTAAATATTTAATTAAGTTTCAATTTTGTTTGTTTTTCTTTGTTTCCTCAGTAATAGGTGCAAATACTTCAATATCGCACGGGGTGTGTGGATAGTAATAAAACAGAAACAATGTGAATAATATTTTACCTAATATATAATATAATACCTAATATAAAATTAACTTAACAAATTATATATTAACTGTGATATATTTACACTTTAATATTGATACAAGGGATTATTTTATCGAATCTTTATATATAAAATTGAATGTCTGTCTGTTTGTTTGTTTGTACTCTATAGATTCAAAAACCACACATCCAATCGCCGTGAAATTTTGGGATATTATTAGGTATATCACCGGGAAGGTTTATGAAAAATAATTTCATGAATATCTTGAATATCTTTAGAGTTATTTGCAGATTTGTATATTTAACTCGCAAGCAGCGCCCCCATTGTGACGATGATAACAAGTTTTCTTATCACTAAGTTTGTTATCTTAAATATTATTTATCAAAAATAAGATTATCTCAGGATGACACGGCAATTTATTTGCGACAAGAATAATGATACAATTCCAAGACGAAGATACTATTCCTTTAACTTGCAATTACCGAGGGAACCAATTAATATTGATTTTATTCAACTTATCGAGTAGTTTTCAAGGGACCGGGAAAAAATGCTCACTAGATAAAACTATGATTTTCTAATGTAGAAAATTAGGAAAGACAAAATTCAGGATGACAAGGCACACAGGGACCAGGAAAAAATGTTCACTTTATCGAGAGATTCAAATTTACGAGTTTCAAATTATCAAAATATATATTTTTTATTTTTTAATAAGTTTTTAGAGAATTGTTTTAACAAATGTTCGCTAGACAAACCTTTACTCGGGTAAAACCCCGGGCGAAGCCGAGTACGTTTTATAAGTTTAAAGAGAATTGTTTTAACAAATGTTCATTAGACAAACATTCACTCGGGTAAAACCCGGGCGAAGCCGGGCACATCCGCTAGTTATGATATAAATATCTATTGAGTGTATTTTGTTTTAGAGTTAAAAAAAAACAAATTTATAAAATTAAAATATTTTAATTTTTTTTTCACCAAAATGATTAGAAATCTTCCTAAAAATCTAATATTATTACAATTGTCATATTCTCATTCAAATATATATATATATGGTAATATAAACCAACAACCCCATATTGTGTATATAATTTATAACAAGATTTTCATGTTGTATAATAGAAACACATCTGTAAATGATTATACGCATTATTGACATGTGTCATTATATCATCATATGTAATGTACTTTGTACAAACTGAGGATAAATAAATAAAACTCTGTAATAGATTAAGAGTTGAGCTGAAGCAAAAGGTCAAAACGTCTAAAATCGAGATAGATGTAGCAGTCTCAAAACAAAAAGGTCTAAAGATGGAAACTGCCACGGCGCCAGTTTAGAATTTCACCAGACGATCCATGCCCCTGTCGCATCTGCTGTAATGCAATACTTCTTTTCTCGGAAAAGATATAGAAGGCCCCCGTCTCAGCCAAAAATACAGTCACTTCACCATCTGCGTGAGCCCTCGTCGGTTGTACCCCAGGTCCGCTTCATCCACCATGTAGACCAGTTAGAACTCTTCTATCTCCATCTTTCGCTCCTAGCTTAACTTTTATCTGTTCACGGAACTTTCTTAGTGCAACTGTTTCTTCGTTTTTTGTGTGGACATTCCCAAGCCTCTCACTCTGCCTCGACCACGACTGCCTGTACTTTGTGAGAACTGTAAAAGGTCTTCCAAGGTGCAGAGAGGTACTGGAAAACTCCTTATCCTGACTGTTCCTCTCGGTCAACACAGTATAGTGAGAGTCAACAGGATCTCATCACATTTTAAGTCGACAGGATTCTACAAGAGTCAACAGGACCTCATAACATATATGTATATATATATATATTTTTTTTTTTTTGAAAATAGAACAATCCATAAATACATATTTAATTTTAATATTTTGATCCAATATATGCCTTTTTAATTGAAAAAATATATGTGATATCTTGGGATCTCTGGGACCAGTGTTACCTGATGCTAGACGAACCTCGATGTCACCTCTACCGTGCAGTCGTGGTGGAAGGCGACACAGTAGGGCCAAAGGTGGAATAAACAAACAGAGATTCCACGAAGAAGCGTCTGAACGTCAAGAAGGAATGGGACGAGGAGGTTTCTGGCAGGAAAGGATAACCTCTATAGGAGCGACCTACGCGGACTGGAGGACTGAAGGACTGAAACAAAGATTGACTAACTGAGGCTTGGGGCCTCCCTTTATAGCTTCCCTGGGTCCAGGCGGGTCACTGCCCTGACGTAAACAGGGGGGGTAAGTTACATCATCCAGGGGGGCCATGACCTCGTAAAAATTGGACTGGGCTCGATAGGCCTACTTTCTTATTCTCACTTTGGCCTGATTAGTTTTAGCCTTAATTTTCTCCTGTTATTCTCCATTCCTTCTATCTGTACAGTTTCTATACTTTATTAGAGTCTTACGCGGTACAGATTGATGTTATTTGATGCTTTCTATTTGCAGTAAATAACAAGTTATATACAGTCACGTGGTGAAATATGTGGTAGTAGATATCTGGATTATTTACAACAATTCCATGGTCTTAAATCATCATATATATATATATATATATATATATATATATATATATATAACAATAGTCACATGAAATTGCCTTTATACAATTTCAATTTTATAGTCAACTAATTTTCTAATTATAAAACTATTTAAGAGGCGTAATATTCTTTTTAAAATAAAACAATTTCTACTGTCCTTACTGCGATGGAAAAATTAAAGGGAGGGCCTGGCTCATCAGTGGTGAACCCTCCCAGCGGTTTCGCCAGTTTAATCTACCATACCGCTGTTATATTGAATTTTTGGAACTTCCTTTTATAGGTGACTGTTGTAAGACTCTTGGAATGGGTATTTTAGAAGAACTATGGACATAAGCTTTTAGGACAGCAGAATTAAATATAATTATAAATATATAATATGCTTCGAGCAATCGCTCTTCCGCAAATATCAAATTGTGTCTTTTATTAGAACAATAATGTTACGATGTACTAGAGCGCCATCTGTTATCAAATTATAAAACTATTTAAGAGGCGTAATATTCTTTTTAAGATAAAACAATTTCTACTGTCCTTACTGCGATGGAAAAATTAAAGGGAGGGCCTGGCTCATCAGTGGTGAACCCTCCCAGCGGTTTCGCCAGTTTAATCTACCATACCGCTGTTATATTGCATTTTTGGAACTTCCTTTTATAGGTGACTGTTGTAAGACTCTTGGAATGGGTATTTTAGAAGAACTATGGAAATAAGCTTTTATAATTATATTTATAATTATATTTAATTCTGCTGTCCTAAAAGCTTATGTCCATAGTTCTTCTAAAATACCCATTCCAAGAGTCTTACAACAGTCACCTATAAAAGGAAGTTCCAAAAATGCAATATAACAGCGGTATGGTAGATTAAACTGGCGAAACCGCTGGGAGGGTTCACCACTGATGAGCCAGGCCCTCCCTTTAATTTTTCCATCGCAGTAAGGACAGTAGAAATTGTTTTATTTTAAAAAGAATATTACGCCTCTTAAATAGTTTTATAATTTGATAACAGATGGCGCTCTAGTACATCGTAATTTTCTAATACCAGACGATATAAAATTTAGCTTTGAAGATTCAGAATAAAGTTTGACTTAATGACTCTAAACTAGAACTGGGGGCCATGTATGGACTAAAATGTGAATGAAGTAAATATTTACTTGCAATTATCGGTGATTTTGGCTGCAAGTTACGTGTGTATTGTGGAATATGGCATTTAATTATTGATATCTAAGTAAGTACCGCAATATCAAATAGACAGGGTAATAAGCAAAAAGGTATTGAAATGATTCAAATAATATAGCGTATCTTGAATCAAGTTATAAAATTGAAAGGCATTTACACCCAGGATCATGGAAAGAATGTTCATCAATGGAGGAATAGGCCTTGAAAAAATATAGAAAATGTATATCAAGGAAGTGTACTATATCTTAAAAGTAAAATAGAAAATGCAAATATTTTTACACTTGTGGACAAAACTTAAGTAGAAAGTCTTTGATTTAGCCGGTCGTCTATTTTTTTTTTAAGACAGAAACAATTTCTTTCCACTTGGTTATCTAGTGTATCTTCAAAAAAGGTCACTCTGTTTAAGATATATTTCAGAGTTATTGTCTGAATAACGATATACATGCTAAAAGGTACAAATTACTCAAGTTTTACATATGAATGTATATGCATTTGAGAGAGAGAGAAATATATCAAGATTTATTGATACATTGATACACTTGTATCAACATATCTCTACCCCCCACCCTAATTTTTTATCGAACCAACTTTTTCCTCTGTACTTTAATCTACACTACTAGCCAAAAACGGAAGTTTTTACACTTGATATTTCATTCCTAATTTTAAAATTTATGTAAATTAGTTTTCATAAAATATATATTTATATTAAAATTAATTAAGGCATATCCTTACTAAAAGCACATGTGCTTTTTAGATGGCAGAGCGCCATCTGGTCATTTTAGTCGGGATATGCCTTCATTATTTTTAAATCAACACCTGACTTTTTTTCTATTGTTTTCTCATATATTAATATATTTCCCAAAGGTTTTCTTTTTATTTTGTAAATACTCCATCAATAATTAGGGTTAAAATTGATGTTCAGAGCTAAGATATTATATTTACAAATGTTAAAAAAAAAACAATTTTAACTCAATAATGGGTGTGAACCCATCTTGCAGCAATACATTCTTGACACCTGCTTATCATACTGTTTACAAGGATATTAATTAGGTCAAAAGGTATTAGTGTCCATTTTCTTCAGATAACAGTCTTGAGCTCATCAAGGCTTCTGGGACCGGGACAAAGACCAGCTACTCGTCTCACAAGGGCATTCCAAGCCTGTTTATCTGGAGACCTGGCTGGTTAGTCCATTTTTAAAATTCTGGTGTCTTGAAGATACAGAGTGATCAGGTTCGCTCTATGGTAATGTCGTTATCGTTCATTAGTACAAACTATGTGCCTTCTGTGTGAGCCCAAGTAAGAAATATTGCTCTAGGATCTCATCATGATACCTTTGACCAGTCAGGGAACCTCCTTCAAAGACATTAAGATCGATACGCTCATTGAGAGAGATTTCGGCCCCCACCATGACACCGCCACCATTAAAGTTGCGTTTTTCTCTTACATTTGATGGGCTATATCGTGTCCGAACCTCTCTCCATATCTTGTATCGTCAAAAATCACTCCGGAGGCTTAATCGAGATCCATCTGTGAAGAAATATTTCCTCCAGTCGTTGTCTGTCCAGTCTTTATGCTGACGACTCCAATTCAAATGTGTCCTCTTGTGTAACGGTGATAATTGGATTAATGCAACTGCGCGTCTTACTACAAGACCAACAGCATTGCCTTCTGGACACAGTTTGGACATAAAATATTATTCTAGAGACCGATTCAAGCTCATAAATAAGTATCCTGCGTGATGACACTCTATTGAGTTTAGCAGCTATTGACAATATTCTACCATATTGTGGTGCTGGGACATTTGGGCGTCCTGCAACAGGTCTTCAGGAGGCATCTTCTTTATCTTGAATATGTTTCCAGAGGCGCGAGACCACCATTTATGAAACATTTAGACGCCGTACTATATCAGCTTGTCTTAATACCATTTCCATCCATCCAATAGCGCACCACCTTGAAGAATCAGCTAAACCATGCCTGAAAGTATTTTTTTCGAATTCAAAAGAATAAAAAATAATGTTTAAAGGAACGATTTAAAAATATTTATACAACAAAAAGCAGCAGAATCAGACGCGAGACCTAGCCATAGAAACAATAAATGTTCAAGTGGTCGTATCTAATTTGCATATTGGAATAACTTTGCATATTTTCTTACGCCTCATGTAATTTTAAATACGTGACTGCTGTGTTGTTTTCTTTCAATTGCTCCAATTTTATAGTTATGGAGCAAACACCAGGTGTAACTTAACTTTTGGCCATCAATGTAACTATCGCAAAAAGGATAATTATGAAAAACATTTGCCTATTTCTAGCTTTAATCCCTTGAAAAATATTCAGGAAGCAAATTTGAAATGACTCATAAAGTATCAACAGATCGCCAAATCTTTATTCATCATTTGGTTGAATAATTATTACAATTTTTCATATAAAGGAACAATTATATATTGTATATGATTCTGAAAATCATTTTTTAAAACGAATATATTTAAAATATGAAGAATGTGTTTTAAACTAAGAACTTTCAATTACAAAACCTTCGAATATTTTCACATTGATTGGTATTTCTATTTTAAAAATCAATATAATGCATTATAAAACACATTTATGATAGAATTATAAATGAGTTACACACACAGCATACACTTCGACTTTTCCTATGCGTTATTTCGACGTTTTGGCGACCCACTGTCTTCATTTTCAAAGAAAATATTTTCATTATACCTATTTCCTGCTAATTCATGAATTGGATTTAAAAATTGCTCTTAGCTGATATATTCCAATATAAAATTTATATCAATATCAAGATGAACAAAATAAATAAAATGTTAAATTTATTTTTTTCCACTTAGAGCTAAAGATGAAGGCTTCCTAAAATATATCATCTAGCTATATAAAATATAAAAACATATAACTATATAAAATATCAAAGTTAGGGATCAAGAACTCTTTCTTTTATATTTTTATTTCGATAATATTTTATGGGATTCGAGAGATTTTCCAGCTTACAGAAAATTCCAAATAAATTCCCCTTTTAGCACGTATATAACTCTATAAAATTCTCACCAGGGTTAAAAAAACTATTGGATTTGATATATTCTTCCTAATATAAATACTTTATTTAGAATATCGGACGCGATGACTATTTGAAAAACATTACAAATTGCAAAATCAATCTCTCCGAACAAAAACATGGCAATAAAATGGCGGGGAAATTCTTTTGTTACTTGGAGGCCACAGATGATCCCTTTTAACCTTTCGGGAAAATAGCGACTTTTAGCAACATTTGGAGTGTATTATTTGTAAACATTTCTAATTATTTTGTAATATGAGACATAAAATATATCAGCCAATTAATGTTTTATTTTCACATATATTTATTTGCTTACTGCATATTAAATATTCTCATAATAATTGCATAAGTATATGAACAAACATAATTATTAATAAGGAGAATTGTATTAAGTTTATTTCTTTGTTTAAAATGTCAAGAGCTTTCAAGCGTCATCTCACCATCAGGCCAGCCGTTTTGCAATTACCAACAATATATAGGTATATAAGGAATTTAAAAATTTACATATTGAATAAAATTAGATAAAATCGGTATTTTATATTTATTCTTAAAAATTGATTTACTTATTGATAGTATTTCCAATATTCATATTATAAATCAAAATATTATTCCGTAGATCGATATACCTGTTAGGATATATGTTTACATGATTACACTCATTCAAATTCAAGCCAAATCATTAACAAAATAGCATATGTATAATTATACTTAATAATTATGATTATACTATACAAAAATTATAATTATAATATTATATAGATGGAGATGGACTATAATATATGTAAATTTCTATACTTAAGCAAATAGATCAATATGTATAATTACACTGGTCTACACTGAAAAATATTTTTTTGATAATGCATCAGTTTCTGACTTAATTTGAGGTGCTGATCACGAATATATTGTTAGTGTTTATGTATCTCATCAATTTTTAGAAATATAACATACATATTTAGGCCACAATGCAATACATCAGTCCATATAAGCGGTACGAAAAAAACATTGAACGCAAATAAAAACTGAGAACGTCATACCAAAAGGTACTTTATTTACTGTAGTATAAGAAACCTGAATCTATGCAAAAAAAAAAAAAGTAAAATGCTACAGTCAATCCTTCAAGAATTTCAGCATTTTTTATTTTCTCTTATAAGTGTATTCCGGTAGGTCGCGGGACAGATTCCAGCAGTAATCTGCCATAATGTGGCAGTCCCAGACACCTTGAGATCGCTCTTCCATCACTTTCATGCCTTGATTGAATCGCTCGCCTTGTTCATCACTATATGCACCGAGATTATCAGGGAATTTTTCCAGGTGACTATGCAAGTAGTGAACCTTAATACTCATATTTACACCCAAAGCTTCATAGTTTTTAAGCATATTTTGGACAAGCTCTTTGTAATTATCGTCTTTTCTATTACCGAAAAATCCATTTACTACAACCTTAAAGCTTGACCATGCTGCTTCTTCAATTCCATTCATGGTTATTAGAAATTTTTTCCATTCAGGAATCTCTTGATTTGAGGTCCGTCAAAAACTCCAGATTTTATCTTTTCTAGGCTAATATCTGGGAAAAAAAACGACATATATATTTGTAGCATTCTCCATCCTTATCTAGAGCCTCTACAACTTGCTTACATAAACCTAGCTTTATATGTAATGGTAGTAGAATGATTTTTCCCCGAGACACCAAAGGTTTTCTAATCACATTAGCTTTTCCTACTCTAAGTTCATCTCGAAGAGGCCATTTGTTTGTTTTATAATGTATTTGCCGGGCCCTGCTCTCCCACATGCATAAAAAACAAGGATACTTGGTGTATCCGCTTTGAAATCCCAGTAAAAATTAACCATTTTCAAATCAACGAAAAAAACAATTATTCTCAATATATTTGATTTTATTCAAGTTGGTTTTTATATTTTCAACATTCTCCTTCATTTTTGTTGTATACGCTATTAGAATAAATTCATCTTTATTTCCATTATGAAGTAAAACACATTTGAGGCTACGCACGGAACCATTGATAAATAGACGCCAATCTTCAGGACGGTATTCGTCTAGTTTTAAAAGGTGTAGTGAGCCTTTTACATTAGTGCAGTAAACCAGATTTGCATCCTACTGATAAAAAGGAAAGAAACGAAATTTCTCTTTTCCGATAAAATTTTACGTTAACATCGTCTTCTAGTTGGCTCATTTCTTTTAATCTTAAGCAAGCAATTCCGCATCTTGCTTTGCAAGTCTCAGGTCATGTGTCAAATCATTCAGTTATTTTTGTGAAAAGGTTTTATTGTTCTTCATAGTTCTCAATATCAGAATCATTCAGTTCGATATCCTTTTGTGTGGTGTCTTCTGATTCATCAAATTAAATTTAATATGTTTGAATAAAATATATTGTAACTAAAAATTTAAATATTTAATTTTTGACAATTTTTCAAATTAGAAGTGGTGGTATATGTTTGGAAGTGATTTATTTATTTTAATTGCTAATTTATTTTTAATATGAAGTTAATGACGTATGTTTTAGTAGAATTTTGAGATGTGATGATTGTAAAAATTATGAAGCAATCATGATGACATGGCAGTTATATTTATGTAAATAATATTTTGGTGGAATACACTTTATGGTCATTATCTATAGATTTTGATAACATACAGAAAAACTAAGAGCAGATTCGGAATCAGCGCCTTTGGAATACCCAAAAAGCATGTGTTATTTTTATTAATCTATTTGCATAAGTAAAGAAATAAAAAATAACTATAACATCCATAATAGAAGTAGCAAGCCTAAAACACATTCTAAACAAAGCAATTAAAATGTTGATGGGTCCAATTACACTTAAATATACTTTGAAAATATAGAAATCAAATAAATATTCAAATGAAAAGGCATATATTGGATAAAATGTAATTTATTTACCAATATTTCAGTTGTCTGAACGCCAACCTTTTTCAAGGTATAACAACGTTTATATGTCAACAAAAAAACTCAGTGTTATTATTCTTTAGTGGAATTATTCTCTTAAAAAATACAACTTTCTATTGAAGTGTCGATTTTTCAATCCTTGTATTCGGTTTTTTAGCCAATGCTTAAGGGATTGGCTATCAGTATACGCTTGAATTGGCTTTTTTAGTTTTGCCTCCAAGATCATTCAAGAGATTATCATACCATTTGACATCACATATTATTTCACGAAAGGCTAATAGCTCAGCCTCCGTTGATTTAATTGTTGCTAATTCAAATAAAGAGTCATCCTAATGATTTGGCATTTTTTAAATGCTCCAACCGGCATCTGGTATTACAGTCAATTGTTCCGATCCATCCCTAAATTTTAGTTTTCTTTTTCTTTTGTATAGTAGATATCTCATTATTCTATTGATAGCTCTCCAATGCATTTCTCTTGGATAATATATAGCGTGATTATATCACAATATCAGGTCTTGTTGCCTTAGTTAAGTATAATAATGATCTTATTGCTTCTCTTGGTACATCTTCTTAGAATAAGGTAGGCTGTTTACATAATAATCATATCTCTCCTATATTTAAGGTGGTTTCGTTGGTTTACTTTATCTCATTACATATTTACCAAGTATCTTATCAATGAATTCCTTTTGTGATAACAGTATTCCATTCTCTTGTTGTTTTATAGTAATTCCTAAGAATTTTCTATTTTGTGTTACCTCATTGATAAGAGTCTTCTGAGAGACTTGATATTAGTTTATCGACATTTTTAGATGAATTAGCTAGGATCAAGTCTGTTTGATCCAAGCAAGGGTCTTTAGTTGTTCTCTTCAAGTTTCTCTTAGTGAGTATAGTATCCAGATCTTCATTCCATATACGTCCTGATTGTGGTAATCCATATATTGCCTTATATGGTTAGAAAATTAAATGAGGATATATATAGAAATGCCAGTGCATCTAGAGTAACGTCAGCACGCGTGGATCGTCGTATCTTTCGACAAGAAGTGGCGGACCCACATTCTGAAAATGTGCAAGAGACCCTAGTTCATTCCATCTTGACCAGAACCATTGGTTGCTAATTTCTCGCATTCATGTCGTCCGGTAAGAGAACTGCTATTGACTCCACTGAATAGACGTCAACGTTTGGAATGGTGCCGGGCTAGATCAACGTGGATGACAGAATGGAACAGGGTTGTGTTCTCAGATGATTCACGCTTCTGTTTGTCCAGTGATAGTCACTGTGTATTTGTGTGGCGTCGACGTGGAAAAAGGTCTAATCCGGGGGCATTTGTGGAACGCCCCACTGCGCGCAAACGCGTAATAATGGTTTGGGGCGCAATCGCGTATGATATTAAGTCACCTATAGAGCGTATTAAGGGCAATATGACGACCCAACGATAGGTTGTTGATGTGCTGCGATCGAAGTCACTCCTCTACCTTAATGGAGTATCCAATGTACTTTATCAGTAGGATAACGCTCGACCGTGCACTGCTCGCATAAACTCTGCTAAACAAACATAAGCTTCCATAGCCACCGTACTCTCTCGGCCTCTTACCAATCGAGCAAGTCTGTGACATTATTGGATGCCGTTTTCATGCCATGTTTCAGCCGTGTTTAAAAGACGTACTTTGGCAAATGGTTTAAAGGAAATGGAGAGCTATCTCTCAGGACGCCATCTGTAGTCTGGTTGACTCTCTACCTAGATGGGTTGCTGCGTGCATCGCGGTGGTCCTACTTGCTACTGAGCCAAGGCCGTTCTCGCTCTGTATTATGACTATCATTTTGAAATGAAAATGACCTATTGTTCGTCCCTCTTTTTCACGGTTTGTGTGTGTGCCTAGTTTCATAACTTTCTGGCTCCTCTTTCTTGGTGTCCCATTTTTAATATCACTCAGTGTATAAATAACGATCGCAAGTGCATTATCCAATAGTAAGAAGTAGGTATTAGAGGTAAAATTTAAATACGACTGTTGTGATCCTCAAAATATTATTGTGTTGTTGACTTTGATAAATTATTATTTCAAATTATATTTTTACTTTTAAAAATATTTCCGAATTGTATATCATTAATTATATTGATATATGTTTTTTAATGTTTGCAATATAGGGATCTCGTTATTCTGTAATAGTAAATTTCAGCGAGGTAAGAAAATAGTTAGTAAGAAATCGACCGAAACAGTCAAAGAAGTGTTCTAGCTTATGGATAAAATATTCAATCTAAATTTGTAAGTTATGTACAGATAATATCAATCAAATTCGTACTTCATGTATTTTTGAAATGGAAAGGCCTCTCTTCCTCAAAGAGATATGTTGTTATAATAATGTAAATAGAAAATAGATACTCCAAGAGGTTATAAGTGACAAGGAAGGCTACAGCTGAAAAATGCAGGCGTGTTGGCCCGGCCCAAGCAATGAAATCGTCCAGCGCGACCCAATCTCTCTCTCTGATACCAAACCCCAACTGTCTTTAACAGGAAATATCTTTATTTACCGGGCTGCTAACCAGAATGAATGATATTTGAGCCCCGATGGACGCATAAAGCGGAATATATAAAAAGAACTGTTGGAGGGGCCTATGTACAATGATTGTATTTAAAAGGCCTCCAGCTTCTTTTTATAGTCGAGTTGTTCCCTACGGGGTCAAAGGTCGAACCTTCGAATGTAGCCGCTATGTAAAGTGATATGGTGCCAGATTTTCACATCAAATATCTGGGTTGGTCAACGTTTCTTCAAATTTATTGTTTCCAAACAAATTACAATAATAAGAGACAATTCGATGAAATATACCTATATATATATATATATATATATATAATTCAGTGTATGTATATATGTATGAGTGTATGTTTGTCGACTATACACGTCCACAATACGTAACTAATCTGACTGAAATTTTAACAGTATATATAGTTGAATCTGGAAAACCTATAGTGAATACTTTAGGTGTCTATCCCGTAATTTTTCGAGTTATTTGCAAATTTGTCCTATCTCTTTCAAGCAGGGCCTCTAGCGGTGAAAATGGGAGGTAATATCACTTGACTTAATGTACAGGTAAAATGTGTTTTAACAGGACATAGAAAAAAAATTGGAAGAGATATTTGTCGCATTTTTAGCCAAGGAAATTTGAAATTGACAGGCTCTGGGCAAAATTAGTTGTTTTTTAGTCATAAAATGATTATGACAATATTCCTGTATCATTTTTGATGATCAGATACAAAATTATATCGGGGATATTCTAAAAATCAGAGACCACGGGTGAAGCCAGTTAATTTTTAGTGTATGCAGGAACAAAATTATAATAGAAAAACATTCATTCGAGCAGAAGGCACAAAGCCAGATCATCTCTTTATTAAAATATCGCTTCTCACACACAAAGTTTGGAGCGGGACGTTTCACAAGAGTGACATTCACGGAGCCAATTTATAATTGTAACGAATAGTATTTGAATTAAAAACATTTAATCCGGTAAAACCTGGGCGTTGACCGGGTCATACGGCTAGTATTATACGAGTATAAATACATAAACAAACGAGTATAAATACATTAAATACATAAACACATATATACCAAAATATATATTTTTGTCATCACAGTATAGAAATTAAGGTGGTAAGAAAAAATGTGCCTTAATACTAGTTTTAATTCAGAACATTACCTTCTGTACTGGAAAGATAAACAATTTTTAATGTATTTTTAAAGGGGGAGGTGCCTCTTTTAGTACATGAATACCATCATCTTTTATGTTTTAAATAGATATATATGCATATTTCGAAGCCTCTATTATAATAATAATTCATTATTATAATAAAATATTTCATTTTGATTAGAAATAATATATAAATGAAAGAAATATTTAATACTAACGTCTACGTATTCCAAAAAAAAAAATTATATGATTTAATAAATCATCAGTTTGATCAATTCCAAGGCCTTCACAGATTCTTTTTAAAAATTGTTTTCAAGAGCCTCACTGAATGCGGTGATTTTTTGACAAATTGACGAGAAATTTTCTATATTTAATGTCGTCTAATGGCTTTTTAAGCTGCTGTATCTCTCTGAAAGAAAATTTTAAATGGCTCTAATGCTACAAATATATTTTCAATCAAGTCTCTCTCCAAACTACCTCTCTCTCTCTCTCTGAAGTGAAAATATATTTCAAATCGAATGGTATGTGTGAGTTAGAGTATCTACAAATAAAATATTTGATTTATTCAAACAATTTTACCGTTGTATTAATAAATACAGGGGTGGTATTGTATAAATACTTCAATAATTTGTATCTCTCTCTCTCTCTCTCTCGAACTTTAAAAATCTATATTTTTAAAAGATATTTATCATAAATATAATTACATATTGGATATTCGAATTCATATAAGACATCATGACAATATAATATGCCTTACTTTTCTGTTAAATGTCCTCGAACATGATAGAAATTATTTTAGTAAAGAATGGTTTGAATTCTTGGGATGTTTTTAAAATAAAATTAGATACCGGATAGATATCACATAATTGTTTTAACCATAATATCAAGTCAATGTAGCTAAATATGGACATAGTTTGTAATGCGAACAAATTAGGGCTCACAGATAAACAAATAAGAGTGTATAAAGTAAACGCAGATAACCGTTTGAAAAGGCTGCCGCAAGGTTCATGTGATATAGGCAGGAATGTGACGTCGTGCAGCGGCTAAGGCGGAAACTCAGGGGCGGAATTATTTCCAACCTTTTATAGTTAAATTTTGGCAAAACTCTGAATGCTATCTTAAACTTTGAACCAAAATCATCAGTTGTAAGCTATACTTTGGTTCTCTCCTGATCCTCATGTTGAAATCAAATATTAATTATTGTTCAATTATGCACACACACATATGTGTGATAACGAGAGGGTGTGGAGAGTTTTCCAGTACCTCTCTGCACCTTGGAAGACCTTTAACAGTTCTCACAGAGTACAGATGTATGTGCCGAGAATGTTCTCGTAAAGGTGGCGTGATCGTAGCCAACCAATAGGAGGGCACCATTCCAAAAAAGAAGAGCAAACGGTGACAGAGACGACTGATGAGGAATGACGCTCGTAACTGTATATAGAATATATGGTAATTTAAGCCAACGACCCCATATTGTATATAACTTATAACAAGATTTTAATGTTGTATAGTAGAAACACATCTGTAAATGGTTATATGCATGATTGACATGTGTCATTACATCATCATATGTAATGTACTCTGTACAAACTGAGGATAAATAAATAAAATTCTGTAATAGATTAAGAGTTGAGCTGAGCAAGAGATAGAAGTCATACCGTCTAAAATCGAGATAGATTTAGAATTCACACAACAAGGTCTAAAAATGGAAACTGCCACGGCGCCAGTAGAATTTCACCAGACGATCCACGCCCCCTCTCACATCTGGTGAAATGCAAAACCCCCTTTCTCAGAAAGGTATATAAAGCCCCCGTCCTAGATAAAAATATAGTTAGTTTACCATCTGCGCGAGCCCTCGTCGGTTGTACCCCAGGTCCTCCTCATCCATCATGTAGACCAGTAATAAATCTTCTATCTGTCCATCTTTCGCTTCTTGCTCAATTTTTAACTGTTAACGGAACTTTCTTAGCGCAACTGTGTCTTCGTGTTTTGTGTGGACATTCCCAAGCTTTCCACTCTGCCTCGACCACGACTGCCTGTACTTTGTGAGTACTGTAAAAGGTCTTCTAAGGTGCAGAGAGGTACTGGAAAACTCCCCATCCTGACTGTTCCTCTCGGTCAACAGAGTATAGCGAGAGTCAACACTTCATCATCACAAAGTTAGCCGGCAGGATAACTAAAACGAAGAATACCAAACGAAGAAGGCCAGATAGTTCAGATAGAAGCGAGAAAGTGCAAAGATGGAAGGGCAAACCGAACAGTCCAACGAGTCGACCGAGCCATCTGTCCCCAAACAAGAGACGACATTTGAAGAAGAGGAAATGTCGCCGCCCCAAGGGACCTCCGCAGACCCGCTGACACAGATCGCCGATGCCCTGAGTAAGCTGCTGATCGCCCGATCATAGACGTGAGTCCATACGATGGTACCTTTGAAGCCCAGAGCTTTTTCGACAACTTCGATGCTCAAGCAGACCGAGCTGAGCTGACCTACACGGACCGCCTACGCAAGTTACCCTGCTACCTGCAAGATAAGCCCCTCCAATATTTCCGAAGCCTACGGTTAGATAGGTTATTTTATAATGTAGCCCGCCAAACCTTGATAGATTTATTCCCAACAACGACAGAAGCGTCGTTTTCACGCTTCCTAGCCATCAAATTGACACCCCAAATGCCCCTAGAAGACAACTACCAAAACAAAACGGTGATGGGCATGAAATTAAACCTACCCGCCGACATATTAATAGAGTCTCTGACCGAAGGACTACCCGTCGCAGACCAGCGATTAAGCGCAACGGTGCAGCCAAACACCATTAAAGAATGGTTCGACCTAGTGTCAAGAATAAGGAGAACTCAGTGTGCCACCAGTGCAGCGTACCAGCGCCAAGTAGACAAGGCCCCACATCCAAACTACCACAACCCACCACCGCGGTACAACAACCAGCGGTCATTACGTGTAACCTACCAAGTTACACCCTCACCCTCGCCTTGCAAGTATTGCAATGCTATGCACTGGCACTCCCAGTGTGAACAACGGTTCCCACAGGACCGAACACGCCAAGTCTACAGCGTCAGACCACGCACAACCACTGTACCAAAATGTGGTACCCACACCCGGCCCAAGGTCCAATCTCTGAGCCATGTTCCCCAAGTTAAAGCTGCAAGCCGAGACGACTCTACAATCCTCGCGAGCAACTCAACGGTAGGAAAACCTGCAACACTTTTTCGTTGAACAGCTCATAATATGGTCTGAACTGTCACCAAATGTAAATTTGCCCTTTTTAATAGTCACGGGAGCATCTATTAACATACTTAACTTGGATATTTTAAGAACCATAGAAAATAGATTACCATATAAAATTATTATCCATCAGTACAGTTTAACTATAATTGTAATAGCCCACGATGTAAATACCCTTGGATATATATTTTTAAAGCTTAAAATCGGTAACCTCGCCCAAAAACTATTTTTTTTTATAATAGAAGCTTCACTACCTTTTGGTATTTTATCTATTAATACCCTTAAAATATTTTAATTAATTATAGATTTTAATAATCTCCAAATTTATCAAAAGAATGATGCTCTCCCAACGAATGTCTATAAGTTCACCAAGTGCAAACAGGATTTATGTCCCACTCAACCGAGGGAAACAGCTATTTTTACCACCTTTCCCTCGAACCAGTCCTCTTTACACGTGGCGCACCCTACCCCAATTATATGTTCCTCCACTATTGTATCACCCCCTATATCTCCTGCTCATGATATTGAGATTTCTATACCTTGTAATGTGGCACCTCAGTTAGAACATTGTCCACACGAACTCCACCGAATTCTATATGAATTCTCGCAAATGTTCTCTACTAATAAATACATTGTGCCCAAATTAAACATACCACCGGTAAAAATTAATACCACCACAGATAAAATAATAGCATTACGCCCATATAGAGTGCCACTACACGACCAACAAGAAATGCAAACCCAAATAGAGCAAATGCTCCAACATGGAATCATTGCCCCGTCAGTCTCACCTTACGCCAGTCCAATAACCCTTGTTACGAAACGTGACAAAACGAAACGTTTCTGTATTGATTACAGAACACTCAAAGAAATCATCGCTCCAGACGTACATCCTTTACCTTTAATAGAAACCATTCTTGACAAATTGTCGAAAGCCAAATACTACTCTTCTGTAGATATAGCATTCGCATATTGGCAAGTGAAAATAGAACCTAACTCACGTAATCTACTAGCTTTCGTGACGTTAGATATTCAGTACGAATTTTGTAGACTTCCGTACGGATTTAAAAATTCGCCACAGATATACCATCGTGCCATAAACCAGGTCATGCAAAAATATAAACTAAATCGTGTTACCCATTACTTCGACGATTTCATCATTTTTTTCTGACACCTTAGAGGATCATTTACAACACCTACAACAATTTCTAACGGTGTGTCAACACGAAAACATCAAACTCAATTATAATAAATGTTCGTTTTTTAAAACATCTATAGATTTCTTAGGATACACTGTTACCGCAGGTACTTATACACCACAGACGCGCAACCTTGATACTATAAATGTCATCAAACCACCTACCAATCAAAAGACACTACAATCATTTTCAGGAGCAGTGAACATTTATAATAAGTTTATACCAGATTATGCCCGCTTACGAGCACCTTTAAATAAACTACTTAAAAAAGATGTGAAATGGAATTGGGACTATTATGTATCTAGTTTGAAAGATTTACGACGCAACGCTAGTCATTTTTGCATACATACATTTTAATTAAAAAAAGTATTTATACAAGCAAATGATGATGATAAATAAATCTCAATGAATATTAATATCATACATAACAACTCCTCCCCATTAGCCAAAGATAACTTAACCTTAAAAAAACGATGGAGGTTTCCTTATTCTTAAGGATCTCCTCAACTCAGGCTTTGGGGTTCCTTCTGAAGAATCAGTTTCTTGAACAGCCGGAGGTCTTTCAAAATCAGGTGTCACTTGAGGGGTCGATGATGTAGATGGTAAGGCTTCACTTTCCTCACAACTCCTGACTTGATCTAAATGCCGGTTTACAATTTCTCCGTCATTTGTCTCTACCTTAATAGAAACAGGACCAGTTTTTTCCCGCACTACACCTGGTAGCCATCTGGGGCCATGGTACCCTCGTGCTATAACTGCCTGTCCTTCATTTACCACTCTATAGGGTTTCCAATTTCTTATGAACCTGTCCTCCTGTCGCATCCTTCCCTCCGACACACCTTCAGGATGAAATTTATTTATGAGACTCTTCAGGTTTCTGTTCATCAACAACTGTGCTGGGGATTTCTGCGTCGTGCTGTTTATAGCTATTCTCATGGATAACAAAGATCTAGATAATCTAGTCGTCCAATTTATTAATGTTAAAATTTATAATGTTGGGACCTAAAAAAAAACCATCAGCCACTAAAATTTGCAAACTTCTACTACCATGGGATAGCCTTGCTTTAACATAGAGTTTCTCAAGAATTTTTACTTGACTGAATGACCAAGTATTTAGAAGTATCTCAGATCTTTTAAGTTGCGTCAATTTCCAATATTCAAGAAAGGTTTCTTTATTTAAAAATGAGTATTCACTTCCCGAATCAATTAACATGTGTACATCGTGGTTATCCAAATTTGCTGTTATATAATAAGGATTGCTTATCTCTTCCCCTCTCAGGCAACATAAAGTTGGATTACTATTAGCCCTATATAGGTTTCCCGATTTACCAACATTTGTTAAGCAAGCCATTTGTACATGACCTATTTTGCCACATTTAAAACATTTTGCATTACGGAATTTACAAACATTTGGCATATGATTTCCTTTACAACGTATGCAAATAATTCTTTTATTATTCATTTTCTTGAAATCTTTAAAATGAACTTTGCCCGATTTAAAATTAGGTGGTTCAGTTTTGCTAGCTTTTTTCATCATATTTACTTCTGTAATTTTTTCTTGCAACATACTGGCGTCTGCACTAGCCGATTCATCACATATTGCCAAATTCACAGCCTTTTCAAAGGTCAAGTCTTTTTAAGACAATAGTCTTTTAACCAGAGATTCATTTCTCAAGCCACATACTAGTTTATTTCTTAAGCGATCATCTAAATCAATAAAGTCACAATTTTCCCTTAATTTTCTTAATTCACCCACATAGGCGGATACCGATTCTGTGCCTTGATTTTTTTATTGAAATGGTATCTTTGCACAATTACGTTTGGCTTAGGGCAGAAATGGTCAGTCAATAGCTTGATCAAATCGCTAAAA
The DNA here is from genome assembly GCA_030710605.1 of Cordylochernes scorpioides. Classification (NCBI taxonomy): domain Eukaryota; kingdom Metazoa; phylum Arthropoda; class Arachnida; order Pseudoscorpiones; family Chernetidae; genus Cordylochernes; species Cordylochernes scorpioides. Next base: position 187,168,386 of record CP092863.1, on the reverse strand, counting down.
TCAATATCATTTAAAGATTTAGGTGCGGCCAATGATCTTGCCAAAGAAAATGTTTCAGGACCTATTAAAGTCAATAATATTGCCTTCTTTTGATCAATTTTTTCAATGCCATTCGCCACGAAATAAAAATTAATTCTTTCGAGATATGCAATCCACCCTTCAGGCTTAGATAAATCAAAATTTTCAAGCTTGCCAAAACTTGCCATTTTAAAAATAAAGTTCACTTACCTAAGCTTTAACTAGGTAAAAATAAAAGAATTTATTCAGCTTTAACTCAATAAAAGATTTACCTTCGTCGCCAAAATATTATGTATCTAGTTTATAAGATTTACGACGCAACGCTAGTCATTTTTGCATACATACATTTTAATTAAAACAAAGTATTTATACAAGCAAATGATGATGATACATAAATCTCAATGAATATTAATATCATACATAACAGGGACCCAGACTGTCAACAAGCTTTCACCACTCTCAAAGAGAGTTTAACCAGTAAACCAGTATTACACTTGTATCAAGTCGGCTTACCATGCCGCCTTTATTACGACGCATCCACCAAAGGGATCGCCGGCATACTCAAACAGGTACATCCAGACGGACAAGTACATCCTGTACAATATTTCAGCCGCGCCCTTAGAGCACATTAGAGAAACTACACCGTTTCGGAACTCGATTGCCTCGCCATCGTCGAAAGTGTAGACAAATTCCGAATAAATTTACCATATACACAGATCACCAAGCTTTACAATGGCTTAAAACTATAAAAAAAAATCCGTCAGGACGACTCTTTAGATGGAGCCTGAGACTATCTACCTATAATTACGAAATCCACTACATCAAAGGCAGCCAACAGTACGAGGCAGATTTGCTATCACGAAACCCCTTTGTAGGATTTGTCAGTGCTGATATTATCAAACAGCATCAACCAACAGCATCCCCCTTCAACATTGATACAAACGGCTTACATACCAATACCCGAAAAGGTGTAATTAAAATAATAATTCCCGAAACCCTGCAACATACTCTAATGAATAAAGTTCACCAAGAATATAACCACCCAGGCATCTCTCAGATGACCCGCATAATTACTACCCAGTACTACTGGAAAGGTATCTCTAAATCTATAGATAAAATTTTCAGGTCGTGTCACACCTGCCAAATCATTAAAAGGCCCAAAGGTAAACCCTATGGTGCCCTCGGACAAATTCCACCACCTCAACAACCATTCGACTTAATCTCTATAGATACCATAGCTGGATTTTCGAAATATGGACACTCCAAGACATATCTACACGTAATAGTGGATCATTTAACGCGATATTCTTGGACCTTTCCATCGAAGTCCACCAGTACTCTAACGTACATTGAAACCCTCAAAACTGTACTACAGCAAGGATCTCCAAAACGTCTGTTATCTGACAGAGCGCCCGCTTTTACCTCAGAAAAATTCCGTAAATTTCTAATAACACATGGTATACAACCCCTACTCACCACCAGCAATAACTTACAAGCAAACGGTTTAATAGAACGCTTAAATGCGACCATTACAGGCAAGTTCAGACTAGCTTATCTAGAAAATCCGAAAGCTTCCTGGACTCAACTAGTTAAGCGCGTCACTCAGACGTATAATAATACACTTCATTTTTCACAAGTTTTCCACCCACCTACTTAATGTTCAATGTTATCCCCCAGACCTAAGAAAACATCCTAACCCATACCCCGAAATAACTATAGCTCGAGAGATAGCAAGCTCTCGTACTCAAAAGAACACCACAGAACACCACATTTCAAAGTGAATGATCTTGTTTTGGTAAAAATTATAGACATCCCGACACAGGTAAATTAGCACCATATTTTACTGGACCATGCACAATAATTGAAATAATCTCACCCAATGTCGTTAGAATTGATCGCCCCAATCAACCTCTCAATAGAGACAGTGACACCATACATGTCAATAAAATAAAATATTACACAGAGAATGTTCTGTACATTACACCTCCACAACCCCGATTTGTTCAAAACCCACAGCGATTGCCTCAAGATGTATATCTCAGTGAATTCAATCATTTGACTCCAGATATCTTCGAGACGCAACTATGCCGAATTATACCGCCTACAACTTCCCAGTCCTTTTTGCATTTAAATCCCGGTATTTTCAAATAGGCATGAAAATTGCCAACCTCAACAAAGAAGAAAGTCAGTTTCAAGTAAATGACAAACCTAGCAAACAGCCCACATGTTTGAACATCCCCAAATATAAAAAATACCCCGCACGAGTGACCCCCCAGTAATAGGATCACCCGAATCTATTTCAGTTACATGTCCTCGCTCAAGGCAGATGTAAATGACCGCTATTTTCATTCATGATCGCCATTTCTATTAAACACATGTTTCACACTAACCATTCAGGTTTTCTTACAAATCTTCCCAACGCCTTAATCACAACACAACATACATTAAGCATTTTACATGTTAGTTGATATCACCAATTAAAACAATTTGGTTAAGTCTTATATAGACTTTATGACGCAAAAGAGAAATCATTCTCTACATATCACCATTTTGGACAAATGAAAATGTCATTTCACGTATTCCCAGTTTAAGAGAGTCATAAAAACACCGATGTTTACCAAAGGGATATGATCTAGTTACACACCACATTTGTAACTTTTCTTCAAAAGAGACAATTATTGTTCAATTTTCCACTACTTAACATTTATTTAATCATTAATGACCTTTAATTTAATTATAATTTTTGTATGAAATCTTGAATAATTAGTTTTATTTATATCTTTCAATTTTATAATCAATTTTTAGTCCAACATTATTAAAAAAAAAAACTTTAATCAAATTTACTTCTATTTGTCATATTATTTTAGCATTGCAAAACATTTAATTGTTTCAAAAATCATTTTTATTTTCTTAATTATTATATCTTTTATATATTACATGCTTGATTTTGTCCACTTACACTTTTTTTTATCCGCAATCATATTTCTATCTTTTTTCACTATATTTTATTTGTTTAAATGCCTTTATTATATGACAATATTTATCATCAACTATCGGGCATGCAACAACCGATTTCAACAATCATATTCTTTAACCAATTCCCTATATTTTTCATCACTATCTTTTCAGTCATTGCTTCACTTCATTGTAGAAAAACGACAGCCTGCTTGACAATTTTTTTTATTTCGTATTTCAACAAACTCTTTGAACACAGTTCCCCAGATTTAAAAATCCCAACTTCTGGTGTGAACACGCTTCAAGAGTTCATTTCAATCATCCGCAGAGCACAATCAACAACGCATGCACAAAGCGTTCACTTTTTCAACTTTCAACTTTTTTTTCAGCTCTAGCGGACCATAATCAACCTTTGTTATCATTTCAAGTCAGACCACCTACTGTCGCTACTACAATTCTACTTATCGCATGGTTCTATTTCACTCCTTTCTCAATCATATAAATAAACAAATTTTCTCCAACAAATTTTAACCCAATAACCCTAAAATTGTGACAAAGCACTGTAACCTTTATATAGGATCGCAAGTGAAACATTGCCTAGGAAGACGCTCAAGTCTTTTTCCTCGCTTTGCACCTGGATCTGATTATTTGGTTTACATGTGCACTTCTAACAATTGCATATTCTTCAACTACTAACCCATTCCAACACCCGCCAATATTCTCTTAGAATGTGAATATTTATGTCATCATTTTATTTTATTAATCTTTTTTTTTTATATATATTTTATTTAAATGCACTAAAAAGGGGAGAAAATAATTTATCTTCTGTCATTGAGCAATTAGATGCGTCTGAGTTAAAATAAAAGCGGCGGGGTACGATCAAGAGGTAAAAATATACCAACACTTATAAAAATCGCTAATCAGTTGCTACATATTAAATCACATTAGGTTCGAAATTCATGATGTTCGTTCCCCGCCTCTTTTATTTTCACTCATATACATCCAATTGCTCAATGACAGAAGATAAAATATTTTATTTTTCCTTTTTAGTTCATTAAAAAAAAACGCTTTTAAAAATATTTATTTTCATTTATAAATTACTAGTGGATGTACCCGGCTTCGCCCGGGTTTTACCCGAGTAAAGGTTTGTCTAATGAACATTTGTTAAAACAATTCTCTATAAACTTCTAAAAAAAATTATAGGTATATTTTGATAATTTGAAACTCGTAAATTTGAATCTCTCGATAAAGTGAACATTTTTACCCGGTCCCTTGAAAAATACTCGATAAGTTGAATAAAAATCAATATTAATTGGTTCCCTATGTAATTGGAAGTTAAAGGAATAGTATCTTGCCTTGGAATTGTATCATTATTCTTTTCTCAAATAAATTGCCGTGTCATCCTGAATTTTGTCTTTCCTAATTTTCTACATTACAAAATAATCATTTTATCTATTCTCCCAATATTTATGTTGTAGATAAATGATAAAACTAACTTTGACTTGTGCTCAATTAATAGGTAGAAAATTTTACTTTTGATAAATAATCTTTAAGATAATAAACTTAGTGATAATAAAACTTATAGATAAAAAAACTTGTTATCATTGTCGCAATGGGAACGCTGCTTGCGAGTTAAATCTACAATTCTGCAAATAACTCTAAGGATATTCAAGAAGTTATTTTTCAAAACCCTTCCAGGGGATATACCTAATAATATTTCACGGCCATTGGATGTATAGTTTTTGAATCTATAGAGTACAAACATACAGACAGACATTCAATTATATATAGATATAGATTACCTGTTTACACTGATATTTTCAATTATGTAGGACAACCTTTCAGGAATAATCAATTCTGTTTAACGGTTATGTTATGATAAATGACATCAGCGTTGTTTCATTTTTTTTTTTTGAAATGGATATTTACAATAGCGGGCTCCACAAGCAAAGAAAATGGTATTCTATTTAGTAGAGCGGACTTGTGCTGTTTCACAGTGTTTTGGGCAATCTATCATGGAAGGTTATATATATATTTACTGAAGATTAAATCTGTTTTTTATAAAAAGGTCACTTTTTCCATCAAAATAGAGACTAAAACTGAAATCCATCTATTGACTGTTTTCGCAAACTAGAAGACCCGAGTCGATGACAAAGCCACAGCACCAGATTTAGCATATTTAGAGCGCCCACATGGAGACCATCATTTTTATATTGGCCCTCGTCAGTCCAAGGCCGGCTTTGATATAACGAGGAATTCATGAAATCTTCAAAATTGGCCAAAGAATCGTTCAGCTGGTAGAGATTTAGGCCAATTATATCGAGCTTAGTTTTAGCGTATGTCGAGATAGATCTTTCATGTTATATAACAATTTCCTTCCGGTAAAATATCTATATGTTTCATATTTTTTAGAATACAAAAATATATATAATTTTATATATTTATTTGAGAGTAATTATGTGTGTTTTCGGCTAATTAATTAATAATTGAGAAAAAATCATCATTAGAAATTAATTGTATTCAATAAATAAAACGCACACGTTTGAAAACAAAAATATTTGGTGATGATACAGAAATAAAGTGAAATTTGAAAACAAAATATATACGATTGGAAAATTGAATAAATTTAAACAAATTGAAAATTATTAATATATGGAGAATAAAAATAAATGTGACACACGAGAAGTAAAAAATAACGAAAATATTGGTTAATAGATTGTTCAGTATCTTTGGAGTAGATTGCTTAAAACTTTACCAATAAAACTTTGTTAGTGCATTAGCTATATGGATATGTGCCTGTGCTCTTGGAATTAGATTATTGAAATATAACATACTTTGAAATATTTATTACCCTTTGGTAGCTTAATGTTTGTAAAAAAAATAAAAATATTAAAAATAAATAACAGACTATTCTATAATAATAAAGATAAAGGTAATTAACAATTATATTAGAAAAATGAAAAATATTGTATTAGAAAAATAATAGAAATTTGATAATTTACACGCAAAGGTTTTGAAAACAAAGCAATTTGGTGATGATAAATAAATACGATATAATTTGAAAAAAGCAAAAAAAAAAAAACATGATTGAAAAATTTGATAAATTAAAAATGAATAAAACTACAAATAATTGTATAATAAAAAATAGGTATGACACACGAATAAAAATATAACGAATATTTGGCATATACTAGTAGTTCAGTACATTTGGAGGAGAGATTGCTTAAACCTTTACAACTAAAACTCTGTTAGGGTATTATCTATGTTTTCTCATCAATTGTTGAGTTTGCATAAAAAGCGCGTTTCCACGGTGAATATAATTATAAATAATCAATATATTATATTAGAATTATGAATTCTCTCTCCTATAAAGTAGATATGTATTGGAGCTCTAATGTTTAAATGTTTCGTGTTTATATGTTATTTTTATGAAAACATCCACATAGGTCTCTAATCCCGCAGCGAAGGTTTGATTTTTAAATAATTACATATTATTATTTTCTTCTGACACTCCGCGCTGTTTTCAGATATATGGATCTTCGGGTTGGTGGAGTTAAACTAATTCACTGATTGAATGCTTTTTTGCCTATCTGACTAAATAGGTTTGCTCTTTTGCTGCTCTCGAAGATGTGGTTTGAATGCTGGAACTGTACACAGCTAAAATAAAATATTTTGTTTTTAAACTGTTTTTAGTTTTCCATTTTGTAAATGTTATTCTTCTCTTTTTAATTTATAAGCAAAATTTGATGATATACGATAACAAGAAGGGGATTCTAATCAATGGGCGAACAAAACAGACACCATATATACTTGACCATTAAGACATTTCTGAAAAACGCCATGAATATGCGCTATCTAAATTTTCCAGCCATATTAGAAATTAAAATATGATTTTGGTGTCATTCTCCTACTGATTGGCGATCTCCCGCTTTCCAGTACCACAAATATAACGCATACGGAGTTTTATTCGTTCTATAAAACCGTTTGTGGTAATAATTCTATCAAATAGAAACTAGATGCATTGCAATAATTGCTAACATTATGCTTATTATAGTTTTCGACTACTTAAAGAGAGAGTACACAAAATAGACTTAAAAATTACAGTTTGGAATTCTGCCAGCTTATCTGCAACTGCCAGTCTCAAAATCTATCTTTTAGAATATATGCTCCATCAATATTCCCTTCTCTGCCTGAAACTCGCTACCGTAGGAGTAGAATGTTCACAAAGAGGATTTGGCAACAAATTCTCTGAAAAATGATGGAGCCTTTCAGTGGAGCATTATGGTAACCTCTTCAGAAGATATATCTGGTGCGGATGGAATATAAGGTATTACATTGAGCTGTGATAGAAAGGTATGGCGAATAATTATGCCAAACATAAGAAGATATGTAAAGCTAACTATTTAGTCAAATACAAATTTTTACAATTCTATTTAAACCCAAAATATTGGGAGAGCTAGTAGTGAACTCTTCCAGCAGTCTCGCCAGTTTCAAAACACCATTATAGTATAAATATCTGCTAGTTCACCTTATATGCGTAGATCAATGAAATATCCAAACTCTTTCCGAAATATCAATTTACTTGATACACGCATAATTGAAAAGTATCATTTTCTTTAAAATGACAATATTTCAAGACGCTAATCCTCTCCTCGTTCTCTTTGTTTTGAAAGAATTTTGATTGAACACGCGACATCTTCATATGACAATTGAAACAAATTTTATTGACTCATTGTCAATAATTTACATTAAAAAAATGGAAATAAATAAATTAAAATACAAATGATCATGCGGGGGATGTGCCCCGGTGGGTGAGCCCTCTTGCTCTTGCTGTTCTTGATTCGTGTCTGTCTCCAATATTTGTAGTTGTTTATTCGAGTTATCTTAATTCCGAAATATCTTGATTTATTAGAAAGTAGACATATTATATTTGATAATATTAAATTTGAAGTCATTATATATATATTATTTTGTTATTGATATTAATAGTTTTGTTTGTAAGATCTAGACTAAGACATTTTGTTATCCTTGCCAGTTTCCTTACTTTTTATATTTAAATATTTAGAGTGAATACAATCAATTGAAGATAGAAAGTTACATATCTGAATAAAACCAACTTTAATGTGGCTAACAAATTCTCTTTCATACCTAAATATAGGTAGATTGGCTAGTAATGGACTTGAAGAGGTTCCCATAGGTATTTTCCTTTGTTTATAAATTTTATTTTTAATTTCAATATAGTTGATTTTTCAAAAAATGTCTAGTAGTTTATTTTGCTTTTGATGGGTTTATGGACATTGTTTTGTAGTAAATATGTATTATAGGCATGCTATGAGAGAGGTTTATCTTTGATGAACTCTAAAATCAGTTATGTAATTTTATTTTTAAAATTTTCCTTATTTGATTTTCAGTATATATCTTCGAAATTAAATATGTTTAGATTGTTCATATTGTTATAGGTAAAACTATAACACATTTATTTGTGCATATTGAACAAAACATTATTTTTCAAACATGAACCCCCATCCCTTTTTTCTATCTTCTTTTTTATATAATTATACTTTTCTAATTAAAGGCATATTTATAAATTAATTAATATTGGATTTAACAACCTGATTAAAATAAATGCTTCATTAAACTAACACAACAGAAACCATAGCTCTCAAGAAGAAATATATTAATATATAAAATTATCTTGAACTAAAATATAATGATGTACCTTCTTTTAACTAATATTAATTTCGAAAAATGTTTATCATTTTAGTTAAACAATTATCAAAAGATTTCTTATATTAAATTCCATTTGATCTCTTTTGATGATTCCATATGTGTTTTTTGTTTCTATTTCCTATATTATTATAAAAAAGGAGGGAGGAGAAGAAATAAAATAAACTGATGAATATATTTTGATCCAATATATAACTATAATTTAAAAATAATATTTATAAATCTCACTATATCATTTACAGTTGTAAATAACATTGCTATTTTGTCTAAAGATGATAAAATCATTATACTACAAACATTTATTTTCACATGTTTTTAAATAATGAAAATATTCTGGCTTTTCTCTTATATCTCAGTAACAATAACATTTAACAGATAATGACGGTTATGATAAATAAGCACATCTGCGGATGTCAATATATGCACATAATAGAATTATACATAATAAATGTGTACGGATCACTAAGCGGAATATTGCTATATTCATTTAGAACTCATTTTACACTTATTATATCACGAATACAGTAAGATTTAAACATGGGCATAGAATATTCAGTGGAGGCAGATGTTTCCCATCTTTCGCCACCGTTGTTCAATTTACCCTCGTTTTGTTTTCCGATAAATACTAGTTTTACAAAGTGCTTGTTTAGTGCGTCGGTTCTTAACTGAAAACTAGCAATTTAACGAACAGAAGTTCAAATTAAATTCGTTTAAGCACGACACTGGGAGAGACTCATGCGATGCTAGTACGTATTTATGAAGATCAAGCACTGAAGTTTGTGCACGAGGGGTTCGCCTATTTTCGAGAAGGGCGGAAAAGTGTTCCTGACAACCCTCGTAACAGAATACCGTCGACCTCCGCCAGTGACGAAAACATTTTGAATATAGCATTCATTATCAATAAGGGATATTTGACCTGAGGAAACGACGCTGAATGCTGCAGGGTACATAAAAATGTTGACTCGTTTCATGAAACGTCTACGAAGGGTACGACCCTATTACGAAAAACAAGGTTCATGTTTGTTTTTTTTTGTTCACGACAATGCTCGCTCTCACACAGTCAATATAGCCAAACCTTTTATGGGAAAAAAAAGGGTGTGGTGAAAATTGAACATCCACCATACTCGCCAGATCTCATCTCTCTATTACCAAGACTCAACCTCGTTTTGAAAGGAAAAATATTTAAATATATTTTTGACATCTGACGTCAAGTGACGAGGCCTTTGAAGTTAATCCCAAAATAAGCCTTCTTTAAAAGTTTCCAGGACATGTATAGAAGATTCCAGTGATGCATAGTCAGGAAGTTGACTATTTCGAAGGACAGTAAGGTGACTTTCGTTGACATTTCATCTACACCTTTACGCTACCGAATTTTATTGTCAGTAGCTATATATTAAATTTTATTCTAAATTTTCATATACAGTGGACTCTCGATAATTTGAAACTCGTTAATTTGAATTTCTCAATAATTTGAAATTTTTCCCAGTCCCTTGAAAAATACTCGATAATTTGAAAAAATCGATATTAATTGGTCCCCTAATTGCCACAAATGAACATTTTTGAATAACTGTACAAATGTTTATGATTATAAATCACGAATTTTGTGTGATCAAGCTCTTTTTCACTTGATATTATTAATATTTAAGATTCTATATAAAAATTGAATGAAAATATTGCCGGCGAATTTCTCAAGCCAGACCAGCCCGTGAACTAACTATTAAAGTTAGAGCTCAAATTTTCCACGCCGAGCGGGCGGAGTGAGTAGTTGCAACTTTCAACTGGGCAACTAGCGTAAGCGGAGATACTGAAAGGATTCAATTTTTATAGCACGTGAACTATAGTACAGGCAAAATCTTCGAAGAAACTATTGTCGCGTTCCGCACCAGAAGGGTTAAAGTAAAAAAATATGATTTCTAAGTTCTAATTTGTTTGCTGTTTTGTTTTGTTTCCTCTGTATTGGGCGCAAATATTTCAATATCGCCTCTAGTTATATAATAAATTTTAAAAAATAAGGGTTTTTAAGTGAGTCCTTTATGTTTGATTTGTGTTATTAAAATGAATTCAAGAAAGAACAAGTGACTTTTCATAAGTTAAAAACCCGAAAATTCCAGTTACATTGAGGAAGGCAAGTAAATATTATCCCACGCTTCTACGCCTTCAGAACCGAAACAAGTGACAATTTCTTCGCAGCTCTCACTACTATCGAAAATTCAGTGGACAATGATAGATTGAAGTCGCTCATTCAATAAAATATTACGGACTTCTTTTTAATATGAACATTTGGGAATAATTGCATGGATGTTTAAAATAATAAAATTCAGATTTTTATTATTTTATTTCAATTTAAATCGCGATGTCCCCCTAGGGACACTCGCGCTGTCATACATGTATACCTTTACATTTGTTTATGCATATATGTGATGATTTAAGACCATGGAATTGTTGTAAATAGTCCATATATCTACTACCACATGTTCCACCACGTGACTGTATATAACCTGTTATTTACTGCAATTAGAAAGCCTCAAGTAACATCAATCTGTACCACGTAAGAATCTAATAAAGTGTAGCAACTGTACAGATAGAAGGAATGGAGAATAACAGGAGAAAATTGATTTAAAACTAATCAGGCTTAGGTGAGAATAGGAAAGCAGGCCTAGCAAGCCCAGTCCAATTTTTACGAGGCCGTGGCCCTCCTGGATAATATAACTTTCTTCCCCTGTTTAGGTCAGAAAAAGGCAGTGACCTGTTCGGACCCAGCTCAGCTATAAAAGGAGGCCCCGATCCTCAGTTAGCCAGTCCTTATTTAGTCTTCGTTCCAGTCCTAGTCCGCCGGACGCTCCGATAAAAGGTAAGCCCTTTCCTGCCAGAAATCTCCTTGTCCCATTCCTTCTTGACGTTCAGACGCTTCTTAGTGGAATATCTGTTTGTTTATTTCACCTTTGTCCAGCTGTGTCGCCTTCCACCACGACTGTACGGTAGAGTTGACATCGAGGTTCGTCTAGCATCAGGTAACACTGGTCCCAGAGGTCCCAATATATCACAGACTCCCCGTCCGAAGAGTCGACAGGATTGTGGACGTCAAGGTACAAATAAGCAAAGAGACCACTGTCAGTACGGAAAGATGGAACAGGGAAGAGGGGAGGATTCAAAGGAGTACATGGAGTCTGATTCCGACTACGAAAGTTGCCAAAACACCACTTTTCCCAAGATAAAAAAAAACACTCTCGGTAGGACGCAGGAAGTCGCCCCCAGCCAGGAGGACGCCACGCCCCCTCCGGTGGTATCAGATGTCCTGGGGAGTTTGAGCAGGACGCTACATCAGCTTTCTGCCGTGACCGGACTATCGCGAGATGTGGAACTACCACGCTACGATGGTTCGTACGAGGCGCAGAGCTTCTTCGACAACTACGACGCCCCAGCTGATCTGGCCCAACTACAATACACCGAAAGACTGAGAAGGCTACCCAATCTCCTACAAGATAAGGCCCTGCACTACTTCCGCAGCCTAAAATTAGACAAACATTACTACGTTGACGCAAGGCAAGCCCTGATAGACCTCTTTCCTGAAACCACAAACGCGTCATTTGCCCGATTCTTGGCCATTAAGTTGACAGATCGCTCCTCGTTAAAGGAGTATTACCAAAAAAGAAGGTGTGTGGCCTACAGCTGAATCTTTCCCACAAAATCCTCTTAGAATCCCTGACTGATGGGTTACCCCCTTCATCCTGCAGGTATTGTGGCGCCATGCACTGGCAAGCCCAGTGCCCCAAACGGCCTGCACAGAGCCGTCCAAGACCTGTGTACCGAGCCACAATTTATCCACAGCACGAAAGAACTGAGTTGTCCTCTCCCGCACCCTTCCGAGTTACCAACACGCGGGCGCATGTTACCCACTCCCCTGATCCTCTCTACACCACGAGCCCAGCGCAAGCAGTGAACCCTAGCTGTCCCATGCGTACTTCGACCACGGCACCAAAACAGGCCTGTTCCGATCCACAAGACAGCACAACAGTAGGTTCCTCCTCACATAACTTTCGTTGAACAATTGCTCGTTCGAGCTGAACTGTCCAATAATGTAAACCTACCTTTACAACTTGATACAGGAGCATCTATCGATATAATTAGTCGGAATACTTTTAAAATAATAGAAACCAGTTTGCAAAAGGAAATACCTTTCCACCCATTTAACTTAAATATTAACGCCCTAGCTAACAATATTTTCACCATAGGTTATATCTTTTTAAACGTAAAAATAGGTAACATAACGCAGAACCCAAAATTCCATATTATAGATACCCCTTGCCTTTTGGAATATTATCCCTTAACTCCATAAAAAGATTTCTACTAATTATAAACTGCCCTCAGCTACTCCTGTATCAAGATAATGTACCCCTACCAACTACCTTGTACCAATTCACCTCGTGCAAGCAACACGTGTCCCATGGACAGGTTAATACAACAGTCCCATCTACTAAATCTTCCCCTCCTGGAACGGGTTACTCACACGTGGTGAACTCCAACACTCTTATTTGGCCTCATTGTAATGTTCCTGATCCTATTTTCAACGCCTCTATGTCCTCCTATCGCATATCTTTGGATACCAGTAACCTAGGTCACTCTCCCTATAATTTACACAAGGTACTGCATCAATTTACACCCGTGTTCGCCGCCAATAAATACGACGTCCCTAGTCTTAAAATACCTCCCGTAAAAATCAATACTACTTCGGACAAGGTAATTGCCTTACGTCCTTATCGAGTACCCCTAAATGACCAACTTGAAATACAAACACAAATCGAACAAATGCTTAAACACAGTATAATTACAACCTCTGTATCTCCCTATGCCAGTCCCATCACGCTTGTCACCAAGCGTGACAAATCAAAACGCTTTTGTGTTGACTATCGTAGGATTAATGAAATCATTGCACCAGACGTCCATCCTCTCCCCTTGATAGAGAATATACTCGACTAACTCTCGTGCGCCAAGTATTTCTCCTCAGCCGACATATCTTCTGCCTACTGGCAGGTCGAAATAGATCCCAGTTCCCGTCACCTTTTACCTTTCGTGACCTTAGACGGGCAATACGAATTTTGTAGGCTTCCTTTTAATATGCGCAACTCACCACAGATTTTTGAACGCGCAATAAACCTAATATTCCAAAAATGTAAGTTAAACTTCATAGCCCACTATTTCGATGATTTCATTATCTTTTCGGATACCTTAGAAGAGCATAACGTTCAACACGTAGAACAATTCCTAGAGATCTGCCAACAGAAAAATATTAAACTAAACTATAAAAAATGTTAAAATTTGAAGACATCAATAGAATTTCTAGGATACACTGTTAAGAACGGAACCTACACACCGCAGACTCGTAACCTCGATATTATTAACGCTATCAAACCTCCCTTCAACCAAAAAACGTTACAGTCTTTTAGGAGCCGTCAATGTGTATAACAAGTTTATACCAAATTATGCCCGTCTCAGAGCACCACTCAACAATTTACTTTAAAAAGACACTAAATGGCAATGGAACGAAAAATGTCAACAGGCATTCACGGCTCTCAAGGAGAGCTTAACACGTAAGCCCGTATTACATCTGTATCAGGATGGCTCACCCTGCCGCTTGTACTGTGACGCCTCCACCTAGGGAATCGCAGGAATTCTCAAACAAGTACATCCGGACGGAAAAATTCATCCCACACAGTATTAAAGTAGAGCACTGCTCCCTCACGAACGCAACTATACCATTTCAGAGTTGAAATGTTTAGCGATCATAGAAAGCATCGAAAAATTCCGCATCTATCTATCCGGTACCAAATTCACTGTCTACTCCGACCACCAAGCCCTACAATGGCTTAAAACTATTAAAAACCCATCAGGACGACTTTTCAAGTGGAGTTTAAGACTATCCACTTACGACTACGAAATACAGTACCTCAAGGGTACACAGCAACACGAGGCCGACTTACTTTCTCGCAATCCATTTTGTGGATTTATCAGTGCTCGTACTATTAAGAACCATCAACCGAATATCACAGATACCAGTGTCACTGTAGACGTCAACGGTCTACACACCATACAGCGTAAAGGTGTAAATCGAATAATAATACCTGAAGCTCTTCAACACTCGCTTATGAACCAGGTTCACAGCGAATACAACCATCCCGGTATCTCCCAAATGGCTCGCCTAATCTCTACTTAGTATAATTGGAAAGGTATGGCCAAATCCATACAAAAATTTGTAAATTCCTGTCATACCTGCCAAATCATTAAAAGACCCAAAGGTAAGCCTTATGGCACCTTAGGACAAATTCCCCCACCACAACAACCATTCGATTTAATATCAATAGAACAATATCCGGATTTTCGAAATACGGAGACTCCAAGACGTATCTCCATGTTATAGTGGATCACTTGAACAGATACGCTTTGGCATTCCCATCGAAATCTACCAGTACCTTAACGTACATCCAAACCCTAAAAAAGGTACTACAACAAGGGTCTCCAAAACGCCTACTTTCGAATAGAGCGCCCGCATTCATCTTCGAAAAATTCCGCAAATTTCTGCTATCTCGCGGTATACAACCACTACTTACCACCAGTAACAAACCGCAAGCTAACGGATTGATAGAACGATTGAACGCCACCATCACTGGAAAGCTAAGGTTACTATATCTCGAAACCCCGAAGGCATCCTGAACCAAATTAATTAAACAAGTTGTCCAAATCTATAACCAATCCCCGCACACCGTCACAGGTTTCCCACCGATCTTTTTGATGTTTAATAGCATCCCACCAGAACTAAAAAAAACATTACAACCCGTTTACCGACGTACAGAAGGCTAGGCAACTTGCCTCCAACAGAACACAGCTTATGCATGAAAGGGACAAACAAAGATATGATAAAGGTCATCAAGCCCCGCATTTCGAGATTGATGATCTAGTCCTCGTAAAAAAATATAAACATCCCGAACGGGAAAACTGTCACCATACTTCACAGGTCCGTTTACAATTATAGAAATAATATCTCCTAACGTAGTCCCAATTAACAGACCCAATCGACCCCTAAATAAAGAAGATGATACAGTTCATGTGAACAAACTTGAATACTATACAGAAGATATCTTATTCCTCGCGCACCAGCCTCTAATTCAAACACCTCGCGTATCACCTGATGTACACTTAGTAGAATTTAACCATTTATGTCCCACGATATTTGACGCTCAGAAATCCCGTCCTATACCTCCGACGTGTTCAGCCTCTTTTCTACACCTTACTGTAGAGATTTTCCAATAAATTGGAGGGAAGCAAGCTGCCCCCGAAAGGAGCCTCTGACCTAGATAGCCACCCCCCTCCACTTCTGGGATACGATAAAAATATCCCCCCCTCGTCCATTTGACACCGAGCTAACAAACAGCCGACATTTTTTGTTACGACCCATCGCTATTGCCCGGTGTCACCAGCTATGAAATCAAATATTAGTGCGTACCTTTTACTATTTACCGTTCTAATCCCTAACCAATTTCTACGCCGATATCCCATTTAGCTACAGAATAGAAATTCGGCTCAAAGCCAGGGACGATATAGGCATCAAAGGCCCTTGCATCCCCTGTTTTCGCTGAAAACCATGTCACACAGCCAGAAGGGAATGATGCAATCTCATGCACCGAGCGGCCATTGGTAGGCCCCTCGCGCCCGCCAGTATGGTCTGGCTACAATGGGGTTGACCACACACCCACAGGCGTTTCCGAGAGTTCATTGGCAAGGTTTCTGACCGAGCCCTCTCGTTCGGACTTAGTTAAACCCGTCCTACGCTCCAATAGGACTCCCCCCCCCTTTGGCCCTCGAACCTTTGATCACAGTGCTCCCTGAATCTGCCGTCGAATCAAGGACCTCTGAGGTTCTGAGATTTACGCGGGGAACCAACGCGAAGGCGGGGGGGTGGTTCGCGCACGGCAAGGACGCTCCCAATGGCGCACACACAGAGGGCGGACCACCAGCTTACAGCTTCACTGAGGACCAACCAGTGGCACTCCGGCGCAAAGCACACACGCAGAGACGCCTCTCCACTCCACTCCCCTCTAGAGTGAGTGTAGAGGGTGGGAAAACTTCTTTCCCCACTCCCATTTAGCTACAAATAACTTGTATAACACATCCATTCTACTGTCACTAACAAATCAGTCCAATAACAGAATAACTAATTAATTCAATAACTAATCGCCTACTGTCCCCAATGAATTAAAATAACTATTCTTTCATTAATAAACCAAAACCAAGTCACCAGGTCTAGATTCTCTCGCCCTCGATTAACTTGTCCACTTAAGATCGACACTTAGATCCAAGGACAGCATTTTACCTACAAAAATCACACACACCCACACATGTTAAAGGAAAAAAGAACCCTTGACCGGTTAGAACAGATCGCCGTGTTTCCTGCACACACAATATAAATGCCGCTTTAGGAAGAATCACGTTTTCACCTAAACGTGGCGCAGGGAACAAAAAATCGACAACATTAGGACTCAGTGATTTTCACAGTTGGAAACAATGTGATCCACGAGCCTCGTCAAACATAAAACAGATTCGATAAGTTAGATCAACTCATGCCAACAAGACCAAATATATCATCCGAGGACAATTTAAAGCTCTCTCCACCCATCTCAAAAAACAGGAACATACATTGGGCCTACTACTTTCCATTCTTTCCCGATATACAAACTTCTATATATAATCTTACTTGCTCTTCTTTCTCGATGAACATTTTTTTTTCATATTAATATCTTGTATTTAATCACTATATAGCTCTTTGAATTGTTTTTTTTATTTACGTCAACCAATCAGTTTAGATTAGTGTCATTTTATTTTATTTTTCTTTACCAAAGCTTATTTATTTTACTTTATGACTCTATTTTATAATCAACTTTATATTTTATCTTTCATATCTGATAATCTCAAGTTTATATTTCATATTTATATCACTAATTTGCATTTGTCATTTTATATTTTCTCTCACTTTATAAATTAGATGTTTTTTACATTGTTTCATCTTCCGCTACCATGCCAATGCTATCGAGTATATTATTGCTCATTCTTAATTTTCATTTAATATTTTAACTTTATATTACCCCTTATATACTGCTATAGTGTGTTAATCTTTGTATTATGTCATCACTATTTTTACTTTTTTTTAAGATTACTTTGCATTTAACTTCGCAATTCTGTTTTCAATTTTTCAAATCCTTTAACGCTAGATGCAAAGCCTTAATATCTCGCAATTTCATATCTCAATGAGATATTCTTTTATAATCAAACTAAAAATCATGATCTAAAAACAGGGCAATCATCAATAACCTCTTAATCAACCATTTTAAAGGTTATTTCTTAATAAATACTAACATTCCTTTTACGCAGGAACTTTTAACACCCCTTCGCAGGCTAGACTTGATCGACTTTGATTTCGTAATTAACAATATTGACACACCGTCCCCCAGATTTACCTATCCCAACTTCTGGCTTGGACACGTGCAAATTGTATCTTTTTATATATTCCAGGGCACTCTCATGCCACACGCTGGTACATCTTTTTTTTTACTCTTTTTCTCGCTAAGCCCCTGACGACTCCAATTAAAACTTTGATTTCTGGTCACTAATCTTCGCCCTCATTTATCATGCATGCACGTCTTAACGACTAATTCATAAAACCCATAACAATCACCCTTATCTTACTATTCGATTGTAGTACTGTAACTATATTTGGTCCTTAAATTTACATGTGAAACATAGCCTAGGTTTTCCGCGCTGTGCACATTAAATGGTTTGGGACTTGATTCAAGGTGACATTGCCTCAACCTAGTAATAACTAACCCCTCAACCCTTTCTAACGCCCATCACGAAGAGATGATGATTTACCCATCCAATCATTTATATTTTTACCTATCATCATTATATGTTCTCTATTAAAGCTTTTATTCCTATTTTTATTTATACTTGTATGTTTAGTATTAGTTGTTTATACTTTATTATCTCTTATGGATATACAGAAAACAACGCCATGTTATATACCAACTCATTTCAATTATTTTTTTAAAACATCCGGGGCCATCTGTGATGATTTAAGACCATGGAATTGTTGTAAATAGTGCAGATATCTACTACCACATGTTCCACCACGTGACTGTATATAACCTGTTATTTACTGCAATTAGAAAGCCTCAAGTATCATGAATCTGTACCGCGTAAGAATCTAATAAAGTATAGCAACTGTACAGATAGAAACAATAGAGAATAACAGGAGAAAATTGAGGTTAAAACTAATCAGGCTTAGGTGAGAATAGGAAAGCAGGCCTAGCAAAGCCAGTCCAATTTTTACGAGGTCTTAGCCCTCCTGGATAATATAACTTTACCCCCATGTTTACGTCAGAAAAGGGCAGTGACCTGTTCGGACCCAGCTCAGCTATAAAAGGAGGTCCCGATCCTCAGTTAGCCAGTCCTTAGTTAGTCTTCGTTCCAGTCCCAGTCCGCCGGACGCTCCGATAAAAGGTTAACCTTTTCCTGCCAGAAATCTCTCGTCCCACCACACCGGAGCTGGCTCAACCATATTATGTGATATATCCAAATGGTTCAGGAACTCCTTGATCCATGTCACTTCCCTGACTGACGATGATAGGGAAATGTATTCCGCCTCCATTGTGCTGAGGGCGGTGACAGTTTGCTTTGAACTTCGCCATAGGATTGGAGCGCCTGCAAACATCACTACGTAACCCGATGTACTCTTTCTGTCTTCCAGGTTGGTTCCCCAATCTGCATCCGAATAGACACACAGTTGTTGCCCAGTCCGTCTATAGGTGATGCCTAGATGCTCTGAAGATTTTAAGTATCTTAAAATTCGTTTCGCAGCAACCCAGTGTTTTCTAGTGTACTTTGAACAATAGCGAGCCAATTGACTTACTGCATAGGCAATGTCTGGCCTTGTCCGCTGTGAAATGTAGAGCAGTCCACCAATTAGTTCACGGTAGGGAAGGTCTTTGCAGTTTTCTTCATCTTCTTCCTCAAGAAGTTCTGGTCTGGTTTCCATCGGCGTTGAGACTTGTCTTCCTTCCTGAAGATTGAACCGTTCCAGTAGACTTTTTATATAGGCTCTTTGTGTTAGAGTTACGCATCCACCCTTTGATCGAGTGGAGTTGACACCAAGCAAGTACGATACTGGTCCGATGTACTTTGTTTCGAAGTGACCTCTCAGCAGTTCAATACACTTTTCTCTCACTTCTTGATTCTCCGTCAGAGTAAGAATATCATCCACGTATAATGATAAGATTATCATTCCTTCGTTCAGCTTGAGCTTGTAGACACAAGGATCAACTGGATTCCTCATAAATCACTTTTTCTTCAACCACTCATCAAGGCACTTGTTCCAACATCTGCCGCTTTGCTTCAGTCCGTACAGATACCTTTTGAGTTGGCAGTAAAGATGTTCCTCACCAGGTTTAACAAAGCCTTCTGGTTGTTCCATGTAGATCACTCGGTCAAGCTTGCCGTAGAGATAAGCAATTTTCACGTCATATTGGTCTATGAACCAGTTATTTTCAACACCCATTGCTGTGAGCAGTCTTGTCGTTTCAAAACTAGAAACAGGTGAGTAAATCTCATCATAATCGATTCCCTTTTGTTGAGTGAAGCCCTTTGCCACAAGTCGGGCCTTGTATCTTACTACTTGACCCTCGGCGTTGGTCTTCTTGTGTAGTACCCACTTACAAGCAATTGGGGCAGAGTCTTTTGGTAGTTCTGTTAGTTCCCAAACTTTGTGCTTTCTCAAGGATTCCAATTTTTCTTCGATTGCTTCAAACCAATAGTCAGCTTCAGGGCCTTGGATAGCTTCTTTATACGAAGTAGGATCTCTCTTATTTACTTCAGTAATATGGAGTTCAATTGAGTTCTGAGCATTTTCTGGTTCCTTAGGATCATTGGATGAGATCGAGTAGGAGAAGGCTTCACAGTATCTTCATTATGACTGTCCTTTTCTGTAGGTATCACTTCTTTTTGATCTAATAAAGACACTGGATACTCTTCAATCTCCCGTTGAGTTCCATAGCTGTAGTGTTCAACTGATGGAAGCACCTCCCGGTTGCTGTCGTTCCTCGATACATCACTCTCTTTGAAGACACAGTCCCGAGATTCCACCACTTTCTTCATCTCAGGAATCCACACTCTGTAGCCACGTCCTCTTAGTGCATATCCAACAAGGTTACCTTTGACAGCTCTCCTTTCGAGTTTGGATTTACGGACTTGTCTTGGAATATGGACAAATACTTGACAGCCAATAGCTCTTATGTGTTTAAGGCTAGGCTTTTTCCTGTCCACAGTTCATATGGCGTGCTTTCACCATTGTGATTGTTGAGAACTCTGTTTCTGACATAGGCTGCGGTGTATGTCAGCTCCGCCTAGGAAGCCTTTGGCAGACCACTTCCACATATAGTGCTCCTGACAAGATCTAGGAGTGTCCTATTCATTATTTCTGCCACACCATTCTGTTGGGGTGTATACGTAATAGTGTGTTCATGAACTATTCCAACGCTCGTGCAGAAAGTGTCCCATTCCTTGGAACGAAATTCCAAGCCATTATCCGTACGTATTCGTTTTAGTTTCCGGCTGGTTTGTTTCTCAGATTCTTGAATCCACTCTTTTTTTCCCAGGGTTCCGCCATTGTTTTTCAGGAAAAAATACACTTGTATATCTCGTAGATTCATCAATGATGGTTAAGACGTACTTGGCTCCTCCACAGCTCAATACGTCGAGTGGACCCATCAAGTCCGCATGCACCAAGTCCAACGGCATGGTTTCTTTTTCCCCCTTGTGTGAGTGCTGAAGGAATGGCAGACGGTAATACTTGCCGATCAAGCAGTCTCCGCACTTTTCTGGCTTTGCCGGGCTGCAATCAAGTCCTCTTACGCTTTGGTTCTTGGCCATCTTTGCTATCGTATATGCATTTACATGCATCAGCCTTTTGTGCCAAAGTTTCAGTGTAAGCTCGTCCTTGCATTCAGATACAAGAGAAACACGATCATTCTGATCTATCGGAGAGGATGGAGTAGTCTGGACGTAGTAAAGTCTAACCAGCTTCTTTCCCTCTATCAAGAGTTTACCTTTCTTGTCCATAATGTGGCAACCACTCTTATTGAAGACAACCTTTCTACCGTTTTCTATCATTTGGAGTACAGACAGAACACTGTGACGCATATCTGGAACGTACAAGGTGTTCTGAGCAACCATATTGCTGGCATCTCCCTTGTGTCCAACAATATTGGCACTGACAGTACCGATACCACATGCTTCTATAGAAGAGCCATTCTCAATAGTGATGGAACTCATATTGCTTGTGCACTCTTTCAGACATGTGAAGTAATCTCTCTTGGGAGTCATATGGTGCGTCGCTCCAGAATCTATGATCCAGGTCTCGGCGGTAGCTCCAAACAAGGTGTTGCACATTGCCGACATATTTACGCCTTTGTTTGGGTCAAACCTCTTTGGTCTTTGTTCATTATTTCCTTTCTTCCTGCATTCCCTTGCATAATGGCCTTTACCTCCACATTTGAAACAAACAACTTTTGCTTTAAATTTTTTTTCTGTTTCAATGGGCTTTGAAGAGGCATTAACGACCATGGCACCCACATCTTTTGGTAGATTAGACGAACGCATTTCTGCTTCTGCCAACAGCCGTCTTTTAACTGTGGCGGTCGTGAAGTCTGAATCAGGCAAGTTACATATGGTTGAGACAACGGTGTCCCAATCCTCTGGTAATCCACCCAAAAGAACTATAACCAAATCGCCATCATCAATTTTGTCGCCAATTTGGGCCAGTTCGTTTACAATGTCGTTTATCTTCCCCATAAACCCTTCCATATTGCTGTGCTGAGTCAACCTTTCGCCATATAACTGCCTTCTTAGTTGTACGGCTCGATATCTACTATCCTTTGGTGCGTATGATTTTTCTAGTTCCTCCCAGACCTCTTTCGGAGTATTCAAATGTTGAACATGCAATTGTTGTTCATCATTAATCCCGAGGCAAATTTTTGCAAACGCCTTACCCTCCCGCGACAAAAAAAGTTTTGTTGCAACAAGGTCACTAGGGTCAGGCTCAGCCTCTCCTGGATTGATCAAACTCCACAAGTGGTTTTCGATTAGAACGAGTTTCATCTGGAAGCTCCAGCTTGAGTAATTAGCACCATTTAATTTTGTAATCGTCGTGTTTGCCATTTTAAAAAATATTTGGTAAGTAGAAAAAAGGATGGGCCAAGTAATCAAAGGAAATTTGGTTACTCACGTTTTAGGCCTTGCGCTTCTTCAGTCTCATAATCTTTGTTGTATTCCTATTGATTACACACAACGCTCAACGTTAATTATTGTTTAATTAACTACAAGGTAAAATGATTATATATAGATTAAATGGTAAACATGGAGAAAGAGAATATGTCAGCGTGGCGACGCCCCCTTGCAGGTTACATCAACAGGAAGTGACGTCAGGTCCAGTGTTGCCAAGCCAACCGCCCGCTGTCACGGTCCAGCAAACATATTTAATGAAAAAATAACTAAAAGAAAAGCATAAAGCTCTTAAGTTGAACTAAGATTATAAGTTGACGCAGAGGGTTGAAAAGAGTATATGGGATGTCGCAGTATGTTCCTACAAAGAAAAAGCTTAATGAGTTCTGCAATGCAGTACGAACTTGTGTTAGTGAGGTACTGTTTTCATTAACAGAACGTTCAAGATGTTCCGTTTGCATCATTAGTCAGACTAGCAGGGAGAGGTATGTAGGTTGAAGAATGTGGAAAGGGAAAGGTAAACGCAAGAGATGTACTGCTGCCAATAATGATGGTACCCGGCTTGTATGATGGAAAAAAAAAAGATAAAATGATAAAAATGATGAACCGGGTAATAAAAAAAATGAATCTAGCTGGGTATCCTGAACTCACTATTGGGAACGATATAGCGAGGAAGGATGTTTCCAGTTGGATTGATAAAAAAAATTCTGGCGAGCAAGAATCTCTTGAGGGGAATATATGGGATTTAGGAATGAAGAAAGGGAAGGTAGTTGCAAGGGTTGTTCTGTTGCGAATGATTATTTCACCCGACTTGAATGGTAATAAAAAAAAATGATGATTTGTAATGATGAGCCGGGTGATAGGAAAAATAATATAGCTGGGTATCCTGAACTCACTATTGGGAATGATATAGCGAGGAAGGATTTCTCAGTTGGATTAATCAATTTAAAAAAAATAAATGTTTGGCGAACAGGAAGCCCTTGCATGGGCAGGGGAGGTTGGAAGACGTCAACGATAAAATTAGAAAAACGAAATAGATGAAATATATAAACAAAAATATCTTAACGACTAAAAAATATTAAAAACGCTGTCATTATATTAAAAGTTTTAAGATAATGAGAAAGATGGGTGAATTTATAATATGTGCGTAATAAGCCTAGAGATGATGAAAAATACGATTTGAAGAAAAAAAAAAGATATAATAAGTTGTTGATGGCCGACGGCATTGCTAATGATGGTTAAATGAAACACAAAATAATAATAAAGATTAATATAATTGATTAATGTTAAAATGTTTTATACAGGTCTAAGGTTATATTAATTTAAATAGTAATGTGCAGGTAAAATAATGAATTTTATGAATTTATAATAATAATGCTATTGCTATAAAAATAGGGTATCGATTTAGTAGTAAATTTAGTACGAAAAAAAAACGGAGATAGTGTTACATGAAGATGGATGATGTCTTGGGTGGGTCTTGTGGAGTTGGCTGCGATGAGGCTTGGTGATCACTTTTTGCGGTGGTTGCCATGGGACATCGTCGGCGCTGGTAAGCGAGGAAATGCGAGGATTTCTCGACGAATCTTGTCTGTCTGTTCGAGCCGATGGAGGAAGATGTTCGTGGCGCAAGAGCTGTCGATGGTGGTGATGATGATCTCCTCGGTGCGAGGTATGGGTAGTCCTCGCATGGCGTCTTTAAGATGGTCAACTGTATCGTCAAAGTGGAGCGCAATTAGAAGGAGCATCCACACGAATGCGCCGTTGACCACAGGTACCTCTGTCACCCTCTGCATGCCGCTGTCCTCAGTTATCCTGTCGACTTTCTGTAATATTGTTGCAATGTGCCGACGTATGGATGAACTGGCAGTCGTGTACGTGAGGCGAGTGTTGATGATCTTCCTACACGCGGACAACAAGAAGCAGAGGCAGGGCTAGATGTTAGCACAAAGAGGGATCGGGGACAGCCCACGGGACAGAGGTAGATGCCATGACACAAACTTGGATGCTTATCCCCGAGACATAGAGGGAGAGAGTGTGTGAGACCGACAGGCTGAAGCGAACTGCCGAGAAAACCACCCTAGAACCATCTGCTGCTGACCCCCTGCCAAAACTTTCCTGTTTAAAGGGAGGTCGTCAATAAGAATGTGCCTCGGAACCGACCCACATTTTCCTCCCCTCTGTCCCTGCCAACAGCTGACCGCTCTCTCTTTGGATCTTTATTTTGACGTCACCAATAATAGTTTATATATAAAACATCGGGTGGTAGTAAATAGAAAGTGTCATTATTATACATTTTAAATATACGATATATATATAATAGTTCTGAAAATAGAGCAATCCATATTTAAATCATTAGATACTAAAAAGACATATATTGGATTGAATAAAATATTTATTTGCTAATATTTTATCCAATCCAATAAATGCCTTTTTACTATCTAATATTAAAAATAATAAAGGCATATCCTGACCAAAAGCACATGTGCTTTTATTTTATTTTGATATATTTTTCTCTCATATATATATATATATATGTGATATGATCCTGTCGACTTTCAATGTGGCAATATGATAATAATGTGGGGAGAGAGAAATAAGGAAACCACAAGTTGGAAGAGGAATTCCAGGCAACCAGCGAGAGAGAGGGAGCGCGCGGCTGTCCCCGCTGAACGGCCGTTTGTGTTGCACGCCACCCCTCAACTGTCCAAAAATAGTCCTGGGGGTTCCAAGAAAAGCCCCCCCCCCCCCCCCCCGGAATGTGGCCAGTGGTTCAAAATGGCCGTAACTTAGTTGCCTTCTATCTACGTCTCTCTCTCGTTGACTGTAGGTTTACTTTATTATTCCTGGAAGAGCATATATTATGACATATATATATATATATATGAATTTATAATTTATTTTTCTATTATTTTTTCACATATATATTCTTTTTTCATATATCAAATATTATATCTACAGACTTTTTTACACTGCAATTATAAAGGTTATTGAATGAGTGGCCTGGCTTATCAGTGGTGAACCCTTTCAGCGGTTTCGCCAATTTAATTTACAGACTGCTCCACTACTGTATTAGATAGTTCTTATATACCCTGCATTTAAAATTGAAGGCAGTTTAGGGGTGTTTAGGAAACCTAAAATCACAGGTCTGTAGAGATTCACATATATAAATTCAATTATTTGCCTGGAGTAATGCTTTTCCACAAAATCATTAAATATATTGAAGCGATGCAGAAAAGTAGAAGAGAAGAAGTGGGAAAGCCAAGGGAGGCAAGGCACGCCCGCGCGAGCACGCGCGCGCGAGAAAAGAACGGTAAACAGTTTTGGAACGGCTTCGGTTGAAAGATGGCGTCGGAACATGGACTCGCTATCATGGTATGACGCATTCCATTTCAGGAGGAAGTGGGCTCCGGGACTGTGTGGATTAACAAGTGGAGGACGAGGAGAAACCTACCTGGGGCGGCATTAAAGGCAAGTGTTTATCTCCCATGTATAGTTATTAATATCCCTTTTTAAGTTCTTATAATAAATATACCGCACTAAGCTGTATCCTAAACGAACTCACATTGTCTTCTCAGTAAACCTTGCACGCAAACATCGACGGCTGAGAAGCGTCGTTACAACTGGTGTCAGAAGTGGGATACAGCTTAGTTAATTTTAATTGAATATTTTATTTTGCGCTATTTCAAAAAGAAAAATGGAAAAACTAACCGACCTCGAAATCGAAAAATTCACAAAATTGCTCCGTCTGATAAGCCAGAAAGTAGATGTGCTCGGAGAAAACTTGGATTCTCGATTGAGCCGACTCGAGCATATTCGGAATGTAGCTGATGTCCCTGGAGCCACCCCCCTGTCTTTTAGAATAGCGGACAATTCTCCTCAGTTAGAAACTACTGAACGCTTTTCAAAAATAAAGCCTCCTACCTACGACGGACAGACTTCGTGGAAGTGCTTTAAGACCCAGTTCGAAGTGGTGGCCTTGGGCAATCGCTGGAACTCCAGTGAGAAGGCAATAAACCTGGCCGCATCGCTCCGAGGTTCAGCCACTGAGGTTCTACAATCCCTGCCACTAGAACAATCATTGGACTATGAACGCCTGATCCATGCCCTGACTCTACGCTTCGGAGATGACATTTTGCAGCCCTACCATGTCGTGAAATTAAAGAATCGCCGCCAGAAGCGCGACGAGACGCTGCAGGAGTTGGCAGCAGATGTCGAAAGGCTAGCGAGGTTAGCCTTCCCTGATTGCCCCCGCCATGTTCAAGATCTGCTGGCACATCAAAATTTCGTGGATGCCATCGAGGACCCTGAGTGTCAACAATCAGTGCGAATGTCTGAAGCCAAGACGTTGCAGGAGGCGTTGATCCACGCACTGAAATTCGAGGCAGCCCGTGATGCGACAAGAGGCTATCAGAAGGTAGTGCGCGTCGTGAAGACCGACGAATCTCAAAAAGACGGCGACCTTAAAGAAGCAATTTCTCAGTTACAGAGGACAGTAGAAGAAATGAAAAAAAGTATGTCTTTCTCAGAATCAGCCCCGGGGACCTATCGCCAGCGCACCTACAGACCCAATGCCAAAACTATCTGCTGGAACTGTGGTAAACCCGGACACATTAGGGCTAATTGCAGAGTACGGCAGGCACCTTCGGAGAGGGGCAACACGGGGCCTGGGCTGGCTGTGCGATGTGACGATGCCTCAGGAAAAATTATCAGAGTCTCGAGTCTCCAGGGAGGCTCCAATGAGCTGGCCACAGAAGGACTTGTCAACGGGTTGCCTTGTCGAATGGTGATTGATTCTGGCGCCAACGTCACCTTGCTCCGTGTCGATTTAGCTCATAGAATGGAGTCAATATCAAGGAGGATTCCTGTGTCGAACGAGCTGGTGTTGCAAACAGCCACTGGAGAACAAGCAAAAGTCTATGGTCAAGTAGTGCTGAAATTTCAGATCGGAAACAATTTGTTCAGCCACCTTGGGTACCTCGCTGACATCAAAGACGACTGCCTCATCGGCTTGGACGTGCTTCGCAAATTTGGATTCAGCATTGACTTCCAAGAGAATGTACTCAAGATTGCGGGAGAAGAGATTCCCTTAGTGTGCTCGAGGAGTTCGGCGACCAATAAAGTCCTGAAGGTAATACTCAAATCTGACGTTAAAATTCCTCCGAGGAGTGAATGCATTCTTGAAGGACGTCTGACTGCTTCTCTCGGGGTACCCCAGCTGCTGATTGTGGAAGAGAATGGCCAGGAGTTTGGTCAAAAAGGACTCTTGTTAGCTCGGACTCTGTGTAAATCTGATCAAAGTAACATCCCGATTAGAGTGGTCAATCTCCTCGATTCTGCAAAAACCCTCGGAAAAGGGACTGAAATAGCTATAGCTGAGCCTGTTACAAATGTGGCCCATTGCACCACTGTCGAAAACTTGGATAAAAGCCCTTGTTCCAGTTTGATTCCAGGCCATCTGCAGGAGCTATTAGAAGGAACGCGAGAGGGGCTGAACTGGATACAACAAAAGAAGCTTGAACATCTACTCTGCCAATATGAAGACGTATTCGCTACCAGCCCCAAAGATGTTGGGCGGACGAATGTGACGCAGCATCGGATTGATACAGGAGGAGCTACTCCTGTCAAGCAGCTCCCAAGAAGATTGCCCATGACGAGGAGAGACGAGGTTGCCAAACTGATTGAGGAAATGGCAGAACAAGATGTCATCGAGCCTTCATCTAGTCCTTGGGCATCTCCCGTTGTGCTTGTAAAGAAAAAGGATGGCTCCACACGATTCTGTGTGGATTACCGACGTCTAAATGATCTGACCAAAAAGGATTCCTACCCTCTGCCCCGAATTGATGCTACGCTCGACACCCTTTCCGGATCGCAGTGGTTCAGCACTTTGGATCTCAAAAGCGGCTACTGGCAGGTCAGCATTCACCCAGAAGACAGAGAAAAGACAGCCTTCACGACAGGAAACGGGCTTTGGCAGTTCAAGGTAATGCCCTTTGGGTTATGCAACGCCCCTGCCACCTTCGAGCGTCTAATGGAGACGGTGCTGCAAGGGATTCCTTTGGAGACATGCCTAGTCTATCTTGATGACATTATTGTGATGGGAAAGAGTTTTGAAGAGCATCTAATTAATCTTGAAAGAGTCCTACAAAAGATTCGAGGAGCAAGATTGAAGTTGAATCCGAGAAAGTGCAAACCCTTCAAAGAGAAAGTTCGTTACCTGGGCCATGTGATTTCGCGCCAAGGAATACAGACTGATCCAGACCGAACTGAGACTGTTCGGCAATGGCCTGTACCAAGGGATGTACACCAATTGAGAAGTTTTCTAGGCTTGTGCAGCTATTATAGAAGATTTGTTCCGGGGTTTTCAAACATCGCGAGACCTTTGCACCGACTAACGGAGTCTGGCCGCCCCTTCAGTTGGACTATTGACTGCGAAAGGGCGATGGATAAACTGAAGCAGGCCCTGTCTTCTCCGCCGATGCTAGCCTACCCTGATCCAGGCGAACCATTTATTTTGGACACAGATGCCAGCAACACTGGGATTGGAGCCGTTCAAACCCAAGATGGAGTCGAACGTGTCATCGCTTACTTCAGTAAGACTCTGTCCAAACCTGAGAGAAACTACTGTGTAACCCGCAGAGAGTTGCTGGCAATCGTCAAATCGACTGAGCATTTCCACCATTATTTATACGGGCAGAAGTTTCTTCTTAGAACAGACCATGCAGCTCTACGATGGCTGTTGAACTTCAAGAGCACAGAGGGACAGCTAGCTAGATGGATTCAGCGACTTCAAGAGTATGACATGGAGATTCAACACCGGAAAGGGAAATCTCACGGGAACGCAGATGCTCTCTCGAGGCGACCATGCCCAGTGAACTGCAAGCATTGTTCCAAGGCAGAGACACAAGCTGAGCTCAACATTCGTCAGCTTTCCCTCGCGGAAGAACTCAAGTTAGACGAATGGAGCCCCGAGGAAATGAGAAAATCTCAGTTTGAAGACGCTGATCTTCGGCCTGTCATGAATTGGCTCAATGCCGGGACCAACAGGCCAGCATGGGAAGATGTTGCATCCTGCAGCCCAATCACCAAGAGCTATTGGTCCTTATGGGACTCGCTGGAATTTCGAGGTGGCGTTCTCTACCGGAAATGGGAGAGTGATGATGGTCAACACATTGAATGGAAGATGATCCTTCCCCAATCACGAGTACCTTCCGTCCTCAAAGAGCTGCACAATAGCCCCAGCGGAGGACATTTTGGGATTGCAAAGACATTGGGGAAAGTGAAAGAACGCTTTTACTGGGCTGGATGCCGTGCCAGTGTTGAAAAATGGGTACGACAGTGTACGGAATGTGCTTCCAGAAAAGGACCAAAGGCAAGATCGAGAGCCAAACTCAAGACTTACAACGTGGGAGCCCCGTTCGAGAGGATCGCTATCGACATCATGGGACCATTGCCGCGAAGTGACAAGGGTAACCGCTATATCCTAGTTGCAATTGATTATTTCACCAAATAGCCTGAAGCCTTTCCGCTTGCTGATCAAGAAGCTGAAACAGTTGCTGAAACCTTAATCAGCCAGTTCTTCAGTAGGTTCGGTGTCCCCATGCAGATCCACACTGACCAAGGGAGAAATTTCGAGTCGAGACTTTTTGCCCAAATGTGTAAACTTCTCGGAAGCCATAAAACAAGGACTACTCCCTTACACCCCCAGTCCGACGGCATGGTCGAAAGATTTAATAGAACCTTAGCCAGTCAACTTAGTCTCTTCGTCGCCCAGAACCAAAGAGACTGGGACAGTCAACTGCCTATTCTTCTGATGGCCTACCGATCCTCAGTCCATGAAACCACGGGTTACTCGCCGGCCAAGATGCTCTTTGGAAGGGAATTAAAGCTTCCCTGTGATCTGATCTTTGGATGCCCCAATAGTATTGGGGAAGGCTCGAATGAATTTGTTGACCGACTCCATTCAAGACTTGAAAAAGTGCATCGATGGGCCAGAGAGAAATTAGATATTGCAAGCGAAGCAATGAAAGTGAGGTATGACACCCACGCGTGCGGGAACGACCTTCAAGACGGAGGACTAGTCTGGTTGTACAACCCGAAAAGGAAGAAAGGTCTCTCGCCTAAGCTACAAAAATCTTGGGAAGGCCCCTTTCGAATTGTGAAGAAGTTAAACGATGTCGTATTTAGGATACAACGCTCATCCCACTCTAAACCAAAGGTTGTTCATTTCAACAGACTAGCCCCGTTCAAAGAGCCATTGATCAGCGCTGCTGGGGAAGTCAGTCCTTTTCGGGACGAAAAGGATAGAGAAGGGGGCAGTGAAGCGATGCAGAAAAGTAGAAGAGAAGAAGTGGGAAAGCCAAGGGAGGCAAGGCACGCCCGCGCGAGCACGCGCGCGCGAGAAAAGAACGGTAAACAGTTTTGGAACGGCTTCGGTTGAAAGATGGCGTCGGAACATGGACTCGCTATCATGGTGTGACGCATTCCATTTCAGGAGGAAGTGGGCTCCGGGACTGTGTGGATTAACAAGTGGAGGACGAGAAGAAACCTACCTGGGGCGGCATTAAAGGCAAGTGTTTATCTCCCATGTATAGTTATTAATATCCCTTTTTAAGTTCTTATAATAAATATACCGCACTAAGCTGTATCCTAAACGAACTCACATTGTCTTCTCAGTAAACCTTGCACGCAAACATCGACGGCTGAGAAGCGTCGTAACAATATTTTATCATTGCATTAAATTCTGTAGAGATAATATTTAATATCTGAAAGAAATACGTTGCCAAAAATAATTATTATAGGGCAAAAACGTGCCATCTCTATACACAGAAAATGAAGACATTAAGACACGAATCATTACAAATTTTAACTATAGATGGCCATTAAAATGTAAACGCAATTTGCTAATAATAGGTTTGATAAGAAACCATTTTAGCGAATAGATATTGCTCAATGCAATTTTTTGCATTTATATGTTAGCACCTCCTTCTCCACAACATCCTTAAGCTTACTCCATAGTTTATGTGCAGGGTATATAAGAAAACCAATCTAATATAATAATAGAGAGGTCTGGAAATTTATTTGGCGACACTTGTGATAGGGTTCACCACTGATGAGCCAATGTCTACATAGGTAGAAAGCAGTTAGAAGTTCTCACTTCCAATATGCCAGAGCTCTGCTTGGTTAATTGCACCCACTGGTGGGGTTAGACAATGTTAATAAGTAAAATTATGAAATAAAGTATTTATTAGGAAGCATTATTCAATCAAAGATATTTTTAAAATATCACTTTAAAACGATTAAGTACGATATAATGACAAAATATTAATTCTATAAATGATTTATATTCCAGTTAAAAAAAGAAGCAGAATAGTTTATAATATAAATCATTTGAAAGGTTATCTCATCACAACTAATACTGAATCAAACTATTACGCGATCCCTTTATCATTGTTGGACAAATAACAAAAATCTGGGGCTTAGCCTCAATAATTGAAGAAAATCTCTATATCCGGGAGGTTGGGGAAAGTAATCTATAATTCACTCTAGACCCGAGCTCTTCTGGGATAGCCCAGCCCACAACCTCACTCGGGAAATTTCTTACCTCAGTCTTCATCCTCTAATCCGGCGTACATTTTTTTACCAGTCTTCGTAGTATCTGTGTTAAATATATTAATAATATAAGTTATTTTTATTATATTTTCTATGCAAATATATGCCGTCATAATATAATTAAACTTATGCTCTAGTACTTTAATACATGATATCTCAGATCTGTACGTTATGAAATAATTATCGACCGAAAAATAAATTCATGAATAAGTATATCCGATAAAAATTCCAACTCTAACCACCTCCAACCAAAAAAGTTTTTCCAACCAAATAACCATCTCCAACTCCTGTCATCGCCTGCTTCAACGCAACCTCTAGTCATCACCATCTCCAACTACAACTAATACCAGCCGACACATAGCAAGACACAGCCATCTTTATCATTTTCAATCTTTCAATTCCTTATCACTTCAATGTACATTATTCCTGCCTATGTTACTATCAATAATGCATCACGTCACTACTATTTCAGTTTTCGCATAGCTTTTGATATTTGACAAATTCTAAATTTTACTAATTCACTTTTTAAATGTATATATATTCCATATTTTTTATCCTTAAATATTTCAACATATACAAATAATGTGAAAAAATAGTACGAAAGTAAAATTGTACTGAGATTAGGCGGATAAATTGAAAATAAATAATAAGTAAAAAAAAAACATTTTTAAAAAAGCTTTTATTTAAATACACTAAAAAGATAAAAATAGTTTATCTTCTCTCATTGAGCAATTAGATGTATCTGAGTGAAAATAAAAGCGGCGGGGGACTATCATCATGAATTTCGAACCTAATGTGATTTGTAATTCTACTGTCCTATAAGCTCATGTCCATAGTTTACTTGAAAACCATTTCTGGGGTTCCATCCTTCAGTGCAGCATGTGGAAGCAGAGTGATCCAGTGCAGTATTGGAGCTCTGGGAGGCGGTCTGGTTGATTAAATTGGCGAAACCGCTGGGAGGGTTCACCACTGATGAGCCAAGCCCTGCCAATATATTTTCTCATCGCAGTGGGGACAGTAGAGGTTCGTTTTATGTATAAAAGAAACATTCGCGCTTTTAAATCCTTTTGTTTTATGTGTGTGGATGGCGCGTTATTGCTTTGTGTTAATTTATTCCTAACTGGCCTTGTCTTTATAGTTTGCTGAAGAGCATTGCTCGAAGCAAATATTTGAATGTAATTCTACTGTCCTATAAGCTTATGTCCATAGTTTACTTGAAAACCATTTCTGGGGTTCCATCCTTCAGTGCAGCATGTGGAAGCAGAGTGATCCAGTGCAGTATTGGAGCTCTGGGAGGCGGTCTGGTGGATTAAATTGGCGAAACCGCTGGGAGGGTTCACCACTGATGAGCCAAGCCCTCCCAATATATTTTCTCATCGCAGTGGGGACAGTAGAGGTTCGTTTTATGTATAAAAGAAACATTCGCGCTTTTAAATCCTTTTGTTTTATGTGATTTAATATGTAGCAACTGATTAGCGATTTTTATTAGTGTTTGCTATATTTTAATTCTTCTCTAAATATGTGATCGTACCCCACCGCTTTTATTTTCACTCAGATACATCTAATTGCTCAATGACAAGAGATAATTTTATTTTCCTTTTCAGTGTATTTAAATAAAAGCTTTTTCAAAATGAATTTTAACTATTATTTATTCAGTTAGTTTTTATAATGAAGAATTTACAAAACTTAGAATCAATAGTTCACTGGGGATTAAGCCTTAAATAGAAGGGAGGCCTTCTCGCGGCGGATTGTTAATTCCTTGAAGAGGCGTAACACAAGATTTAAAAAGAAATATAGAGAAATTTGTTGATTCTCCTGGCCACTACGACCACCCAGAAATCTGAAAATGTGTACACTTGCATGTTCATTTGAATAAGTGAGTGTAAAAAGTTTCATAGTTCGTTCAGCTAGAGCATGGTCACCATAAACTATGATGATTCTCAGCAGCTTTTTTTTTCATAGTGAAGTTATGAAGTTTAGTACAAAGTTGACATTTAAGAAGCAAACAGAAACTAGGTTGTTTACATTTCAGAGAAATGACGGTTACTGAAAAAGGAAGCCTTATGATGACGTTTCAAAATAATGGTGTTGCCAGATGAAACAATGCGAAAATAAACTAGTAGCGCCATCTTTATCAAAACCGCACGAACTTATTTATACGCCCAATATATAAATTTATTTTATATAATTCAAAATATATATCTTTATTTGTGTTTTTTTTCACTAGCGAATGTTTACGGGTGCGCCCGATATTTACCGAGTTAAATTTTTCCCAACGAACATTAGTTAAATCAATATTTTCTAGCAAACATCTACTCCCAACCCAATCTATTCTTGTCAAGATAATTTGACGTTCTTCACTCTTCTTCGCCAAAATTACCGAATAAACATTGGAAATATTTGCATGTTGAATACTGAATATATAGAGATTGATATATAATATATTTTAAAATACTAAAATAGACAATACACAAATTTTTCATATTTTGAAATTATATGAAATCTTTATGATTATTATATACTAACTGAATATATGACCCACCTTCCCCTGGCTTCTAACCAATTGAACTCTCGTTTGACATTCGAAAATTGTTTTCACAAGCGTTATATTTATTATGATTATATAATTATAATTCTAATAAGTATTATAATGAGGATTTTCCCATTAATATTTCATCATATTGCTATTAACATATTTGTGTTTCCAATTCAAATTATAAATAAAATGATAAATAAAGCAAACATTCGAATTGATATGGCGCTGGTTATAATATTTTACACTGAGGTAAATTGACCTTTGAGAAGGACGTCTCCCTTTCTTTGCTGAAATACTGCTGGCATTCAAAGATATAATGAGATATTTTTATTTCTATTTTTTTTTTTGCAAATATTGTATCACTCTCACTGAAGATTTTGGTATTTCTGGTATTTGGGTTTTCTGAAGAAAAAAAAAACAAATGAAGTATTCTCTGTTGTATAATATAACGTTTTATTGGAAATAGTAGGTCGCTAAGTAAGGTTTTTATATATTCTTATAAATAGATTTTAGTTAATTATGAACTATGTGAGTACGTATAGCGAGAATATAATTTATAATTTTTCATTTTAACCTGAACATTTTGAATAGATTGTTCGGTTGTTATATTGCTTTTTTTTTAATGACATTTCCCTCTGGACCATCATTGCTTAAATCAGCAAACCCAATATATTTATTTATTATTCTTGATATCTCCAGTAGTTGAGGGAGTTATCCATATATGGTGACGTCATCTATTGTCCATTTCAGGATTTCAAGCCAGAATCCAAGTGGTATTTTCAACACCGTAACACCCAGTGACGTTTTTCCAACTTACTTGCGCAGAATATTAAGCCCGGCAGCATATCTAGGTAACTAAAGAGCCGCCGGATAAAATTGTCCTGAACGCCGTCTACTAAGATTTTCTAGTTATTTGCCAAATCGAGCTGAATATAGCAAGGTTGACAGAACAATTGAATCCAAGAGCCTTAGCGGGATTTGATAGAGTTGATTATTGATTCGGTCAATATTTCCCAAACCGCATCAAAATCAACTGGCGACTTATTTTTAATAATTTGCGCCACCAGTTTAGTTGAGTTTGAAGTTGCTAGTTTGCAACCAAAAACACGTGTATTTAGTTGTTCTAATGATAGACAGTTGTCCCCAGGACCAAACCTCAGAACGAGCCAATCGACCTGCATTTCTAATCACCATAACCATTGATTTCTTTTGTTTCAAAGTTAGTAAACTTTCTTAAATATTCATTGAGTGAATTAATATCTACCTGAAGATTTATTTTTGTATTATCCAAGAGAAGCACAAAGTCGTCTAGGAACAAAAGGAGGTGCATGTTTCCATTATTTGGTAAATAGATACTTGGAATATCCGCATCATCATATTAAGAACCTAAGTCGTTTAGTTTGAATCTTGAATCATCTTGTATTTTGCGAAGGCATCTTATTGCCTTTTTTTTGCAAATCTTCTTATTGCAAATAATTGCCAAAGCATTAGTGTCAAATACTGACATTTGTTCTTTCCTTTGGCAAAAATTTATATTTAAAGTTATTAAATGAAAGGACCTGGCTTTTATCAGTGGTGCCACTTTCTCAGCGGTTTCGTCAAATTAATCTCTAAATCGTTCTACAATTGTGTTGGATTGATTTTCTTATATACCCTGAATTTAATAAGGAAGGCAGCTTATGTGTTCAGTGAACCTATATTTAGAAGATAATATTAGAAACACATTGCCAAAAATAGTTATATACAAATTTTATATTTATTTGGAAATTATATATATATATTTCTAGTTTTTAAGGCAAAACCTTAATAAGACTTGGTACTGGATATTGTTCTAGACTTGTAGAACGGACTAATGTTCTAGTATTATTATAATAATACATTATTGGCAAACGTGCGTGTGTGATGTAGCGATATTGATATTACATTTTTAATACCAAATTAGCAAGTTAGTACGATATCTGGCTAGTTTCAATTTCTCAGGTCTAAAACTATTCAGATCTTTCCATAATTCTTATATCACAAAAATATGTAAATTTGATATTTGTTCAATTATTAAATAGGTTTTATTATCCTAGATTTTAAATTACAGCGCTACATCTATAAACCTACTTGCTAAATTTATTAATTTTCTATTAGAATTTTAATTGAAATTAGTGTAGAGAAGAGTGAGAGAAGGGGGGGGGGGGGGGGAGAAATGTTTCATTAGAAAATTATTTTTTCGTCAATCAAGCATGATACATATTAATATTATCATTATTTCCTGACTATAAATCAATAAATTAGTCTAGAACTTTATTACTTTTGAATTGGCTTGGTTGAAAATGCGACAAAATCCTTTTCTCGATTCAACTCTATATAGTGTTTAAATTTCAGCCAGATTGGTTAATTATTGAGAAACGTTTCAGAAACAAACAAATAAACATACATCGATTGACTTATATATAAATATCTGTCGAATCGTGTTTGACTCTATGTAGATTTGGGGTGTTAACTTACTGTGGGATTGCTGTGGACTCACTCTCGAATCCTGGCGAATTGTGTGGTTGAGTGGATATTTTGGTGATGGGCGCAGTCTTGGTCGAATGGTGGTTGTTTCACAGGGGAAGAACGAGCACACCTGGATGGGGTAGAAAATAAGACCTTGCGAAAGGGAGAATGATAAGGCTGACTGGAGGTATTTGCCTTTCACATGATGGAGCGCACACTACCATGGTTGGAGCCTATGTTGAGCACACCTAGCTCGTAGCACGGTCACCTACCTTCTTTTTTTAACTTCTTGTCTGAGATCATCGCCATTAACTCTCTCGACTTCTCATTGGTGAAGATTCTTCCACGTGCTCTCTGATGATTCGCTATCAATTGATCATGCTTGAAGGTGATTGGTTGTTGATTTGTCATGCTTAAATGTGATTGGCTTAGTACCTCCATTGTCGCCATGATTGCAATCCTCCAGGAAGAAGACGGCCTTTGAACTTAAGTTTTATTGGTCCAGGGTAGTGACCTTTACTTCCTGGATGTTGCAATCCTGTTAATTGTTCTTTTCCCTTGTCGCGAGGCCTAATTTTTATTAACCCTTTTGACGATACATTTTGCATAGATTGTAGTGGGGTTACATATTCCTATGTACAGATTATCACAGATGCGTCCCCTACATGTGAAGAATTCAAAAAGGGGTAGCCTGAATTGAATTCTGTGGGAGAGAAAGTTATTTTGTGGGGAAAAATTAATTAGGGAGCACTGTGAGGCTATATACAAGTATCAAAGATGAAATCAAAAAGGTAAAACCGAATTGTGCTGGTGAAAAAAATTGTTGAGTGGTTGAAGAGAAAAAAATAATGGTGCCTATACAATTATTCAGAATTAAGTATGGAGAACTACATCAAGGGAATTTTATGTTAGGGCTTTGGGAAATCAAAATTTAAAAAATAATAATAACAAAGTAAAAAGATAATTAAAAGGAATAAAAGTGAATTCGCGTTGGTGGAAAAATTGTTGAGTCGTAAAAATAAATGGTGCCTATACAATTATTCAGACTTGGTGTATGGAAAACTACATCAAGGGAAATTTCTGATCAAGAGAATTCGCGTTGGTGGAAAAATAAAAATGTTTATTAAATGGGTTAAAATAAAAAAGGGGAAGTTATTATATAAATGGTAAATGTTTTTATTGCGCATATTGATAAGTTCAAAAATAAAAAAAGTTAATAAATGGGGTGAGAGAAAAGAAAAAAGAAAATGTATGTAGAGAGATACAAAAAATATATCTCAATCGTGAGAGTTGAATGCCAGGATTGTATCTAGGTCACGCGGAGGCACTTCCGGGCTATTATGCGTGGGGTGAGAGAAATGTCCTCTTGTTGTCGAGTTTTGATGCCCTTGTATATTTTTTGTCCCTAGTGCGAATTTTATGGGTGGAAACATGATCCTTCCCTAATTCGCGTTTATACTATGTGTACAGGAGACACGGAAATCTAATTAACCATTAGGGTGTAAATTGTATTCGTTGTAATATTTTTGGGGTGTAGTGTTGTCAAAGATCTTAAGATCTGTTGTGTTGGTCTTTAGTGTTGGATACGTTTCATATGGCGGGGTAAGTGTAATAATTTGTTTGTGAGAAGTGTGGAAAATAATCGATATGGGTAATTCATTAGGATAATGAGGTCGTTTGAGAATTAAGTGTGAATTTATGTGAAGAATCGGGATGTGAATTCATTGTGAACTGCTTAGGGTTCCCAAGCTGTGGCGATGGTATGGATGACATTCGGTGACAGCCAAGATGGCGGACGTTTTGTAAGTCGGGGCCAGAGAGGTCCGTGACCTCAATTGAACTAGAGTCGTTATATTGGACGACCGGAGGGGAGGATGGAGGGGCCCGTACAGGGGAACTTTATAAATTGGTCCCGACTTCCTCCCTTGACTGATCTGGGGCTATCTAAATGTCCGCTGAAAGTTTTCTCCCAGGGTGTCCAGGACGAGAGTTAGAAATGCACTACCTATATGGAAGATGGATTCTTGTAATTGGTAAAGCCTTTGGGGCTGTTGGGCATATAGTCCCAGGTAGATTACTATGGTTAATAGGGCAAGAGAGTATGGCATAGTCAGAAGGCAAATAATAAAGATTAAATGGAATATGGGGAATCTGCACATGTTTTCCAATATTTTCTCCATGAGTGGAGTTCTCTGTGGGTTGTGTTGTAATTCGATTTGTTGTGGCGGACTGAATGGCGGGTTATTTATAACTGGATTTATTTGTGGAGGGGCGACGTCGTGTATATTGTTATTTGTGATTGGTGTGAATCGGGTTATGGTGAAAATGGTGGGATCTAAATGAATAAAAGGGTGGCTGTTTGTTGGTTTGATTGTCAGTGGCTCTGTTGGAAAATGTCGGTTGTAAGATGTCTGAATTGAAATATGTAATTGATTTTGTACCGTAGATGGTGTGTTTTTGTTGTGGGTGGTGTTATGTATTGGATGTTTACTGTGTAGGGTTTAATCTGTTTACATGGACTGTATCGGTGTCTCTTTGAAGAGGTTGGTTGGGTCTATCGATACGCTTTGTCAATTGGCAGGTTGGACAGGTGCAATGTCTTGTGACATACCCTGCCAATAATATTGAGCGGAGATGAGTCTCGTCATCTGTGAGATGCCTGGGTGGTTTAACTTGGTGTGTACTGAGTGGAGAAGTTCGTTGGTGTGTGTTTTTGGTATTATTACTTTGGTTACACCTTTGCGGGAAATGGTATGAAGTCCGTTGTGATCAATGGTCAGTTTAGAATCTCTAGATGGGGAAGGCTGATGGCTCTTAATGAGGGGGGCGTCTAAGAAGCCACAGAACGGGTTACGAGATATGAGGTCCGCTTTATATTGTTGTGCTCCTTTTATGTAACGAACCTCATATTCGTAGCTCGACAACCGTAAGATCCATCGGAATAATCTGCCTGACGGGTTTTTGATCGTCTTCAACCATTGCAATGCGTGATGGTTAGAAAATATGAATTTGAATATGCATGAAAATTTATATATTGTTCTAAGGCTTACAGAACGCGCATTCACGTGCAGTCATTC
The DNA here is from genome assembly GCA_030710605.1 of Cordylochernes scorpioides. Lineage (NCBI taxonomy): Eukaryota > Metazoa > Arthropoda > Arachnida > Pseudoscorpiones > Chernetidae > Cordylochernes > Cordylochernes scorpioides. Next base: position 187,127,655 of record CP092863.1, on the reverse strand, counting down.
TTTCGAAAATTTCACAAATGATAAAATATCTATAATTCAAAATATTGAGCAATGCAACCTAGGAATTTGAGAGTTATTTTGCTTAATGGATTTAAACTTGGACGTTCGGCCGCCCAGACAATCAAAAACATTATTGAGCCCTGGGGAGAAGATTTTTCTTCCGAAAGAACCACAAGAAAATGGTTTCAGAAATTTAAAGTTGGCGATTTAGAACTTGAAGATCAAGATGGTTGTGGTCATCGGTCAACCTTCAAAAATGAAGAACTAAAGTCCCATATTGAATCGAAACAGTGCGCGAGGTATGTGCAGACCTTAATGATTCAAAATCAACCATTGGCAGACATTCTAACTAAATTGGTAAACAAAAAAATTGCCTCAATAGATCCGGACAGATTTGAGTGATTCTCAACGTCAGCGACGTCTGGAAATTTCAGTTATTTATTGGCTTGCAACAATTTCCCTCCTTTTTTAAAACGAATTGTTACGTTTCGATAAAAAGTGGGTTATTTTTGACAAAAAAAAAACATGAAGAGATTAAGGCAGTGGTTCGACAAATATGAGTACCCAAAACCAAGCCTGCATCCAAAGCGGATAATGCTCATTGTTTGGTGGTCATATGCTGGATTATTGCATTACAGATTTTTGGATAGTGGCGAAACGATAAATTCAGAAGTATATTGTCAAAATTTGCAAGCCATGTATCTGAAATTGTCAGAAAAAATGTCCAGTTTGGTCAATAGGAAAGGCTTTATTCTGCTTCACGATAACGCACGGCCACACTCTTCATTTACAAACCAACAAAAATATTGCTCAATTGGGTTATGAAGTTCTAGCTCATCCTCCTTATTTATCTGATACTAGCCGAATGACCCGGGCAACGCCCGGGTTTTACCCTATTAAATGTACCCTATTCAAATACTATTCGTTACAATTATAAATTGGCGCCGTGGATGTCACTCTTGTGAAACGTACCGCTCCAAACTTTGTGTCTGAGAAGCGATATTTTTATAGAAAGATGATCTGGCTTTTGTTTTCTGCTTGAATGAATGTTTTTATGTTAGAATTTTGTTCCTGCATACAAAATAATGAACTGGTTTCACCCGTGGTCTCTGCTTTTTGGAATTTTTCCCGTTATAATTTTGTATCTGATAATCAAACATGATACAGCAATATCATTGGGTGTTGTTCGTAATTTTTGCACGAATCATAATTAAAACCTTCTAAAAGTAAATTGGAAAGTCTATCACGCGAGTTTCGTGAGGCCAAAGTTCTTTCCCTGACATTCAGAATCCTGGCCGTATGTTCTTGTGGGGTTTCTGCCGCTCTCGAAGTACTGACCCTGTTTCTATTTTGCCGAAGCCTGTTCTCACGCTGTCCCACGGATTCCGCCGCTCTTGTGGTACTGGCCCTGTCTCTATCTTGTTGAAGCCTGTTCTCACGCTGTCCCACGGATTCCGCCGCTCTCGAAGTACTGGCCCTTTCTCGATTAATCCTAAGACGATGCTCACGTTGCACAGCAGTCTCAGCACTTCGCACATTTCTTTTTTACTCACTTCTGGTAGGACTTTTCCAATAGGTTTGCGTTTCTTGGGAGGCATCTCAGATCTCTAAAAGCTAAACAAAAGAAAAGAGTATAAAACAGTAATAAAAATAGGCAAAGTTGAGAAAAAATATGTTATTTAAAAGCTAAACAAAAGTAAAGAGTATAAAGCAGCCAATGGGCGCGCGCCACCGTCAGATTTTCACGCGTTCTAGAGGGCGCTGTTTGTGAGCTAAGTTTTAATAATTGATTTATATATTTTTTAAAATAGCCTATCGTCTTCCCCGTATTCTTTTACCTATGTATGGAAATTTTGGTTTGAATTAGTGAACTACTGCGAATTTGTATACCGGACATACAGACACACATTCATTTTTACATATCTGATATGTCCCCTACCGATTTTCATTTTTTAAGGCATTTGGATAATCGCCAACTTTATTTTTAGAAAAATAATTTCATGAATATCTTGAATATCCTTAGAGTTATTTGCAGATTTGTAGATTTAACTCGCAAGCAGCGCCCCCATTGTGACGATGATAACAAGTTTTCTTATCACTAAGTTTGTTATCTTAAATATTATTTATCAAAAGTAAGATTATCTCAGGATGACACGGCAATGTGACACGGGAAAAAATGTTCACTAGATAAAACTATGATTTTCTATATGATATAAAAAGCCAACAATGAAGAGTGAATGTAATATAAAAAGCCAACAATGAAGAATGAATGTAAGATAAAAAGCCAACAATGAAGAGTGAATGTAAGATAAAAAGCCAACAATGAAGAATGAATGTAAAATAAAAAGCCAACAATAAAGAGTGAATGTAAGATAAAAAGCCAACAATGAATAGTAAATGTAATATAAAAAGCCAACAATGAAGAATGAATGTAAGATAAAAAGCCAACAATGAAGAGTAAATATAATATAAAAAGCCAACAATGAAGAATGAATGTAAGATAAAAAGCCAACAATGAAGAGTAAATATAATATAAAAAGCCAACAATGAAGAGTGAATGTAAGATAAAAAGCCAACAATGAAGAGTGAATGTAATATAAAAAGCCAACAATGAAGAATGAATGTAAGATAAAAAGCCAACAATGAAGAGTAAATCTCTATCTATCTATATACAGGGTGATCCAAAAGTCCCGCACAACTTTAAAAATTAATAACTCCGCGAATATTTGCGCTAGAGCAATGCGGTAAACACCATTGTGTTCAGGATGCAATGGGATTTTTTATGGCAAATAATGAAAAATTCGAAATTGATTTTAGTTACAATTTTATTCGCCAGATGGCGTTCTACCAGAATCAGAGATTCAGAGGCCAAATTGTTTGATAAATTGAAAAATATAACTGATCGACACGTATTTTTCCTTTTTGAATACCAGGAAAGACCCCTAATAATATCAAATAACAAATTAATAAAACACCACTTCGCCAAAAGTATGAAGAATTGGTTAACGATTTTCAAATACAATCAGAGATATGTAAAATAGGTAAATGCAAATTAAAACATGTAGCAAAAATATTTATATTTTAAATGGGGTTTTGTGGAATAGATTGAATGTTTAAAAACACTGCTGATATCAATACACGAATTTTTGAAATGTTAATATAGTACCAAAAATTATGATGGCACTATTAATGGGATTTCTAGCTATAAGAAATGTGTAGTTTCTTGACTGATTGGCGACCCTTGACTATTTAACTGGATATTTGTCATGATCCAAAAAATGAAATATAGAGGGGAGTGACAAAATATATTTGTCGTACTTTATTCCAAATATCCTATGGGCTTGTCAAATGTTATCATTGTTTATTATACTGTACACAAATTTTTAAAATGTGTCCCCTCAAATAAAAATAATTTTTAAATCGACCTTTTGCGTTGAAAAACGTGGTAGTAAAATCATTTTGTATTATTTTTTTTTCACAAAATTTCTAAAGTTATTGGTGTACAGAAAATATTCCTTATGCTATTTCTTCTAATGAGCGAAAAGCGAAAAACTAAACATAAGGGGAAAAATTGTGTGTACCAGTGTTATTCGAGAAGTTATAACCCTCTGGTTTGCACGACATAATATGTGAGCAAATCACAAACAAAATATTACTGTTCACAAAAAAAAAGAGTCAAGATGTTAGGACAGCATTTATTATCCCCATATCCCAACACAAAGAGCTGCAAAATATTGGTAGATAATATAATACATGGCAGCTTATATAACACATGAGATAACTGCCTTCTCTCTTGTATTAGGTCACAATCCTTGCTCAATGTGGCACCCTTCATTCTCAATCACCGCCTGCAGACGATAAATGACAGAATGGACAGCATTAAATAACATATCTGTTGAAATTGATAAAACGTGCCATCTGATAGAAGCCTTCAACATGGCCAATGTGGTAGGCCAGCATCGATAAACACACGATTTAATGTACCCCCATAAACAAAAATCGCAAGGCGTCAATTCTGGTGATCTTGGAGGCCACTGGTATATAAAGTGGCGACTTATCACACGATTTTCCTGAACGTATCTTTCAGCAATTGTTTGGCACCTAGGGAGATATGAGGAGGTCCTCCATCTTTCATGAATGTTATTTCGCTTAGTGCTTTTGCCCTGCAATATGGGAATACCCTTTTCTCTCAAAAGTTGAACATAACGTTCACCAGTTACAAAAACGGTTTTAAAAGTTCTTCCATTGATTCTTTCGAAGAAAAATAGCCCAATAATAAAAGAAGTGAACCCACACAAAATGTAACTCTAGGCTGGTAAAGTGGCATTTCTGTAAAAATCATAGGGTTTTCTGTTGCCCAAATGCGGCTGTTTTGAATGTTAAATTCTCCGTTTAGAGAAAAGTGAGCATCATCTGTCCACAGAACATTCGACAGCCAGTTTTCATCAATATCAATTTGCCGGAAAACCCATGCAGAGAATTCTTGACGCATCTCAAAATCGCCAACTTTCAGCTCGTGAAATCTTTGAATTTTGTATGGGTACACACAATAGAGGCATTAAGTGAAGCGTCTTCGGATATCACAATCATACTCGGCGAATTTAACGCCAAAAGTTCAATTTGGGGATCACCTGTCCAGGATAACAAAAGTCAGCAGGTTGAGGACATGCTAACCGACCTCGACCTTACACCGTTAAATAACGGAGAGAACAGCTATCTATCTAAGTCCACAGGCACAGAATCCGCAATAGACATCACAGCGATAAATTACAACATCGCACCCACAACACAATGGAAAATCCTGAGAGGTGCAATCAGCGACCACAGACCAATTTTAACAACCCTAAACTTCAAAATTGAGAATGTCCATTAGAATAAAAGAACATGGAACTTTAGGAAAGCCGACTTGAAAAAAATTCACAGAAAAGCTTGAAGAACTGTGCAACGAAAAATTGAATTACAGAACGCTTGACAAAAACTTGGAAAAATTCTCTTCGAACATTTCAAAAGCTGCAAAAGCATCGATACCTAGAGGTAGACGTAAAGACCTGTGGATACCTTACTGGAAGGACCACAACATCGAGGCAAAGATTTCAGAGAGAGAGACAATATCAATGAACTTTTTAAAACAAATAAAACAGAAGAAAACAGAAAGGAACTCATTGAAATTAGTCACAAAATAGAACAAGAAATTTGGATATGCAAACAAGAAAAATGGCAGAATTCTGCGAAAAAATGGATCCAAGAAAGGACAGCCAACACTGGAATATGATTAGAGTGTTAGAGAACAATCAAAACCAACACAAATCCTCCAATACTCTAGCCGATATGAATAGAACAGCGAGAACGAGAACAAACAGATAGCTAACATAATTGCTGAATATCTTTCAAGCACTTCCATACTCAACTATACGAATGAAGACAGGACTCTAAAAATAATATAAACCAGTTAGTTAAACAAGCAAGAAACTTCCATCAACAAGATATTTTCTCGAGAGACTTCACACTGAATGAGCTAAACTCATCAATAAAAAAATCCAAGAGTTCACCAAGAGATAATCTAATCTTTGGTCAAATGATTAAACACTTTGAAGACAAAGCTAATAATCAACTCCTACGAATACTGAACATTTCATGGCAAACTGGTAAACTATCAAAGAATTTTAAGATATCAATTATAGTGCCAATACTGAAGCCAAACAAAGATGCCAAGGAATACAAGAACTATCGGCCAATTGCTCTCACCAGCATACTTTGTAAAATACCAGAACGAATTATCCACTCTAGGCTCATAGTCTGGCTCACTAACAATAATAAAATAAACTTCTACCAAACTGCCTATAGATCCCAGCACTGTACGACTGATCAACTGTTCTACTTCTGTCAATCAATAATAAGTTCTTTCCAGGAAAAACCGCCAAAGAAGACCACGGCTATATTCCTTGATATGACCTCAGCTTTTGATCGAGTGTGGAGGGAGAAATTACGTAAAAAGCTGCACAATATAGGAGTAAGAAGAAAAACCTTAATCTGGATTGCAGACTTCTTAAGGGGAAGAAGGTTAAAGGTTAGGGTCAATGGAGAATTTTCCAAGGAAGGAAGAACATGGGCTGGTGTAACTCAGGGATCTGTGCTCAGTCCTCTACTCTTCCTGCTATATATTAACGACATCCATCCTTACCTCACTGAAGACACAAAGGTTGCCTGTTATGCAGATGATATAGCCATATGGCACACAAGTAGCAGCATAGAAAAATCGTAAAAAATACTGAACACATCAATGAGAGGACTGGAGAAGTGGGCAATGGAACACCAAATGACCATAAACCCAATAAAACCAAACCTATGCGTCTTCTCCACTCACAGGGAAAAGGGGATAAATATAGCCACAATATAAGCATAAACAAACAAATAATTGATAAAATTAGAAATCCATAATACCTAGGTGTGATAGGTGGATCTTTCCAGTTGGTCTCGAGGACCACGCCATCGCCATCTCCTAAGCGGCGAAGTACGCGATCTATTCATCGTAGATCGCAAAATGCGTGGTGTCGCTGGAGACCCACTGGCGATTCTCTACCAAACTCTGCAGCGCTGGCAGAGGCGCCATATTCATTGTACATAGTGTATATAATGCATATTATCTTTTTTTAATAGTGCAGACTGTGTATGTATTGACAAGATGTCAACAAAATTATTTTAATTATTATTGATGAGGAATTGGAATTTTCAGAACACTTAATTAGCACCTCAAATAGAGCTATCAGAAAAATAAACATTCTGAGAAGGCTATGTGGAACAAATTGGGGAGCAAAACCCAGAATTCTCAGAACAACATAAACCACCTTAATAAGGCCGATAATGGAATATGCAACACCGGTCTGGGCTCCCTCAAGCTCATCACTAAAGTAAGACTAGACAGTGTTCAAGCAAAAGCGGCCAAAATAATCACTGGTGCTGTTTCATCCACCAACAATGAGAAAATTCAGAGAGAATGTGTTCTAGACCTACTCGCTCGAAAGCAGAAGACAAAATAAAAACAACTTGGATCGGCACTTCGAAAACGAGGAACCAGAGGACGAGATCTCTCTGACCACTTGTGGTTTGGTGGATTCGCCCTTTTCTGAGAATGAGGTGAAACTGACGGCTTTCAAGTTCGGGAAAAGGAAATCTCCTGCTCCCGAAGGGATCGATAACACGGTCGTGAAAGCCCTGGTAAGGATGCACCCATCGCTTCTTTCCAGGTTATTCAATAGGTGCCTGGACACTGGTACATTTCCTGAGGCATGGAAGGTTGCCCGAGTAGTGCTTCTCGAAAAGTCTGGTATAAAGGGTAATTCTCATAAGGATTATCGTCCGCTTTCTTTACTAGTGTGTCTAGGTAGGGTCCTGGATAGCCTACTAGCTCAGCGACTGAAGCACTGGCTAGAGAGTAATGAGTTCCTTTCCTCTTTCCAACATGGTTTTAGGGAAGGCAAATCCACAATCACAGCTCTGAACGAGGTGTTAGAGGGGGTTGAGATGGGGTTGAATAAGGGTGCTTGGGTTCTTCTCGTGGCCCTGGACATTGATGGCGCGTTCAACTCCATGAACTGGAACAAGCTGATAAGTAATTTGATGGCCATGGGTTGTCCAGATAATTTGTGCAGCTCGGTTCGTGACTTCCTGAGGGATAGACGGATTATCCTCAGTTTTGGTGGGCGGAAGTTGGAAAGACACTGTGCTAGGGGTTGCCCCCAGGGCTCCTGCTGCGGACCTATTCTGTGGAATATCCTGGCAAACACCGTTGAGCTACTATTTTTAGGAACCTCTGCCTCTCCTGTGTCGAGCCAATCTTGCTATATGCTTCCGGGGCTTGGTGGCGCCGAAACAGGGATCAGAAGGTGGCAACAACTCTAGAGAGAGTGCAGAGGACAGCGGCACTCAGAATCACAGGAGGATATCGCACTACCAGCAGTGAGGCCTTTTTGGTCCTCGCTGGGCTTATTCCCCTGGGATTGAAACTAGAGGATGAGACCACAGACAGAAGATCTGGGAGAACAGGGAAGATGCCCTGGGACTTAAAGCGGGGGCCCTGGAATCGAAGAGGGACCCAAGGAAGCCTCAGCAGTGGTTGCCAAAGTGAAATTGGAGTCCTGGAGGGCCGACAGGGATTGGCACGGAAGTTTTCACTGATGGTAGTAAGTCTGGAACCAATACGGGAGCTGGGGTAGTGATATTCACTAATGGAGAGCTGATCTTCCAAGAAAGTTTAACACTCAGAGTGGACGAATTGGTCTTTTCAGCCGAGCTGGTTGCGATCAGGGTAGCCCTCAGAGTGTGTGCCGAGAAGAACTTCAGTCCGGACCGCCTCTATTCAGATTGTATGTCGGCCCTCGTCGCCATCAATCTGGAGAAAGGGCAACTCGCGCATCAAATAATCCAGGATCTGGAGATGATGACGCGGGCTCCGGAGCTACCTTGGTTTAGGAGACACAGCCTCTTCGAAGGTAATGAGTTCGCAGACAGGATCGCTAAGGCAGGATGCTTTAGAAGTAGATCACTGAGGACCCCAGTGACCAAGAAAGAAGTTTACGTATAGGAGGATCAGGGGGCACGTCCAGGACTTATGGTTGGACAGATGGAGGAACAGTGTGAAGGAGAGAGAGGTATTCAATGGGGTAACAACACCCAAGTACCTCTGTAAGGTAATGTCCCACAAACTCATTAGGGTAGTTCGGGACATGGGCCCTTCCCCAAGTCTCTCCACAGATTTAAAATTAAGAGAAACCCGGATTGTGTCTATGGAGAAAGGGATGTGAATGCACGCCACTACGTCTTGGATTGTCCAAGGGTAGTGGGTGTGCAGGAAGAGAGAAGGAGGGCGAGGGGCGTGATCGAGAGTAAGCTGCTGAGAAATCACAGCAAGCTTCTTGAGAAAGCCCACGACGTGGCAGCTGAGCTTTTCCTCAGCTGTGAGTGAACAGAGTCGACCGGGGGTTGCCTCCCCGCGGTCCCTGCTGGACACAGTAGATATTTTCCTATTTTGCTGTGATTAAAGGCCACCGGTATAGAAATCCTTCCAGACACGTTGTCTGGGAGGTGGTGTTTCCAGGTACAATATCCAAGCACTAGCTTGGATACCGTTACTTGGCTTATGAGTTGAACAGAATAGCAGCGAAGGGCATGCTTCGCATGCCGGCTTGTGGACCGAAAGGTCTGGGTGGCCATCTGCTTCTAGGGTGTACCAACTGTGCTTAGGTGGGATCCTCCAGTTATTGTTTATTTTGGCTACTGTTTCTATTTCTTTAAAATTAAGTTTATATTTCTGTAGCAAGGGTTCTTTTGTGCCTTTTTTCGCTAGCGCACCAGCAGCTTCATTGCCTTCAATGCTAACATGTAAGGGTATCCATTGAAGGTGAATTTGAGGTATTGTGAGTTTTTGGAGATAACCAATTATGTTCCTGCTTACTTTGTCTCTAAGTTCCCCTGTGTGACTCAAGTGTTGTATGGCACTTCTACTATCAGTAAGAATCCATATATCGTGATGTTTAGTGTTTCTGATGGATTTTAAGACTTCATAGATGGCTATAAGTTCTGATCTGAAGACTGAGCAAAAATCTGGGTTTCTTCTGTTTATTTTCTCAATGCCATTTGTGGTTTTGATGAGAGAGCCACTGCCAGTGTGTCCCAACTCGTCTCTGCTACCATCGGTATAGATAGTTATTGCATTATCAGGAATTTTATATTTATTATTTCTAATGATAATTGTTTTAAGTATTCTGGATTTTGGTATTGTTTGTTGGTGGGTTCATTTGAAGTGGCATTAAAAATAACATTTTGTTAGTGGTTCGCATGGAGATATTTTTTCAGCTAAATAATATTTTTCCACTTTATATTTTAAAAATCCATTTCTTTTGGCCAGGTGGAGAGGGCCTTTTTTTTTTGAGTCTTATATTGGGTTCCCAATTAAGTATGTAATTGAAAGTTCTGTGTTTGTTTTCATAACTCTTGATTTTGTTTATATATTTTGGCAGATTGTAGCTTCTTCTATCCTTTAAGGGCATAATGTCTGCCTCGTAAAGTACAATTTTATCAGGGCAGGTATTTCGAAGACCTGTAATAATTCTAGTTGCATTTAGTTGTATCCTTTCCAATGTTTTTAGATTTGTTTCATATGCTGTACCATAGATTTGATATCCATATTCCAAGATAGGTCTCATTAGAGATGTGTAAGTTAATTTTAGTGTTGTTGCTTCAGCTCCCCATTCTTCCTGAAATATATTTCAAGATTTTTAGTCGGTCTCTTCCTTTTCTAACAACTACTTCAATATGTTTACTGGAGTAAATTTCTGGATCCAGGGTGTAGCCGAGATATTTAGGATGTTAAATATATTGCAATTGTTGTTCTTTCAGAATAATATTTGGTCTTATTTTGTATAGTTTCTTATCGGTAGTAAAAAGTCAGGTCTCCGATTTTTGGGGGTTAAATTCTAATTTATGTTTATTAGCAAATTTTTCTAGGTGGGAAAGAGTCTTGTTCAAATCTCTTTCAGCTTTTTTCCAGTTAGTGTTGCTGCTCCATAGAATAATGTCATCAGCAAAAAGTCCAATATTGGTTTTATGTGAATTTTTTTCTTCTATGCCTGCAATAAATAGGGTGAAGAGAGTTGGGCTAAGGACTGATCCTTGTGGTAATCCTTGGTACAATTTGAAGGTTTTAGATAGAGTGACATTATATTTGACCCTGATGTATATATTTTTAAGGGAATCATTTATCAAAGTTATAGCTTTTCCATCAATTTTGAAATGTTTGTATAATTTTGTAATTAACTTGTTTTTCCATACCTTATCAAAAGCTTGTGTAAGGTCTAAAAAGCAGCTATGATGTGGTTAGTTGGTTTTTTATTTTGTGCATCTTTTTTTACCTTTTGTGTGAAAAATAAGAGTAGGTCTATTGTCCCATGTCCTTTCCTAAATCAATATTGTTCTTCTGGTAAGAGATTTCTTGTGTCGGGGTGGTAGGTGAGTCGTCTGAGTATAATTTTTTCCATTAATTTGCAGCAAATATTTGTGAGGGAGATAGGTCGATAGTTTTTTGGGTCATCAGCAGATTTGTCAAGTTTTTAATGGGAATTATTGTTGCATTTTTACAGTCTTGAGGCAATTTTCCAGTTTTCCAGGAGTTATTGAAAATATTAAGAAGTCTTTCTTTGCCAATTTTGCCCAAGTTTGATATCATTCGGCCATGGATTCCATCTGGCCCAGGAGTCTTGTTTAAGTCAGTGTTTTCTAATGCATAAGCTAGCTCTTTCATATTGATTTTTTTCATGGAATATATTGAGTGCTGGTGACATTTTTACAGTTATGAATAATCTTTCGGGCCTTTTTTCAACCTTGATTTTACTACTTATTTGATATGAATTACCTAAAAGATTGGCAGCAATTTTGTCATTAGTTGCTGGTGTACCATCTGTATTCTTAATCATATTTGTGTTTTCAGTTTGTGGCTGGATTCTGTCAATTTGTTTTGCCAAATTCCAAAGTTTTGTATTTGGGTTTCTTGGGTTCAGGTTTTCACAGGTTTGTTTCCATTTTTCCCTTTTCACATTTACGTATAATCTTTTTATTTTTGCAATCACAATGTTCAGTTCAGTTCTACAATTTGTTTGGTTTTGGGTGCACTTTTTTGTAGTTCATTTTTTTAGTTATAAGTGTTTGAATATTTTTTGCCTGGTGTGTATAATTTGGAAATTATTTCTTAATATTACCTCTTGGTATTGCAACTTTGGCTGCTTCAATAATGGTGTTTTCGAAAGATATCATATTAGCCTTTTTGAAGTTCCAGAAATTTTCTTAATTGAGCTAATTTTGGTCTTGGTGCTAATTCCTATCAAATTAGGCAAATGATCACTTCCAAAACTTTTTAATATTTGCTATTTGCATTTGTGGAAAATGTCAGGATAGTAAAAACTTATATCAAGGGCTTGTGCAGTATTATAGCTTGTAGGAATGATGGGTAGGATTGCCATCATTTAAGCAAATGAAGGCTTTGTCGTCAAATATGTTTGATAGTATTTTGCCTCTTGGGTTTGGCGTAGAACATCCTCATAGTTGATGTTTGGCATTAAGGTCACCTACAATAATAGTGTTGCCTGTAAGAAATTGAGCCATTGTTCCATCGTCAATAAATGTATTGTTTAGAGGGTTATACATATTGTATATGTTGATGGCTTTGTTTTGATTGAGGTAGACTTTGATACCTTGGGCTTCGAGGTCTAATGTTTGGAATATTAATGGCTATGTCCTCATACTACAAATTCTTGATTAAAAATGCTAGGCCACCCCCTTTAACAGCATATACAGATGGATCTTCAGACCTTACCCTGAGTAATGGAGGGGCCGGAATTAACATAATACTGCAAGATGGAACAAACATCAAAATCAAAGAAGGAGCAGGACAGATTTCGTCAAACTTCACTTGTGAACTGACAGCTATCTGGAAAGCCCTTGATGTATGCCTTAACCATCCATCCCTGCATCAAGCAGAAGGAATTTTTTAATATACAGCGACTCCATATCCGCTCTAGAAGCAATTCAGAAGGGCAATACTAAAATCACACAGAAAATACACTCGTTACTTACCCAACTGGAACCATTGGAGAATAACTGCATTCTACATTGGATCCCTGCCCATGCTGGGATCGGGGGTAATGAAATGGCATTTGAATTGGCAAAGAAAGCCAGAAAGTTGAGCCAAAGGAAAGAACAAATGTCATTATTTGACACTGATTCTTTGTCAAAATACAAGATAATTAAACAAAAAAATAAGAAAGATCAAAATGCGAAATAAACTCTGAGAGAAAAATGATAAAAACTATAACAAGACTTAGAACAAAACACTATAAAGGAATGACAATACATTCAGATGGCACAAGAACCTATAGGACATGCAACAACTGTCCTGGTGTGGATCTAACACCTACCCACATATTCTCATGTCCAGCAATGGCCGCAGCCTTGCAGAAAATTGACTTTGACCCAGAGCAGCAGCTTTACACACCCAAGATAGTGGATATTTCTGCTACTGTGATGGAGATGCATGGATACATCTAAGGCTCTTTATTGGACACGACAACAACAACAACGGCATTCCAGAGTAAAATAAATTATCAGAGATAGATACATATTTTTCAAATGAATTAAAATAAATATAATCGATACTGAGTGAGAGTTGAATTAAAAATATTAGAAATTTATTATCTTCGGAAACAAACCGTATCTAAAATATCAAATTTCTTTTTGCTACACGTTTAAATTTGCATTTACCTATTTTACATATCTCTGATTGTATTTGAAAATCTTTAACCAATTCTTCATACTTTTGGCGAAGTGGTGTTTTATTAATTTGTAATTTGAAAATATTAGGGTTCTTTCCTGGTATTCAAAAAGGAAAAATACGTGTCGATCAGTTATATTTTTCAATTTATCAAACAATTTGGCCGCTGAATCTCTGATTCTGGTAGAGCGCCATCTGGCGAATAAAATTGTAACTAAAATCAATTTCGAATTTTTCATTATTTGCCATAAAAAATCCCATTGCATCCTGAACACAATGGTGTTTACCGCATTGCTCTAGCGCAAATATTCGCGGAGTTATTAATTTTTAAAGTTGTGCGGGACTTTTGGATCACCCTGTATATAAAATTGAAATAATATTATCATGCATATAGAAAAAAATGATTATATGCCTCTTCTTTATGCCGGACCAAACTACTCATTTCATCGACATTTTTGAAAGTAAAACAGTGTAAACGGTATTAAATATGTATAATGGAACAATGGCTTAAAATATAATAGAAAGTGAGCTGAATGAAGGCAAAAAAAAATGTTAAGAATTCCCTATGAATTGAAATGAAGTGATTTTGGATATAAAATATATAAAAAAAAACTCGATTGATACACATTTAAAATGGTTAAAATGGCATTTATTAAGCCAAACAGTGTGAAAAAGTAGATACAGTAGAGCTTCCATTGAGAGGATGCCTAAAATCGTAGCTTAAACCGTCTCTCCGAGAGGCAGTCTCTTATTAAAGGTCTATTAGAGATTCTTTAATATCAATTAGAACCTCCAATGAGAGATCACCTACAGGAGAAACAAGTTGAGTCATGTTTTTAGGTGGTCTTTCTTAAGAGACTCTATTTACATATATTAAAATCAACATTTTCTTACTGTTACGTTTAATTACTGCTAATCTATATATATAAAATTGAATGTCTGTCTGTCTGTACTCTATAGATTCAAAAACCATACATCCAATCGCCGTGAAATTTTGGAATATTATTAGGTATATCACCGGGAAGGTTTTTGAAAAATAATTTCATGAATATCTATATATATAAAAATGAATGTATGTGTGTGTGTCTGTTTGTTTGTTTGTCCTTTATGCCAGACCAAACCACTCATTGGATCGCCATGACACTTTGGGAAGTTATTTAGTATAGTACTGGGAAGGTTTCTAGCAAATAAAATTTTTGAAATAACTTTTCGCCTAGAAATAATCAAGATAAATATTCTAATTTATCTGTTATAATTCAACAATCTGCTCTAACTATTATCATGATGATACGATGATTTTGTAATGTATAAAATTAGGAAGACAAAATTCAGGATGACACGACAATTTATTTGAGACAAGAATAATGATACAATTCCAAGGCAAGATACTATTCCTTTAACTTCCAATTACCGAGGGAACCAATTAATAATGATTTTATTCAACTTATCGAGTATTTTTCAAGGGACCGGGAAAAAATGTTCACTTTATCGAGAGATTCGTTATACAAACCTTTACTCGGGTAAAACCCGGGCGAAGCCAGGTACGTCCATACAAGAATAATGATACAATTCCAAGGCAAGATACTATTCCTTTAACTTCCAATTACCGAGGGAACCAATTAATATTGATTTTATTCAACTTATCGAGTATTTTTCAAGGGACCGGGAAAAAATGTTCACTTTATCGAGAGATTCGTTAGACAAACCTTTACTCGGGTAAAACCCGGGCGAAGCCGGGCGGGTCCGCTAGTGTTTAAATAAGCTCATTTTTGGCTTAGATATGGTGTCTTTAATTGGCCGCTTTCCAAACGGCTATTATTTATGAAACAACCTGAAATATGCAAGTTTCGATGTTATATTGTTTTCTTTCAAGTTGAATGTCCAAAAAGGCTAAGAAATTATTGTTTTATTTTTAAAATGTGAACTTTAAAAAACGGTTTGAGACTATTGATAAAACGTATGACGCTGTCAATGTCTGGTTCTGTTAGACAAAAAAATGTCATCAATATATCGTAGCCATAATATTATTTTAAATTGTTTTGAATAAATGATTTTTTTATCTTTTTCGTTCATAAATATGTTAGCTAATGCAGATTAAATCGGGTTGTACATTGTTAGGCCTTTAATTTGGAGGAGGAATCTTTCTTTGAAACTAAAATAAATATGGTCTAAACAAAGTTTGATTTAATCTATTTATGCTTCTTTAGAGAGGGAAAGAACTATTTCTAGGTAGATTTGAAGGAATGATTGGAGAGCCAGGAGTACTAATCGTGTGGTATTGAGGTGTAGAGAGATTCTATATCGAAGGAAACCATTCTGCTCTCATTCGATATTTGATCGTTGTATATCTTCAGTCATCTCTCCATTCCAAAACAACCACCTAACACAGTCCCCAATCCCATAGAAGCCGTTTAAGCTATATATATCAAAACCGTTCAAATATCGAATGACAGCAGAATGATTTCCTTCGATAAAGAATCTCTCTGCACATTTTGAATATATATAATATTCGGGTTGAAGTTGTCGAACTTACTATGAGATACTGTCGAATCTCTATAATATTCGGGTTGAATCCTGTCGACTCTCTCTCTCTCTCTCTACGCCTACTCTTGGTTCGCTGTGAGTGGGACGTGGCTGACCCTCCAACATCTGGGACATGGCATCCACCTCGGCGCCGCAGGCTCCTCAAGCTCTGGAAGGCCGTCTCGGAGATATTGGAGCTGAACCACCGGGTGCTGCCGCCACATCAGCTTCAGGAGCTCCATATCATCGGGGACTCCAGGTTCCTCCGGCCTCCAGATCTTTTGGTCGCTCTGCGCACCACCCGCGCCGCCCTCGCTGACATCGCGGCACTCACCACCTTCTGCAGCCGGATTGTGGAAGAGAACCGGAACCACACCCACCGGGTTGACAACATCAAGGACGCCATCGTGCTACGCGGGACGGCCACTGCGTTCCAGCGCCTAACCACCCGCACTGCCCGCCGCATGCTAGAACGTCCACGCCTGGCTGCACTGCCCATCACCCAGCTGCTAGCCCGGTGGCTTCCTCACGTCAGCATCCCCATCTCCATCAGCTGGCCTTCTCTCCGGCGAGGTGCCTTCTCGGGGCATAATGCCGACGTTGCCGTGCGGCTGGCCCTTCACGCCCTTCCCCATCCAGCGCATCCGGCCTCAGCCCGGGATTCCTGCATCGCCTGTGGGTCCGAAGACCTGTCACTGGCCCACCGCTACTGGTCCTGTAGGCTGAACAGGCCTGTCATCCTGGAGGCCTTCACTTTCATCCGGCGGCCCCCTGACCTGCAGGGATGGATCTTCGGGCATGACCTGGAGGACGACGCCCTGGCCTTCCTGGCGTCTGCCAAGACCCGTATCTTCAAGCACTTCCTGGGCCTGGAGATACGGGGCGTCCAAGAAGACCCTCTCATCGTCTGGAGGAGGACTCTGGCAAGATGGTGGAGCCTTCCTCAATCATAATTTCATTGTATTATTATCATTATTCTTCATTCATAATTGACTAGTAGTCAATAAAGTATGTTTAACCGTCTCTCTCTCTCTCCTCGGCGGCAAAGCACGCGATCTACGTCTTCTTCGTAGATCGCGAAATGCGTGGTGTCGCTGGAGACCCGCTGGCGATCTTCCATCACACTCTGCAGCGGTGGCAGAGGCGCCATGTACATAGTTGTATTTTTTAATCATTTTTAAAATCATTTTTTATTATAACCATCATCCTAATTGTAAATTTCTCATTTTCTCATAATTAGTGCGGACTGTGCACTTTACATGTATTGACAAGATGTCAATAAAAATATGTCAATTGTCAATTGTCTCTCTCTCTCTCTTTCTCTCTCTCTCTCTCTCTCTCTCTCTCTCTCTATAATATTTCGATTGAACCTGTCGACTCTCTATAATATTTCGATTGAACCTTTCGACTTACTGTGGAATCCTTATTGAGCTGTGTAAGATCCTATCGACTCACTGTAGGATTGGTGTTTACCTTGTCCGATTGCTATTGACTCTCTGTAACAACCCGTTTGAATCCTGGTAAGTCCCGGTGAATTGTGGGTTGGGTGAATTTGATTGGATTGGTAATTGGTGGCGCAGTCTTGGTCGAATGGTGGTTTTTCACAGGGGAAATACGAGCACACCTGGATAGGATAGAAAATAGACTTTGCGAAAGGGAGAGAGTGATGAGACTGGAGGAGGTACTTTGCCTTTCACATGATGGAGCGGACACTACCTTGGTTGGAGCCTATGTTGAGCACACCTTGCTTCTAGCACGGTAACCTAACTTCTTAACTTCTTGTCCGAATTCATCGTCATTAACTCTCTTGACTTCTCATTGGTGGATATCCTTCCACGTTATTGCTGCTGATTCGCTATTAGTTGGCCATGCTTAAAGGTGATTGGTTGTTGATATGTCATGCTTAACTGTGATTGGCTTAGTGCCTCCATTGTCGCCATGATTGCAATCTTCCAGGAAGAAGAAGTTCTTTGAACTTTAGTTTTATGGGTCCTGGGCAGTGACCTTTACTTCCTGGATGATGCAATCCTGTTAATTTTATTCACTTTTTTGCGAAGCCTAATTTCTATTAAATCTTTTGACGATACATTGCATAGATTGTGGTGGGGTTACATATTGCTATATACAAATCATCACAGATGCGTCCCCTACATGTGAAGAATTCAAAATGGGGTAGCCTGAATTGAATTCTGTGAGAGAAAAGTAATTATGTTGAGAAAATTAATTAGGGAGCACTGTGAGGCTATATACAAGTATCATAGGTGAAATAAAAAGGATATAAGCGAATTGTGCTGATGAAATAATTGTTGAGTAGAAGAAAAAAGAAAAATATATGATGCCTATAAAATTATTCAACTCGAGGTATGGAAAGCTACATCAAGGGAATATTCTGTTAGGGCTTTGGGGAATCAAAAAAAAATAATATTTAAAAGAAATCAATGTGAATGCGCGTTGGTGGCATTGTTGAACAAGAAAGAGTGATGCCTATACAATTCAACTTTGTGCATGGAGTAATACATCAAGGGAATTTTCTGTTAGGGCTTTGGGAAATTAAAATAAAAAAAATAAATTATTAAAAGAAATCAAAGTGAGTTTTCATTGAAAAAAATTGTTGAGTGGTTGAAAAATAAAATTGGTTAATATAAAAAAATAATAAAAAGAAGGGGTTATATAAATGGTAAATATTTTGATTGAGCATTGATAAATTCAAAATAAAAAAATGTAAATAAGTTGGGTGAGAGAGAGAAGAAAAGATGGTATGTTAGTTATTATATAAATGGTAAATATTTTATTAAGCATTTGGATTTAAAAAATAAAAAAATGTAAATAAATGGGGTGAGAAAAAAAGAATGTATGTAGAGAGATACACAAAAATATATCTTAGTGATGACAAGGCCAGGGTGAATCTAGGTCACGCGGAGACTTCCGAGTTTTGATGCCCGTGTAGATTTTTTGTCTCTTGTGCGAATTTGTGGATAAATGTTATAAGTTTTTTTGTGTGAAATGTGGAACATGATTTTTATGTGTTGTCAAAGATCTTAAGGTCTGTTGTGTTGGGTGTGTGTTGGATACGTGTCTTATATGGGTAAATGTAATAAGTTGTTTGGGAGTGTCGGGGAAAAATCGATGTTTTTAATTCATTTGGAGGCGGTATTTTGAGAATTAAATTCTGAATTTGTGAGTGTTTTTTTTGTAAAAAAAATCGAGGTATGGATTCATTGTGAAACTTGGGATTTCCAAGCTGTGGGGATGGTATGGACGACATTCGGTGACAGCCAAGATGGCGAACGTTTTGTAAGTCGGGAGGCCAAGAGGTGACCTCAATCGACGGGCGTCATCTCTGTCCGGAATGAGGGGTGCCTGTGCGGGAGGAACTTTCTAATTCGGTCCCAACTCCCCGCTTCGGCTGCTCTGGGGCGATCTGAATGTCCGCTGGAAGTTTTTCCCAGGGTGTCCAGGACGAGAGTTACAAACGTATGGAAAACACTATCTATCTGCAAAATGGCTTTCTGTAATTGGTAAAGCCTTTGGGGCTGTTGGGCATATAGTCCAAGGTAGATTACTATGGTAAATGGGGCGAGGGAGTATGGCATAGTCAGAAAACAGATAAAAAGTATTAAGTGGAATATGGGGAATCTGCACATGTTTTCAAATATTTTTCCATGCGTCGATTTCTTTGTGGGTCGTGTTGCAATTCGATTTGTTGTGGCGGACTGGGTGGAGGATTAGTTATGATTGGATCAAACTGTGGATGGGCGATGTCGTGTGTTTTATTAGGGGTGAAGGGAATAAATCGGGTTTTGGTGAAAATGGTGGGATCTAAAATAATGAAAGGGTTGCTGTTCGTCGGTTTGATTGTCAGTGGCTCTGTTGGAAAAATGTCGGGGGTAAGATGTTTGAATGGAAATGTATTTTCATTCTTATGTCGTCGATTGTGTGTTTTTGTCGTGGGTGGTGTTATGTAATGGATGTTTTTGTGTACGGGTTTAGTTAGTGTGCGTGGACTGTATCGATGTCTCTTTAGAGATGTTGGTTGGGTCTATCGATACGCTTTGTCAATTGGCAGTTTGGACAGGTTTTGACCTTTTGTGCAATGTCTTGTGACATATCCTGACAATAGTATTGAGCGGAGATGAGTCTCGTCATCTGTGAGACGCCTGGGTGGTTTAATTGTGTGTGTACTGATTGAAGTAGTTCGTTGATGAGTGTTTTTGGGATTATTATTTTGGTTACACCTTTGCGGGAAATGATATTAAGTCTGTTGTGATCAATGGTCAGTTTAGAATCTTCAGATGAGGAAGGCTGTGGCTCTTAATAAGAGGGGCGTCTAAGAAGCCACAGAACGGGTTACGAGATAGGATCTCCGCTTCATATTGTTGTGCTCCTTTTATGTAACGAACCTCATATTCGTAGCTCGATGGCCGTAATCTTCATCGGAATAATCTGCATGACGGGTTTTTGATAGTTTTCAGCAATTGCAATGCGTGATGGTCAGAAAATATGGTAAATTTTCTGCCAATCAAATAGACGCGGAATTTGCCCACACTCTCAAAGATGGCTAGGCATTCTAATTCAGAGATGGAGAAATTCCGTTCGTGTGAACGTAGGGCGCGGATGAAGTATTGGACTGGGTAGGTCCTTCCATCAGGGTGGACATGTTTGAGGGTGTCTGCTATGGCGAATGTTGAGGCATCACAGTACACCTGGCACGGCAGACCTTCCTGATAAAGGTGTAGGATAGTGTATGTGGTGAGGCTTTCCTTCAGGCTAGTGAACGCTTTCTGGCATTTGTCATCCCAGACCCACGTGACATCCTTTTTGAGAAGGTTGTTAATTTGCGTCTGCAAGCGGGCGTAGTCTGGAATGAATTTGTTATAAGCGTTCACCGCGCTTAAGAAGGATCGCAACGTTTTGCGGTTGTGTGGTGGTTGGATGGCGTGAATAATTTCTATGTTTTGTGTGAGTGGTGTGGTGGTACCAGGAGTGATTGTGCATGTGCCTGAGAGGTGTTTCTGTTGCTTTTTTGTGTGAATGTCGCGATTGTTGCGATGTTTACGCGTGTGACTGTGGTGTAGTGAAGTTTGGTCACGTGTGTACCTAATGTGAGAGTTGTCCTGTTGGATGGACACTGTTTGGGCATTTTTGTGGTGAGTTTGGGCCATTGTGGCCTTGTGCATATAGGGCGTATAATAAGGGCAATTGGCCCTGGTGAAAAAGTGGTGTGCGTGCGCGTGACGTGATCTAGATTGGCATGGTGGCAAATGGTTTTTGACCAATGGATGCGTGTATTGGGTGCCGAGTGCGGAAGGCCTGTGTGCCATGTAAGCCCTTTGTGACTCCGCTCGGCTATCCCAATAGGCGCATTCATTTGGTATATGAGCAAAATGGTTAAAGTCTATTGTAATTTTTAAGTTCCGGAGGGTATTTATACCGAGAATCCCAAATGGTAGAGGTGCTTCCACCACATGGAAATTCTCGTTTTTGGTTATTTTACCTATTGTCAAGAGGAGGGTTATTTGATAAAAGGTCGGTACAAGACCGTTCATGGCCTGTAGGTCTATGGGCTGTTTTTTATATTTTAATTGAGGGAGGTTATTTTTTAACTTTTTATATAGGTTATGTGGCACTAGGTTCAAACCTGCGCCTGTGTCAATTAGGAAAGGGGGTGAGAGTTCATGGGTGATGGACAGTTTGATCGTCAACTGGCTGACGAAAAGTCGGTGCCTTCCTACCTGGTTGGCGAAAGGCTGGGGCGTTTCGGGCGCCTTGTCCGGCTTGGGCTTGTTGTGGATGTTGGGCTGGGCGCACTGCCCGCGCGCTCGCGTGGGGAGCTAGTTGGTGGCGGCACTCATAATGCCAGTGGTGGGCGCCGCATAATTTCCAGTTCGACGGCGGTTCAGGTGTAGTTCACGCACCTGTTCTTCTTGGTGCGCTGGTGTTTGGGCCCGACATGTTGGGCGGTTGTTTCTTGTGGTGACGCGAAGTTGGTGCGCTGAGTCCGTGGATCCATTGTACCAGTTGGAACCACTCTCCCAGGCTCTCAGGAGGCACCACGCGAACCAGACGCTGGTCGGAGAGTGGCAATCCCTCCGTCAGGGTCTCGAGGATTACCTCCTGTGGGAGACCCAGTTGCATTCCTAGGGATGTCTTCCCTCGGTAGTACTCCTCCAGGTTTGCCTGCCCAGCAAGCTTCATGGCGAAGTACTTGGCGAAGGACGCCTCGTTGGATTTCGGGTAGAGATCCAGGAGGGTCTGCCTCACCTGGAGATAGGTCTGGGTGGCTATTCTGAGTTTCCTGAAAAGCTCCAGGGGTTGCCGCGTCAGGTAGCGAGGAAACCTGAGCAACATTTCAGGGAGTGGTTACGAGGGCTTCGTCCATCTTCCGGTCGTAGGCCCTGGAAGAATTGGCGGGCGGCGTAGGTTCCATTGAAGGGAGAAATGTCCGCTTCCGCGCGTTAGGTCGACCCCAGTTGCGTCAGGACGGCGGTCAACTGAAGGAGAATCTCCGCCAGGGTGCGTGTCGGTTATATTTCGGGCACGGAAGTCGTCGCTCTACCCTCCCTCTTCGCATCTTGTGGTGGCTCGTTTTCCATCATATCCTGTCGACTCACTATAATATTCGGGTTGAAGTTGTCGAACTTACTATGAGATCCTGTCGACTTTCTATAATATTTCGATTGAATCTGTCGACTTACTGTGGGCCTGGAAGCCTTATTGAGCTGTGTAAGATCCTATAGACTCACTGTAGGATTGGTGTTTACCTTGTCGGATTGCTATTGACTCTCTGTAACAACCCGTTTGAATCCTGGTGAGTCCCG
>CP092863.1:187090885-187104896 GCA_030710605.1 Cordylochernes scorpioides | reverse complement strand
ATGAATTGTGGGTTGGGTTGATTTGATTGGATTGGTTATTGGTGGCGCAGTCTTGGTCGAATGGTGGGTTTTCACAGGGGAAATACGAGCACACCTGGATGGGATAGAAAATAGACTTTGCGAAAGGGAGAGATTGATGGGACTGGAGGAGATACTTTGCCTTTCACATGATAGAGCGGACACTACCTTGGTTGGAGCCTATGTTGAGCACACCTTGCTTCTAGTACGTTCACCTACCTTCTTAACTTCTTGTCCGAGATCATCGTCATTAACTCTCTCGACTTCTTATCGGTGGAGATCCTTTCACGTGTTTGCTGCTGATTCGCTATTAGTTGGTCGTGCTTAAAGGTGATTGGTAGTTGATTTGTCATGCTTAACTGTGATTGGCTTAGTACCTCCATTTTCGCCATGATTGCAATCTTCCAGGAATAAGAAGGTCTTTGAACTTTAGTTTTATGGGTCCTGGGCAGTGACCTTTACTTCCTGGATAATGCAATCCTGTTAATATTTGACATGATAAGCCACGTTTGGAATATAAAAAGAGAGATTAAGAGGAACGTGGTAAGTTTCTTTATTAAGTGGTATACGAGCTTTCGGACGTCAGCCGTCCTTCATCAGGTATTGATAGCTGATGAAGGACGGCTGACGTCCGAAAGCTCGTATACCACTTAATAAAGAAACTTACCACGTTCCTCTTAATCTCCCTGTTAATATTTATTTCCTTTTTCGCGAAGCCTAACTTTTATCAATTCTTTTGACGATACATTGCATAGATTGTGGTGGGGTTACATATTGCCATATACAGATTATCACATAGCTGTGGTAACCGAGGGTCAAACCTGTAGTAATCGAGAGGGACAGTCAGGGTGTGGAGAGTTTTCCGGTACCTCTCTGCACTTTGGAAGAACTTTTAACAGTTTTCACAGAGTACAGGCAGTCGTGGACGAGGCAGAATGGAAAGCTTGGGAATGTCCACACACACAAAACGAAGAGACACAGTTGTAGTAGGAAAGTTCCGTGAACAGATAGTAGACGAGCTAAGAGCAAGATAGAGATATACGATTTCTTACTGTTTTACATGGTCGTTGAGGTGGTCCTGGGTACAACCGACAAGGGCTCACGCCGATGGTGAAGTGACTATAATTTCGGGGAAAACCGAGGTTATATATATCTTTGCCGAGGAGGGAGACATGCGAGAATTTGGACTTTGAACGGGTCCATAGGGCGTGGGGCGTCTGCGCTATTCTGCACCCTTTGACCTTTTTGGGAACGACAGGCCAAATTCCTCTTTAGGGTTGATGGATTTCTATATCGATCTCTTTCTTAGCCTGCTCTAAATCTATTACATAGTTTTATTTATTCATCCTCAGTTTGTACAAAGTACATTACATGTGGTGATGCAATGATATATGTCAATCATGCGTATAATTATTTATAGATGTGTTTCTATATAAAAAATGACAATCTTGTTATAAGTAATATACAATATAGGGTTGTTGGTTTAAATTACCATAGATGGGCCCTGAGAGTGAAAGGGTTTATCCGGGTTTAAACAGGTAAAGCCTCGCTAACACAGGTAAATAATTAAAATTTCTTTTAATTAATTTAAACTCTAAGGGATAAAAAGGGCTATAGCAAGATGGTTTGTTTGGATATATCTGAACATTATAAAAAATAAAACTTATGTTTAATTTAAGTTATGACATTCATTATAAAAGAGAAATTTAGATAAAACCTTTATTTGATAAAAAATAATGATGATAAAAAATAAAATGATGTTCTAAGAGATTCTTGGCGGGCGTTGAAAAGGGTTAGGGGTTAAAGAATAAGCAATTGTGAGTATTACACATGCAACCAAATACTTAGATCCAGGGGCAAAGCGGGGATATAGACTTGAGCGTCTTCCTAGGCAATGATTCACTTGTGATCCTGTATAAGGTTACAGTGCTTTGTTACAATTGTAGGGTTATTGGGTTGAAAAGTTGTTGAAGAAAAAGTTGTTCATTAATATGATTGAAAGGGATGAAATGGAGCCATGCGATAAGTAGAATTGTTGCATCGACAGTAGGTGATCTGACTTGACTTAAAATCAAAGGTTGATTGTGGTCCGCTAGAGCTAAAAAAATTAAGAGTTGTGAACGCTTTGTGCAGGCGTTGGTGATTGTGCTCTACGGATGATTGAAATAAACTTTTGAAACGTGTTCAAGCCAGAAGTTGGGATTTTTAAATATGAAGAACTGTGTTCAAAGAGTTTGTTGAAATTACGAAATAAAAAAAAATTGTCAAGCAGTACTATCGTTTTTCTACGTTGATGTGAAGCAATGGCGGAGAAAGATAGTAGTGTAAAGTACACTGAAGTGGTTGGAGAAATAGATTGTTGTAAACGATTGTTGTATGCCCTATAGTTGATAAACATGGTCATATTATATAAGGGTATTAAAACAAATATAAAATGAATAAAAATATAGAAATGTCATTGTGGTTGAATGGAGTTTAAGTGGACAAAATCAAACAATCAATATATATAAGCAATAATAATGAAGAATTAAAGTGTATTTTGACAACAAATAAATGTTTTGTAATACTAAAATAATATTATGAAAAGTAAAAGTAAAATTGAATTTTTTTAAAAAATAATGTTCGATTAATAATTTGTGATTATATAATTGAAAGGAATAAAATAATATTTAAAATATTTTATACAAAAAATAGAATATAGTTAAAAATTATTACAATGAGTAGATGAAGGTTTAGTATTTCTTCTAAAAAGAAGTTACAAATGTGGTGTGTAACTAGTTCATATATCTTTGGTAAACATCGGTGTTTTTATGACTCTCTTTCTGGGAATTTGTGAAATTCTCGAGGAAATATAAATGGTTGATGTGGAACACGTTTTACATATGGCGATCATTCCGATAGCGGATATTTAGATGACAGCTTTGTGAGCGGGGAGAGAGGACGTTGTATATACATGAAACGGGGTGCGATGGGACTGATGTGTATTGTTTTTTTTTTAAGGGGGGATATGGGGCTTGTCTGCGGCGCACGTGCGTTCTCTAGTCTGGATCTGGTGGTTTCAAATAATCTTTATATTGTGTGAAAGAGAGTAAGTAAGTAAGTAATACAGATCCAAATTGTTTGGTGTAAAGTATGTAGATAGAATAGGTTTGTGAATTTAACGGGCAATTTTCTGGTCGCTACTTGAGGTTTGTGTTAAAACGATCGATGTTAAATATATCTGGATTTAAATATAGGAATGGCTGGGAGGTTGTGGGCGGTATAATTCGGAATAGTTGCGTCTCGAAGATACCTAGAGTGAAATGATTGAATTCACTAAGATATACATCTTGAGACAATCTCTGTGGGTTTTTAACAAATCGGGGTTGTGGAGGTGTTATGTACAGAACATTCTCTGTGTAATATTTTAATTTATTGACATTTTTAGTGTCACTGTCTCAATTGAGGGGTTGATTGGGGCAATCTATTCGAACGAAATTGGGTGGAATTATTTCAATTACTGTATATGGTCCAGTAAAATATGGTGCTAATTTACCTGTGTCGATATGTCTGTAATTTCTGACCAAAACAAGATCATTCACTTCGAAATGTGGTGTTCTGTGCTGCTTATCAAATGTTTCTTTATATTTTTTATGCTTATTTTGGGTACGAGAGCTTGCTATCTCTCGAGCTATATTTATTTCGGGGTATGGGTTAAGATGAGTTCTTAGATCTGAGGGGGATAACATTGAACATTAAGCAGGTAGGTGGAAAACTTGTGACAGAATGGGGTGTGTTATTGTACGTCTGAGTGACGCGCTTAACTAGTTGAGTCCAGGAAGCTTTCGGATTTTCTAGATAAGCTAGTCTGAGCTTGCCTGTATTGGTCGCATTTGAGCGTTCTATTAAACCGTTTGCTTATGGGTTATTGCTGGTGGTGAGTAGGGGTTGTATACCAAGTGTTATTAGAAATTTACGGAATTTTTCTGAGGTGAAAGCGGGCGCTCTGTCAGATAACAGACGTTTTGGAGATCCTTGCTGTAGTACCGTTTTGAGGGTTTGAATGTACGTTAGGGTACTGGTGGACTTCGATGGAAAGGTCCAAGCATATCGCGTTAAATGATCCACTATTACGTGTAGATATGTCTTGGAGTGTCCATATTTCGAAAATCCAGCTATGGTATCTATAGAGATTAAGTCGAATGGTTGTTGAGGTGGTGGAATTTGTCCGAGGGCACCATAGGGTTTACCTTTGGGCCTTTTAATGATTTGGCAGGTGTGACACGACCTGACAAACTTTTCTATAGATTTAGAGATACCTTTCCAGTAGTACTGGGTAGTAATTAAGCGGGTCATCTGAGAGAAGCCTGGGTGGTTATATTCTTGGTGAACTTTGTTCATTAGAGTATGTTGCAGGGTTTCGGGAATTATTATTTTAATTACACCTTTTCGGGTAATGGTACGTAAGCCATTTGTATCAATGTTGAAGGGGGATGCTGTTGGTTGATGCTGTTTGATAATATCAGCACTGACAAATCCTACAAAGGGGTTTCGTGATAGCAAATCTGCCTCGTACTGTTGGCTGCCTTTGAGGTAGTGATTTCGTAATTATAGGTAGATAGTCTCAGGCTCCATCTAAAGAGTCGTCCTGACGGATTTTTTTTATAGTTTTAAGCCATTGTAAAGCTTGGTGATCTGTGTATATGGTAAATTTTATACCGGTGATGTATATTCGGAATTTGTCTACACTTTCGACGATGGCGAGGCACTCGAGTTCGGAAACGGTGTAGTTTCTCTCATGTGCTCTAAGGGCGCGGCTGAAATATTGTAAAGGATGTACTTGTCCGTCTGGATGTACCTGTTTGAGTATGCCGGCGATCCCTTGGGTGGATGCGTCGCAATAAAGGCGGCATGGTAAACCGACTTGATACAAGTGTAGTACGGGTTTACTGGTTAAAATCTCTTTGAGAGTGGTGAAGGCTTGTTGACAATCTGGGTCCCAATTCCATTTCACATCTTTTTAAATTATTTTATTTAAAGGTGCTCGTAAGCGGGCATAATCTGGTATAAACTTATTATAAACGTTTGCTGCTCCTAAAAATGATTATAGCGTATTTTGATTGGTAGGTGGTTTGATGGCATTTATAGTATCAAGGTTGCGCGTCTGTCGTGCATAAGTACCTGCGGTAACAGTGTATCCTAAGAAATCTATAGATGTTTTAAAAAACGAACATTTGTTATAATTGAGTTTGATGTTTTCGTGTTGACACACCGTTAGAAATTGTTGTAGGTGTTGTAGATGATCCTCTAAGGTGTCAGAAAAAATAATGAAATCGTCGAAGTAATGGGTAACAAAATTTAGCTTATATTTTTACATGACCTGGTTTATGGCACGATGGTATATCTGTGGCGAATTTTTAAATCCGTAAGGAAGTCTACAAAATTCGTATAGACTATCCAACGTCCCGAAAGCTAGTAGCTTACGTGAGTTAGGTTCTATTTCCACTTTCAAATATGCGGATGCTATATCTACAGAAGAGTAGTATTTGGCTTTCGACAATTTGTCAAGGATGGTTTCTGTTAAAGGTAAAGGATGTACGTCTGGAGCGATGATTTCATTGAGTTTTCTGTAATCAATACAGAAACGTTTCGTTTTGTCACGTTTTGTAACAAGAGGTATTGGATTGGCGTAAGGTGAGACTGACAGGGCAATGATTCCATGTTGGAGCATTTGCTCTATTTGGGTTTGTATTTCTTGTTGGTCGTGTAGTGACACTCTATATGGGCGTAATGCTATAATTTTATCTGTGGTGGTATTGATTTTTACCGGTGGTATGTTCAATTTGGGCACATTGTATTTATTAGTAAAGAACACTTGCGAGAATTCATATAGAATTCGGTGGTGTTCGTGTGGACAATGTTCTAACTGAGGTAACGCATTAGAATGTATAGAAACCTCAATATCATAGGTAGGAGATATAGTGGGTGATACAACAGTGGGGGAACATATAATTGGGGTAGGGTCCGCCACGTGTGAACAGGACTGGTTCGAGGGGAAGGCGGTAAAAATAGCTGTTTCCCTCGGTTGAGTGGGACATAAATCCTGTTTGCACTTGGTGAACTCATAGACATTCGTTGGGAGAGCATCATTCTCTCGATAAATTTGGAGATTATTGATATCTATAAATAATTAAAACATTTTAAGGGTATTAATAGATATAATACCAAAAGGTAGTGAAGCTTCTATTATAAAAAAAATAGTTTTTGGTTGGGGTTACCGATTTTAAGTTTAAAAAATATATCCAAGGGTATTTACATTGTGGGCTATTGCGTTTATCGTTAAATTGTACTGGTGGATACTAATTTTATATGGTAATCTATTTTCTATGGTTCTTAAAATATCCAAGTTAAGTATGTTAATAGATGCTCCCGTGTCTATTAAAAAGGGCAAATTTAAATTTGGTGACAGTTCAGTCCATATTACGAGCTGTTCAACGAAAAAAGTTTGCAGGTTTTCCTACCGTTGAGTTGCTCGCGGGGCTTGTAGAGTCGTCTCGGCTTGCAGCTTGGACTTGGGGAACAGGGCTCCGAGATTGAACCTTGGGCCGGGTACCAGATTTTAGTACAGTGGTTGTGCGTGGTCTGACGCTGTAGACTTGGCGTGTTCGGTCCTGTGGGAATCGTTGTTCACACTGGGAATGCCAGTGCATTGCATTGCAATACTTGCAAGGCGAGGGTGGGGGTGCAACTTGGTACGTTACACGTGATGAACGCTGGTTGTTGTACCGCGATGGTGGGTTGTGGTAGGTTGGATGTGGGGCCTTGTCTACTTGGCGCTGGTACGCTGCACTGGTGGCACACTGAGTTCTCCTTATTCTTGACACTAGGTTGAACCATCTTTAATGGTGTTTGGCTGCACAGTTGCGATTAATCGCTGGTCTGCGACGGATAGTCCTTCGGTCAGAGACTCTATTAATATGTCGGCGGGTAGGTTTAATTTCATGCCCATTACCGTTTTGTTTTGGTAGTAGTCTTCTAGGGGCATTTGGGGTGTCAATCTGATGACCAGGAAGCTTGCAAACGACGCTTCTGTCGTTGTTGGGAATAAGTCTATCAGTCTCTGGCGGGCTTCAATATAAAATAACCTATCTAACCGTAGGTTTCGGAGATATTGGAGGGGCTTACCTTGCAGGTAGCAGGGTAACTTGCGTAGGCGGTCCGTGTAGGTCAGCTCAGCTCGGTCTGCTTGGGCATCGAAGTTGTCGAAAAAGCTCTGGGCTTCAAAGGTACCATCGTATGGACTCACGTCTATCTCCCTCGGAGATCGGGCGACCAGCAGCTTACTCAGTGCATCGGCGATCTGTGTCAGCGGGTCTGCGGAGGTCCCCTGGGGCGGCGACGTTTCCTCCTCTTCAAATGTCGTCTCTTGTTTGGGGAAAGATGGCTCGGTCGACTCGTTGGAATGTTCGGTTTGCTCTTCCATCTTTGCACTTTCTCGCTTCTATCTGGACTATCTGGCCTTCTTCGTTTGGTATCCTTCGTTTTGGTTATCCTGTCGGCTAACTGTAATATGGTGAAGTTCTGGTAGCTCTTGTAGAATCCTGTCGACTAACTTTGGTGTGATGAAGTGTTGACTCTCGCTATACTGTGTTGACCGAGAGGAACTGTCAGGATGGGGAGTTTTCCAGTACCTCTCTGCACCTTGGAAGACCTTTTGCAGTTCTCACAAAGTACAGGCAATCGTGGTCGAGGCAGAGTGGAAAGCTTGGGAGTGTCCACACAAAAAACGAAGGCACAGTTGCACTAAGAAAGTTCCGTGAACAGATAAAAGTTGAGCTAGGAGCGAAACATGGAGAGATAGAAGATTTCTTACTGGTCTACATGATGGATGAGATGGACCTGGGGTACAACCGACGAGCGCTGACGCAGATGGTGAACTAACTGTATTTTTAGCTAGGACGGGGGCTTTATATACCGTTTCTGAGAAAGGGGGTTTTGCCTGTCACCAGATGTGAAGAGTGTGGGTCGTCTGGTGACATTCTAATGGCGCCGTCCTGACAGCTTCCAATCTATCTTCAGATGTTGCTTTGTGGCTTCCATCTATCTCGAATTTAGACGTGTTTGACTTCTATCTCTTTAGCTCAACTCTTAATCTATTACAGAGTTTTATTTATTATCCTCAGTTTGTACAAATTACATTACATATGATGATGTAATGACACATGTCAATAATGCGTATAATCTTTCACAGATGTGTTTCTATTATACAACATTAAAATTTTGTTATAAGTTATATACAATATGGGGTTGTTGGCTTAAATTACCATATATATTCAATTTAGATTTAGCTTGCTAATCTAATAGAATTTCCTATATATATATATATGTGGTAATGTAGTAGTAGTTTATGCTGTTGGATGAATGCAGTGTGGCATGTTGGCTAGAAGCAGTCGTGGTTGTTGAGCGATGGGTGGTAAGGACACACAGGAGACAGGATCCAGAGGCAAAAACCCGTGAGGAAATAGATCGGGGAGGAAAGATAGAAGGTCCCAGAACAACCCCTAGAACAACTGGCGTCGAGGCCACCTCGGTGAGAACTGAACTTTGATCATCCCGTCTAGCCGCTTATAAGCCGCTTTTAAGTAAGATAAGTCCCCTAGGGGAGATAATGAAGTCGTGATACTTGTTTACCAAGGGGGTTGTTTGTTAACTTCGCTATCTTCCCTCTTTCCTTGTACTCCCACACAGGCCATTTTATTTTACATATTTCCAAATATTATGACATATATATATAAAAATATTACTATCATTACAAGTTTTAAATATATTTCTGTCAATATATAAATCCATGTTAACTTACTCTATAATATAAACCTAATTTAAATTATATTTAAGAATTAAATTTTTATTAGATAAACTTTATTATTTACATTTCATATATATATTATATTTAATAAAGATATTTTGCTGTTTTTTGATTATCCTGAGTTATAGAATTTATATCTGTTGCTTGATTTTGGTATGCAGTCGTGGAAGAGATTATAATCTTGAAAAAAATATAAAGTCTTGATCATAGATTCCTTTATTTGAGCCAAGAAATATATACAAAACATAATTTGGGTATGTACTGCCTGGGTAAAGGCGTAAGAATAATTAAAACAAAATACTATTTACATAATTACAAACATGTTTGAGCCGACCAACGTGAAGAGAAAATATCTTTATTTTACGGGGCTGCTAACCAACGTGAAACAACAACAATCGGTTTTATATAGGGTAAGCGTGACCTCTGGCGGTCGCTTTAACAGAGTATTTGATTCTATAATATATAATTCTAAATAAAATAATATTTTAATATAACAATTTTAAATAAAATATTTTAATTTAACATTTCCCCCCTGTGAAGAAAATAATATGGGTTCATTCAAAGTGATGAAAAATATGGTTAAAAAAAGATAAAATGATTTATAGAAAGAAAAAAAGGTGGTGATATTCATATTCCATTATAATATTGGTTTTTGGGTGGGAACCAATATAGAAAGGAAATCACAAAAATGATGCACATATAAATGATAAAATGTGAATAATAACAAAACAATTGGTAGAAAGTGAATAAAAATGTGATAATCCATAATCATATTGGTTTATTGTTAACCAATAGATTGGAAATTACAATATGTGAATGATGATAACAAAAATATGGTAAAGAGTAAAAATATGATATTCCATAATCATATTGGTTTGTTATTAACCAATAGATTGGAAATAGACACAAGAAAAATGCACCTATATAATATTAAAAATGAGGAAGGAAAAATAAAATACATGGATTATTAAAATGTATATGAATGAAAAATAATATAATAGCATTGAAAAAACATTGGATGATTATAAGAAAAAAGAGCATTTGTGAAAAAGTAATTAAAGGAAAGAGTAATATGTAAAAAAGGCAAAATGTAAAAAAAGGAATGACATGTAATGATAAATGCATCAATGGTAAGAATAAAGAATGATCATTTGAAAAGGAATCAAGGTGAAGAAAACAAAAGTTGAAATTTACATATGTTTACTACGTTAAATTTACATATTTGTTAGGCGAAATAAGAAACATATTAAAAGTTTATGGCATTTAAAAAGAAATTTAAAAGGGGGTAAAAATGCAAATTTTGTAAATAAAAACATTTTGATACGAGATTAAATAAGAAAACAACATATCCAAAGTTAGGGAATTTTAAATATAAATGTGAAGCTATAGAGGGTATTTTGGTCATATGATAAGCAATAGGGAATTTTGAACATATTGAAAAGGAAAAATTGAAAAATATGAAAAAACATTAAAGTTTAGCTAATTTTTTAATAAAAAAATTGAATGTAAGAAACATGTTAATTTGTTGTTGTTGTTGTTGTCCTCCCGGCCGACTGTTTTACATATGGCGTGTTATCTTAAAAGGTGTAAATATGGAATGGGAAATATATTTTTAGGTACATATTATGCAGAGAAAAATAAGGTTTAAAAGGATTAAAGTATTGTATAATTTAAAAGGCAAAAACAGCTATGGTAAAATTGGTATCTAAGAATGAGTTAACAAAAAGGGAAATAACTATAAACAGGCGATTGAAAACTATTGTATATAATGGGTGATAGCATAAAGTTAAAATGAGAAAAACTACGAAAAATGGTGGATACAAAGTACCTTGAATGGATGATGGGCTGGATTTGAAGATCTCGGGAGATGGCTGGTGTTGGGCGGAAGGTGTGATGGCTGTAGATGGAGATGAGAAGGCTGCTTGAAACTTCTTGAGATGGCGATGGCTATGTTTGCTTGTGGAGAAGGCTAGTTTGCTTGTGGAGATGGCTATGTTTGCTTGTAGAGATGGCTATGTTTGCTTGTAGAGATGGCTATGTTTGCTTGTGGAGATGGCTATGTTGGCTTGTGGAGATGGTTATGTTTGATTGAATTGGGCTATGTCCTTTTAAAATAGGTTATATTTGGCTGAAATGAGCTATTTTTGGTTGAAATGAGCTATTTTTGATTGAAATTTAGCCCATTGAAATATCGGAAATGAAAGATTATTTATTGAATCCAAGATTTACCCTTTATGAACAAATATAACAATATGGATTGCTCTATTTTCAGAATATATATATGTTAAATTAAAATAGTTTATTTAAAATTGTTATATTAAAATATTATTTTATTTAGAATTATATATTATAAAATCTCGCTTACCGCGAGAGGGGATGAGATCCTTGAAAAAGATGGCCGTTTAGCCCATTGAAATATCGGAAATAAAAGATTATTTATTGAATCCAAGATGTGCCCTTTATGAACACATATATATATTATATAATCTAAAAATTAAAATATTGCTATATTTTAAAAATATATGTTTTATTTTATTAATTGATAATTTTACTTTTGTTATCATCGTTTTTAGAAAGACTTTCAGTTTTGTTGTATAGTTTTGTTGTAAATATGCGTAGTTAACATATATATCTAATATAGGATTAACTTTATAAATTCTATATAATGTGAAAATAACTAATGTGTAATCTTTCCTCAACTAATTGAAAATAAAAGCTACTTGACGGTAAATAATTATATTTTTCTTATCACGACTGCACCTCAACCCTTTATCTTATCGATCCTTTGTCTTATCAACCCTTTATCTAAAAACAACAACAAAATATTCATAACATATATATATATTCTGAAAATAGAGCAATCCATATTGTTATATTTGTTCATAAAGGGCACATCTTGGATTCAATAAATAATCTTTTTATTTCCGATATTTCGATGGGCTAAACGACCATCTTGAGACTCTCACTTGAGACGCCCGTGTCTCAAGTGTAACGCGCGGCTTGCCGCGAAAAGGGATGATATCCTAGAAAAAGATGGTCGTTTAGCCCATCGAAATATCGGAAATAAAAAGATTATTTATTGAATCCAAGATGTGCCCTTTATGAACATATATATATATATTAAAAATGGCATATCCTGACCAGGAGCACATGTGCTTTACAGAAGGCAAAGCCATCTGGTGGAACAGAAATCAACTAAACATTGATTTAGCCTGTTCCCTGATATTTGGCCAACCCAATTTCTTGATAAATCAAGAAAAGCCATTCACGAATGCGTTTCGCGCTTTTGGCGCTCGTCAGCGTAGAGTAGGCTGAACCATTGCGACCAGAAAATATTTTTTGATCCCTATGGCTTCCTGAAAAACCAAGAAATGGGTATTTAAGGCCAAACTTGCGTAAATACGCTTATATATATTATATATATATATATTATAAATAGAAAAGAGATTTTCTGCTTGTATTTAATTATCTTGAGGATTATGGTATGGTAATGCAGTCGTGGTTAAAATCTTGAAATAAAAATAATAATGATTTTGATCGGTGATTTCTTTATTTGAGCAAAGGAATCTATATAAGACATAATTTGGTAAAAGTACTGCCTGGCATAAGGCGAGTAGAATAAAAAAATGAAAAGCTTATTTACATAATGTACAAATGTTTTGAGCCGACAAACGGGGAAGAACAACAACGAATTTTTATAGGGGAAGCATGACCTCTGGCGGCCGATTTAGCAGTATTTGTTACTATGAAATATATTTTTAAATAAAATAATATTTTAATTTAACATTTAAAATAATACCTTTATATAACATATATATATAATACATACTCACTAGAGAAACACACTCGGGGAAAATCCAAGCATTGTATATATATATATATCTATATATATAAAAATGAATGTTTGTTGGTCCGTTCGTAAGTGATAATCTTCTACATAGCTCAACCGATCGTGATGAAACTTTGGGAAGTTGTTTAGTATACTACCGGGATGGTTTTTGGCTAATTACTCTTTAGAAATAACCTTTCGTTGCATTTTTATTTACAATAAAACGTAAATTCACTCGCAATCAGCGCCCCCTCGCGGCAGGCGTATGGCCTGAAATAGCCTCGCATGAGCGTATTTGTAACGTCAAGCTTAGCCTATAGGTTAGGTACACAGCTTCGTACCCCCACAACCTAGGTTCGAGGCTCAGCGGGGTGTTTTTTTTTTTCATTTCTTTTATATTATTGTAGCAAATTATTAAAAATATTATTTTATTTAAAATGTAGGCTTTTTAAAATAAAAATTAACATAAACAATTTTTAAATAATATTTAAAACAAACTTAGGTTCGAAGCTCAGCGTGGGTGTCTTTTTTTATTTTCATTTCTTTTATATTATTGTAGCAGTCTTTTTTTACAGCATTATTATATTTTAATTGGTTTATTTTAAATATGTTTGTTATGAAGGCTCTATGTAATACTATTTAGAGCACATTTTACATTTTAAACACCTAAGCACCCCTCTTTTTAATATTGTAGCAAAGTATTAAAAGTATTATTTTATTTTAGATGTTTGCCATGAAACTTTGGGAAGTTGTTTAGTATACTACTGGGACGATTTCTGGCGAATTATTTTAAAATAATATTTATAACAATAATTATAGCAAATTTTAAGACATATTTTTAAATTCTGTGTTTGTGCATATATAAATATTTACAAAAAATTGTGAGAACGTTTTATTAGAATATCTCAAAAACAAAAAAACAATACATATAAACAAGTTCACTGACATTTATTAATGCAGTGATTATAATCAATAATTACAATAAAGGGCTATATTATCTATATATATATAAATCACTTTCAAATTTTAACGTAACGTTCCATTCTCAATCCCGTAGGGCTTTAGATCGGCTAAAACATTTTTATCTTTATAAGTGAATATTAACTTTACTGTACTGAATAGTTTAGTATAATATTAATTTAACATATTACAACTTAGCCACAGCAACGCGTGGCCGGGTTCGCTAGTATATATATATATATATATTGAAAATAAAGAAGGCATCTCCTGGCCACAAGCACATGTGCTTTTTAGATGGCAGAGCGCCATCTAGTGGAGCAAAAATAAACTAAACGTTTATTTAGCTTGCTCCGTGATAT
>CP092863.1:187067758-187090785 GCA_030710605.1 Cordylochernes scorpioides | reverse complement strand
TCGGCCAACCCAATTTCTTGATAAATCCAGAAAAGCCATCCACGAACGCGTTTCGCGCTGTTGGCGCTCGTCAGCGTGGAATAGACTGTAACCACTGCGATATGTATATATATGTGTAAGGTTAAAAGTCTACTCTCACTCTATTTTTTATTTAAACTATCAATTAAAATCATAAATCAAAAGGTAGGTGTATAAAGGAAGATTAATTTTGGAATATAAGGTTTTGAATACTTATTCGAATTGACACAATAACTATTTTACATTTTTATTTTGTGATAGAAATAAGGTAAATAGATCGGGAAGAAATTCGCCTAATAATTTGGAAATAGTCAAATATCAGACAACTTGCTTAATTTCGGGTTCATTTAAATACAATGATGTTAAATTAGGTAATATGTATAATGCATTCCTACAACAATACTAGAAAGAGCCTGTTCTACGCGCAAACTTGTCTCGAGACAACCGTGACTTTAAATCCTTATTATAGTTTCCCTTTAGGTAGAATGAAGCATATGTGTGAGATATTTTTACTTATGTATTTATAACTTTAATAATGTAATTTAACGATAAATAACTAATTATCACTAGATAAAGTTTTTTTCACATAATATTGGCCAGTAAATTTTCTTGTTAAATTAAGAAAACCCAACCACATACGTATTCCGGGATGTTGGCTCTCGTAAGCCTGGTGCAGGCTGTATTTCAACCGTACCAAGTTTGGTCCTAGAAGCTTCCTGATAATCAAAGAAAAGAGTAGGTAAGAGACCAAATTTGCATAAAAACACTGAACCATGTGAAAATGTAAAGTTGAACCAAAAAAAAGAGAAGGTATGATCGCTCAAATGAGCATTTCAGTCAACACAATATTTCTTATATCATTA
Organism: Cordylochernes scorpioides; assembly: GCA_030710605.1. Classification (NCBI taxonomy): domain Eukaryota; kingdom Metazoa; phylum Arthropoda; class Arachnida; order Pseudoscorpiones; family Chernetidae; genus Cordylochernes; species Cordylochernes scorpioides. The sequence continues at coordinate 187,089,904 of CP092863.1, read as the reverse complement.
AAATTATATAAAAATAACTCAAAACACATTGAAAATAACGATTTAAAACTGGTTCTCTAAGATTACATTATACACTATGGAAAGATTTATTTGAAATTCCTAAAACAGGCAATCAAATTAAATTGACTTCCATTAAGCTGACTATAATCACCTGGCCATATAAACCTGCGCAATTGCAATCAAAATCTTTCTGATGAAATAAATTATTTTTAAGGCCCGAGGGAGAGAGAAAGAAGAGAGTGAAGACGTTTTGGTTATTAACTCTCGAACTTAGGAAGCAATTGTACATTTTTATTAATTTATACTCCGTTTTTTGAAAATTTAAATATAATATTCTATTTTCTTTATTTACATGTTATATAACCTCTAAATTCTATTATTCCTAAATATATTTAACGCCCATTTCAATAGCCATTTTGATTAAGAGCTTTCAATTAAGTTTGATAACTATCACAGGGTGCGCATGAATACAAAATACTAACATGTAATAAAAACGAAAAAATAGTATGTCCTTATATACATCCCACATTCGTCATCCCCCTATATATCTAGGCCTTCTTCTTTATAGACCTACTATTACGATTCATACTCTCCAGGAGGGAATTAATGCCATTTACACAGATACGGTTACATTTGACCAGGAATTTCCATGCTGGCAGCGAGTCTAGTAGGTCGAATAATGATATAGAATCATTTAGAATATGATAAATAACTTGGTCAAGCAGATCAAAAATGTAATGTTAAAAACTGGTAGGAAAATAGAGACAAAATGGATATTCAAAGTCGAACCTTTGGTTTGAAAATTATTGCTAAACAGCGAAAAAGAACATGACAGCAAATCTAGCAAAATATGCTAAATCGAACAAGGACCTAGACCGTTTGGAATTTGTTAAAACACACAAGGAATAAATATACGACGATCATCAAAATTAAAAAGAAATATAATTTTGTAAAATAGAATAATAAATACGACACAACTATATTTTGGAAAACAATAGCTTCCTTTAGAAAAATAAACTATATCCAGGGCAACATAACAATTTTGGAATGACAGCAATTTCACGAAAACTTCTGGATACAGAGACAATTCCAGATTATTAACCACTTACTATGACTTTGATAGATACAGATAAAGAACTAACTGAATACATAACTCTGAACGAAATGGAAAGATATTTTTTTCGGGTAAAATGTGGTAAGGCGACAGGCTTTAACCACAGAATGGATGAAGCAATAAAGGCTCTCCCTAAAGAATACTTGATTTCTTTGAATTATATATTCAATAGAATCATGAGAACATCCTAATTCCCGACAACATGGCTAAAATCAGACATCGAACCAATTTTTAAGAAAAGTGATCAACACAATCCTTCTAACTATCGAGACATCGCACTCTTAAGTAATATAGCAAAACTATACACATCAATCCTCAAATCTCGTCTATGCAGTTGGATAGAAAGGAGAGCGATTCTTCTCGAGAAACAGTGGAGTTAAGAGGCGGTAACTCTTGCAAAGATCACATATTCACTTTTTTATCCTTGAATTAAATCACCCTAGGCCGTAAGAGAAGAAAATGCTACATGTTTTTCGTGGATTTGAAAATGGCTTTCGATACAGTTCCTCACTCATTACTTTGGAGAAAACTAGTAGTTGCAGGTCTTAATATCGTTTTGTTAACTTAATTAAAATGTATTATACAAATATGACGGCGGTGGTGCGATGGAACAACTCATTCACCGAACCAATAAAAGTGCGCTTAGGAGTATTACAAGGGGAACCGATGTCACCTTATTTATTATAATTTTTCTAAATGACTTAATTGATCTTTTCAATAATTCAGATTTACTTGGAGCCATTTACAGATTTTACCTCAGAATATACCTCCCAAATTAGGGAAATGTTCATCTTTTACTTTATGTAGACGATATTGTTCTGATTGGTGAATCTAAAAATATCCTTCAAATAAAAACAATATGTTTAAAAGATATTTTGAAAGAAATGTATTTGTCTTGAATGAAAATGAATCAAAATATATGGTTTTCAGAAACGGCGGTCGGTTATCACCAAAATAACAAAAGGTTTTGGGGTGAGTAACAGCTGTCTGATACTACGAAATAACAATACTTATTAAAACTTCAGACTCACTAAACAAAGTATCTGCATATTGCCAGGGCTGTGCCGTATGGGATGTCTTGAAAAAATCCAAGAATAACTCTTTAAATGCGGCAATGAAATTATTTGATTCGACAATCTTTCCTCACAAGCTCTACGTTGCACCCTTTTGGGTACTTTACAAAATAAAAGTAGTTGACCAAGTTCAGAACACCTTTCTAAGACGTTACCTGAATTTACCAAAATATACTCCGGGCTTTATGCTGAGAGTGGAGTGCGGACAAGTATCACTGGAAGTTGTCCTTATTAAAACAGAATTTGAAATTTTGAGTGTGAAGATCATGAAAATGGAAGAGAGCAGGTTGCCTCACGTTTTTTGGCACACCTCTGGACATTGCACAACCACCAAAAAGCAGGCTGCAAATTTGTTGAAAACCTGTCAACTATTCTAGATTCAAAGGGCTTTTCGTTTTTGAAGGTTTGTACCGACTTCACTTTCATACAGACCAAAATACCCGGTATTATTCGAATAGCAACTGAATAAAGCATTCAAAATGACAAAGAGCAAACCCTAAATACCTCTCATTATAGTAACTTTGAATACTTAAAAAATGCAATAAGAGTAGAGCTATATCTACTCACAAATACTCCTCTGGTAAACAAAAGACTTATTGCGAAACTGAGACTCCTATGGGTGCTATTCCCAGAAAATCGATCAAAGTGCTGAAGGACTGACTGTCCTTTAACTTGTGATCTGTGTAATATCAGAATATAAAACGAAATCATGCATTCAATATTTAGTTGTTTTTGTTTGGAGACACAAAGAGGGGAACTCGTGGGTGATTTATCCTTGTCTCAATCCGATAGTCAACAAATATTTAACCGGATGAATACAGATTATTGATGTTTTAATTTAAGCAACTTTGCAAACATTTTATGTGCTTTTATTTTCGATATGATTTTAGATTATCATTTTATACATATAATGTTATTTTCCTTTTATATCTATAAAACAAATTCTTTACACATAGTGCAAATTATTGTAAAACATCAAAGAAGCTTTAATGTTAATATATAAAATATTCACACCCTTATTTTATTTTGCAACCTTTATTTTGTCTGTAATATATTTTTGATTATATTTAATATGTATTTGATTCTAACATTTACCGAGTTGAAAAAACATCCAATTCGGATAAAGGATATATATATATATATATATATATATATATATATATATATATGTGGTGAGGTAGTCGATCCTGTAGGACGACTGTAGTGTGTTGGTCAAATGCAGTCGTTGTGGCCTCAATGTTAGAGTGGGTTCAGGCGTGAATGTATTGCACCAAAGAACGAGACATGGTAGATGTCACCACGGAGATGGCGAGAGAGTGAGTCTAGCCGACACCAGTTTAGGGGAGAACTGTCTAGAGGCGTCTGAAAGTCTCGTCCCCAAGCCGACTAACTTTTTCATAAAAAAAAACAAGGGGGCTGTGGGGGCCGGCTGGAATGTCGCACCCCGCCGCCGTCGAGACAAAAATGCAGACGGTCGTAAATTACCAGGAAGCTAGAGGGACCCAGATGTACATTCCTGGGGTGTTGTCCTTTTTGGTCTTCCCATATGAATGTAGTTATCAAGAATCTTCAATAAAACACTAACTTTGAGAGACTTTCTGAGCCATCGCTGGATCAGTAGTAAATCGACACACCACAGGGCATACCCGACTTATTTTTCGGACCTTTTTCCTGCCTCTGGCATTGGCTGTCACTCACTCGAAATTTTATTTGTCACTTTGGCAATTACATTATACATTTATACAATACATGGAGACATAGATGTATTGGGATATATTACAACAGTTTATGCCCCGGTTGATGAAAATTAGGTTATGGTGATTATAGATGAAATCATAAGATAATTAAAATTGGGGAAAATAATTTGTATACAAATTGGTTTGATATATTATGGGGGTGTACAATTATAACATTGGATATGTTATCCTTAATAATAATGATTAATAATAAAAATAGAAATGTTAACAAATAATAATGTTAAGCCCAACGTATAAAAATATATGAAAAAGGATTTTAAAAATGTAAATATATAAATGTAAATTTGGGTGAATATATACAGCATTGAATGTTGGAATTAATATTTGAAAGTGCATTGAATTATAGGGTCTAGATAGGTGGACATAGAATAGATTCTGGTACTGCGATGCAATGCGACGTTATGGGATCGTAGGCATTGGTCCATCTACAGTATGCTGAAGGTATCCGACATGGGCTGTCCTATCAGACGAATTTGGGAATAGGTGGTGGAAACTTTGGTCGAGAAAAAGAGTGATAGAAAGTATGGTAGAGAGAGCGTCGTTCTGTCGCATAAAAAAAAAAATAATAATAACGATTTGGCCGCGGTAAGGCAGTGAAAGTGAGGTGATTGAATAATAATAAAAAATTGCCCGAATGTGAGAAAAAAAAAATAAGGGGCGTTGATGCTCGAACCGGGCCGTGAATGAAAGACAAAAAAAAACTCATCTAACTAGCTGCTCAAGTTCGACTGTTGTGAAGGTTACAGCGAAGAAGCGTTTAGAGTTAAGATGGAATAAATGTGAGAAATCAATGTTTCAGCGGATAGTAACGACCTCTCTGAGAAGGTATGGGCTGTGATGCCCTGAGAATTTTGTGGGTAATGCTCTCGATTCATTTTCTAAAATTTTAACTTAAAAATCTAAAGATAGGATTTAAATATTGAAGTTGAGAAAACAAAATTTAAAATTAATAATTGTGTGTGATTAATGTTTGTACAATAGTATAAAAATAAAAAGACAAAAGTTAAAAATAACAAAAGACTTGAGATATAGTTAAAATAAGTAAATAATAAATATGCGAAATATTAAAAAGTAGTATAGATGATATAGGTGTGCTGTTCATAAAATTATGATTTTAACGAAACATAGGTCAATTAGGGTGTTAAAAATCTTTAAAAGTGTCTGGTGTTAAATGTAGGAACGGTTCACTAGATCTGGGGGGAACGTGGCGGTTAGTTGAATTGTCGAAAAGGTCTGGAGGGAAGTGGTTGTATGGAGATAGATTGGTAGGTTTTCTATTATTTTTATTTGGAAGGGAATATTTTTGGGGTGGTGCGATATAAAGGACCTCTTCAGTGTAATATTTTAATTTGTTCACATGTACTGTGTCGTTGTCTCTGTTTAAGGGCTGATTGGCTCTATTTATACGAACAACGTTGGGAGAAATTATTTCTAATATAGTATATGGACCTGTAAAGTAGGGAAGTAATTTACCGCTGTTCGGGTGATGGTAGGCCTTGACTAAAACTATATCTCCGACTTCAAATTGGGGCGTTCTATGTTTGCTGTCGTATTTCATTTTTTCCTTGGCGTGCCTATCGAGTGTGCGTTTAATGGCTATTTTCCTAGCTTCTTCGACAGGAGGATAGGGATCGATGTGAGAACTTAACTCTGTTGGAATTATATTATACATAAGAAACGAAGGGGGGAACCCAGTGATTGTGTGGGGTGTTTGGTTATATTTATCTGTTACGGTTTTTATTAATTTGATCCAGGATACTTTGGGGTTTTCTAGATGGAGGATTCTAAGCTTGCCTGTGAGTGTCGCATTTAGACGTTCACAGAGGCCGTTGGCCTGCGGGTTGTTACTAGTTGTGAGAAGGGGTTGTATACCATGTCTTAGTAAAAATCTACTAAACTTGGGTGAGGTAAACGCAGGTGCTCTATCCGAAAGGAGGCATTTGGGTGTATTGCTCTGCATTACCTTTTTTAAACACTGTAAGTATGTAAGTGTGCTGGTTGACTTAGAGGGGAAGGTCCATGCGTAACGGCTTAGATGGTCGACGATCACATGGAGATAAGTTTTCGAACTGCCATATTTTGAAAATCCGGCTATGGTGTCTATAGATAATGTGTCGAAGGGATGTGAAACGGGAGGAAGTTGTCCTAGTGTACCGTAATTGGGACCTTTGGGTCTTTTAATTAATTGGCATGTGGGACAAGACCTAACATATTTGACAATCGAGTGTGTCATTCCACGCCAAGTGTATTGGGTGGAAATGATTCTCGTCATCTGTGAAACACCAGGGTGATTATATTCTACATGTACCTTATTTATTAGTGTGTGTTGGAGCGAGGGAGGAACGATGACTTTCGTCACGCCTTTTCGAGTTAGAGTGTGAAGGCCTTCTGGATTTATGGTGGCGTTTGGATAGGGAAGCTCAAGGGGTTGTTTTTCCTTTATTTGTGCAGCGCTGAGGAATCCACAGAAAGGATTGCGCGATAGAAGGTCCGCCTCATGCTGTTTCGATCCTTTTATGTAACGGATCTCGTACTCGTATGTGGACATCTTTAGACTCCACCGAAATAGTCGTCCAGTTGGTTTTTTTATGGTCTTAAGCCACTGTAAGGCATGGTGGTCGGTGAAAATGGTGAATTTAACGCCGGTTAAATACACACGGAATTTGTCTACACATTCAATGATGGCGAGACATTCCAGTTCGGAAATCGTGTAATTTTTCTCGTGTGGCCTAAGCGCGCGGCTGTAAAATTGTACTGGATATAGAGTCCCATCTGGGTATTGTTGTTTGAGAATACCGGCTATGCCTAAAGGTGAGGCGTCACAATAAAGTTGGCACGGCAGTCCTTCTTTAAAAGGAGGGAAGATTGGTTGTGAGGTCAGACTCTCTTTGAGAGCTTCGAAAGAGGTTTGGCATTGATTGTCCCAGTTCCATGTGGTGTCCTTCTTAAGTAACTTATTAAGGGGGGTTCTGAGTTGCGCATAATTAGGTATAAATTTATTGTACACATTTATGGCACCTAAAAACGATTGGAGTGTTTTTAGATTAGTTGGAACCTTAATAGCGTTGATTACATCAAGAATTTTAATTTGGGGCGTGTAGGTGCCCGATTTTATCGTATAGCCTAAAAATTCAATTTGGGTCTTGAAAAATTCGCATTTATTTTAATTTAATTTAATATTTTCTTCCTGGCACACTAAGAAGAATTTTTGTATATGTTGAGCATGCTCTTCTATGGTATTAGAGAATATAACAAAGTCATCAAAATAATGGGCTATGAAATCTAACTCATACTTTTGTATTACTTGACTTAGAGCACGTTCATATATTTGTGGTGAATTTTTTAGACCGAAAGGTAATCGAGAAAACTGGTACTGCCCTTCGAGAGTTACAAAGGCTAAAAGATTTCGGGAACTAGGTTCGATTTCAACTTGCCAGAATGCTGAACTTATGTCTACATTTGTAAAAATTTTGGCGTGTGCTAACTTATCCAAAGCCGTTTCTATTAAGGGGAGAGGGTGTACATCGGGACAAATTATCTCGTTTAATTTACGGAAATCTACGCAAAATCTTTTCGTTTTATCCTTTTATTTACAAGGGTGACTGGGCTAGCATAAGGAGAAAAAGAAGGTTCTATTATGCCGAATTTAAGCATTTGGTTGACCTGCTCTTGTATTTCTCGTTGATCAACTAGAGAAGCACGATAAGGTCTCAAAGCAATAATTTTATCGGATAAAGTATGAATCTTAACTGGGGGTATCTTCAATTTAGGTACATCAAATTTGTTACTAGAAAAAATATGAGAATATCTATTAATTATATCTAAAAAGCTTAATGGGATGTTGGAATTTGAACAAGATTGGGATGCGGGTATCTGACATACATTAGTAGTATAATTAGGAATGCAATCATTAAAAACGTTATTTTGTGGCATATCAACATGTTTTTTAGGCGGGGCGAAGTCACAATTAGAAATGGTTTCATGTGAAGGAGACATATAGCTAAGACCATGCCTAGAAGAGTCCGACACATGCATCGATGGGTTGTGCTGATAGGTGGCAAGGTTAGCCCTTTTGCTGGAATTTTCAAGGCTTTTACCATAGTTGCATGAGTCGTTCACAAGCGAAAAATGGTACACGGTAGGTGGCAGGGGAGCTTCGTTTTGGAAGACCAAAAAGTTACATAAATCTATTTTCAATTTGAAATTGCTCAATGTATTAAGAAATAATATGCCAAATGGTAATTTGGAATCTTTAACATAAAATTTTGTTAATTTAGTTAAACAGCCTATAGTGACATTTAAATATAAAAATCCCATTGTTGAAATGTCATTGGAAACAGAACTAAGAGTAACATTGTCATCATATATTTTAAAAGTACAACCTAAATTGTTTTCAAGAAAGGTAAGTATTGTTATATTAATTATATTGACCGAAGCTCCTGTATCTGCCAAGAACGGTAAACAAAATTTTCTGCATAGTCCCAGTTTAAATATTAAATTATGGAGGGCAACGAAAATTACCTCCTATTTCCTCGCTTCGGGGAGTGGTCTGAACTGTGGTATCAGATGACGGGGCTGACCGTGCTGGCTGTGACCTGGCGGTGGAGAGAGATGTCCTCGGCTGACGCCCCGTAGTTTCTTGGTAAAACACATTGTTTCGACCAGATGGTTTTCGGCGCGGACACTGGGCGTTCCAGTGATTTCCCCGACAGTAGTGGCATGGTGACGGGGGTTGCGATGGCACACTTGAATCTGCATGGCGAGGCAGTCTAGGGGTGCTGAAGAAACGCGGCGGCATGTTATAGGGCCGGCTTGGTTGTTCCCTGGCCAAAGTAATATGGCCATCGTGCCTCGAAGAGGTGGGTTCTGGTGTTGGGCGCGCTGGCGCGGGTACACTCGAACCCTTTATTCTGGCCATTAAATCGTGCCAGTCTTTCAATGTGTTTGGCGACACGGTTCGCACCAAACGCTGGTCAGCTGTGGGAAGGCCTTCAGTCAGGGATTCGAGAATGATGTCGGTAGGCAGGTTCAGTTGTAGGCCCATTGCGGTTTTTTCCTTATAATAGCCTTGTAGGGTGGTTTGAGGAGTTAGCTTCAATGCTAAAAATCTGGAAAATGAAACTTCTACTGTGCCAGGGTACAGGTCTATTAAGACTTGTCTGGCCTGGTCGTAGGACTTATTGGCTAAGTCAAGTTGGCGAAAAAAGGTAAGGGGCTCACCTGAGAGTTGTGCCGGAAGTTTTTGGAGGCGCTTCGTCCCTGTCAGGTAGGCGCGGTCGGCGATGTCGTCGTATTGTTGGAAGAAATTGGCAGCGGGGTACGTTCCATCGTACCGGGGTAGGTCGCTATCTCTTTGGCCGGGGTTTACGATGTCGCGAAGAGCTGCTGCTAACTGCGCTACGATGTCGGTCACGATTGAAGGCGTGATATTTCCCTCCGAGGTGGCGTCACTCCTTGCCTGGTTCTCCATCTTCGGATGTCTTGTCTTTGGTAGGTAATCCTGTCGGCTTCGCTGTGGTGAGGTAGTCGATCCTGTAGGATGACTGTAGTGTGTTGGTCAAATGCAGTCGTTGTGGCCTCAATGTTAGAGTGGGTTCAGGCGTGAATGTATTGCACCAAAGAACGAGACATGGTAGATGTCACCACGGAGATGGCGAGAGAGTGAGTCTAGCCGACACCAGTTTAGGGGAGAACTGTCTAGAGGCGTCTGAAAGTCTCGTCCCCAAGCCGACTAACTTTTTCATAAAAAAAAAAACAAGGGGGCTGTGGGGGCCGGCTGGAATGTCGCACCCCGCCGCCGTCGAGACAAAAATGCAGACGGTCGTAAATTGCCAGGAAGCTAGAGGGACCCAGATGTACATTCCTGGGGTGTTGTCCGTTTTGGTCTTCCCATATGAATGTAGTTATCAAGAATCTTCAATAAAACACTAACTTTGAGAGACTTTCTGAGCCATCGCTGGATCAGTAGTAAATCGACACACCACAGGGCATACCCGACTTATTTTTCGGACCTCTTTCCTGCCTCTGGCATCGGCTGTCACTCACTCGAAATTTTATTTGTCACTTTGGCAATTACATTATACATTTATACAATACATGGAGACATAGATGTATTGGGATATATTACAACATATATATATATATATAAACAACTAAGCATTGATTTATCCTGTTCCCTGATATTTGGCCAACCCATTTTGTTGTTAAATAAAGAAAAGTCATCCACGAACATTTTTCGGGCTGTTGGCCCTCGTCAGCGTGGTGCAGACTGTACCTCTACGACCAAAAATATTTTAGTCCCAGAGGCTTCCTGAGAAATCAATAAATAGGTATTTAAGGCTAAACTTGCGTAAATACGCTAAACATGTGAAAATATAATAAATATCAAAATAATAAAAAAAAGGTCAGGTATTTGTTATTAAAATAAAAAAGACATATTCTGACCACGTTCACATGAACTTTTAAATGGCAGAACGCCAACTAATGGAATAGAAATCAACTTTTAGTTGATTTAGCCTGCTCCCTGATATTTTGCTACACTGCATCACGCTGACGAGTGAAAAAAGCCCGAAACGCGTTCATGGTTGACACTTCTTGATTTATCAAGAAAATGGTTTGGCCATATATCAGGGAACAGGCTGAATAAACTTTTAGTTGATTTCTGTTCCACTAGATGGCGCTCTGCCATCTAAAGGTTCATGTTAACGTAGTCAGGATATGCCTTTTTTGATTTTAATAACAAATTCCTTTTTTATTATTTTATTTTTTATCATTTTTTCACACACATATATATATATTGTTTAGACATATATATTTGAATTGAAAATAGAGCAATCCATAAATGGATCTATAATTAAAAAGACATACTTTTTTTTATCTAATATATGATTTTTTATCAAAATTCGAAACTATTATAGACGCGTATGATTCTATTTGAAAATAAACAATTTCTACTGTCCTTACTGCAATGGAAAAAATAATGGGAGGGCCTGGCTCATCAGTGGTGAACAGATGGCGCGCTAGTGCATCATAATATGATTTTTTAGTTTAAAATATATTTGAAAATGTTTATATAACTACTATATCTTTTAAAATTATAAAATCTTTAGTTCAAAGTGTCAAAAAAAAATTTAATACCTATTTGGCCTTGCTCTTTAGCAGTTATAAACTCCTTCATTTATTTTGAATTTTATAAATAAATCCTTATTTATCAAGCAAAATTATATATTATATACAAAAATCCAAATATTCAAACTCATTTTATATTAGTTACCTGTTGAAGGGCGTGACTGCCCGAAAGCTTGTCACAAGTTTAATTGAATAAAAATCTTTTCTCCTTACTCTTCCTTATCGTTTATTCAAACTCATATTTGATTAATTGAAATTCGACATTTATCAATTTTCGAAATAAATATTTATGGAAATTATATTCACCAACAAATATTTCAAAAGACGATAATATCGCCTCACTCGTATCAGTGGTGAATATATATTTAAAAAAAATTCAATTATATATAATGAAATGCTAATACAAATGTGAAAGAAAGGAGGGAATTAAGAAGAAAACGATGACATAATTAATTTCAACGTTCCACCAACAAGTATATATAGCTTTAAAAATATAAAATTCACGCTATCTAGATAGCTGCTTAATTCCATTTATTGTCAACACAAAAGTTACCACTAAAGTTTTCAAATAAAAACTATTGAACGGAGCTTAGTTTAAAGGTCCTCTCAAAATCTAAATTGGTAATTGAAGTAAATTGAATTAAGGTTTAATTAAGTGTGAAATGCCACAGTAAATTGAATTAATCACAACAGAGGGGCTAGAATGACAGACGAGTGCAACAATATTTTAGCATTTGTTCGGCTGTTTAATTATTCCCAAGTACCAGTGAGATTGTGGAATAATTTTGGCAGAAGATAATTGCCCTTATTACTTTTTATTTTTGAATATGACAGCTATAGAATTGAAACTATTTTACCATTTAAAATTATATTCTAAATTTGAAATATTTTCAAACAATATATTTGGACACAAAATTGGCGCAATATAATTGATTTTAAAGAGTTTACAACGATATCGATACATAGATGTGAGATCTATATTCACGAGTGTTGTCTATAAGGAGGTTCCTTTATATGACGTCAAGCCGTTATCAAACATTTATTGGTTAAACGCTGGTCGGCTTCCCAAATTAAAGCCGAGTTGTACGAAGTTCCTAGGTTTCAGCACCAGAATATTTGATACCATTTATTACTATATGAATGAATTTAAACCTGGCCGAAAATCAACACAAGATGAATCACATCCCAGACAATCTATGTATATAACCACACTAGAAACGGCATCAAAATCCCATGCATCGTTAAGGAAGATTGACGAGTGAGATAGCTGAGATCACGGACATCTCATTAAACAGGGTACACCATATCCTCCATGTAAAATAACACATGAAGAATCTATGCGCCAGATGGGTGCCACAAATGCTTACGTTCGACCAAGAACTCATGCGGTCATTTCTCAGTAGTATTTATAATTGATCTCTCTTAATCCTTGAGACTTTTGGCGTCACTTTGTGACCTGGACCTCTACACACCAGAGTCCAAACAGGAGTCAAACAGTAAGCAGGTATAGGTTAAAGATAAAATAAAGATTAAAAGATAATTTATAGATTATAAAAAAATAAAAATGTTTGTTGTGTGATTACCTCACAGTTATAAGGATTATATATAGCCTGATGAAAATAAAGAATCTATCTATATATATAATAGGCTAACAGAGTTCTCAGTTATAAAGTTTGAAGCTATCTCCTCCAAAGATACTTAACTATAAATAGCCATCTATATTACAAAATATTCGTTATTTTTTGCTTCACATGACCGTTTTATTTTTATTTCCCAAATATTAATAGATTTATTTATTTTTAATTTGTTCGATTTTGCAATCGTAGATGTTTTTGCCTTCAATGTTGTTTATTTTATCGTAGTATTTGTTATTTATTTTCATCGAATTGTTTATATTTAAAATACGTTCTTTTGTCTTATTACTTTTTACTAATTTATAATATATATTTCGTATTTCTAATTAATTTGATTATAATAATAATTTGTAAGTACTTTGTTATAGTTTAATTTAAATTTAGCTCAATTTTTGTGTCTGTTTTCTATTCGCAGTATCTTTCCTAATGTCTTTGGCAATTTTTTTTTTCATATATAGGCTGAGGTTATATTCTATTTCGTATTGCAGATTGAATTATTACTTCATTCTATAAGAATTATAATTTGTAAGTGTTTGTTATAGTTTTTCATTTGAATTTAGTACAATTTTTGCATCTGGTTTTCTTTTTTTGGCATCTTTGGCATCTTTTTTAATTTTTTTTTTGGCATCTTTTCATCTCTCTTTTGCATCTTTTTTTCTCATTAATAAGACCTAATCCAAATAATTTAATAGTGTGTGACGTTTCAGCAACAGCATCAGACAAAATAATAAATTAGATTTGATTCTTTAGTTCATTTATTCTTTTGTCTGATGCTGTTGCTGAAACGTCACACACTATTAAATTATTTGGATTAGGTCTTATTTATCTTGTATTATTTGTTATAGTTTTTCATTTGAATTTAGCTCCATTTCTGTGTCTGTCATTTTTTTCTTCTCATAAATTGGCTGATGCTGTATTTGTGTAAACAATTGTTGTTTTTTGTGTCTGTTTTTTTTTTGCATTATTTTCTTGGAATCCTTTTTTTTTTCAATAAATTGTTTCCTCACATGATTGGAATTTCCTTTTTTTGCCTGTCCTCTCATTCAGTTTTATAATTTTCCTCTGCTTGGTTCTTATTTTACCTTTTTTTCAGCGTTTTCTGTCATGCCTCGAAAAGGCCGTGGAAGACTCACTTCCAGAAGAAAATAAGACCAAATCCAAATAATTTAATAGTGTGTGATGTTTTGGCAACAGCAATGTCACCATCATCAGACAAAATAATAAACGAAATTTTATTCTTTAGTTCATTTATTATTTTGTCTGATGCTGTTGCTGAAACGTCACACACTAATAAATTATTTGGATTAGATCTTATTAATGAGAAAAAAAGATGCCAAAAAGAGATGAAAAGATGCCAAAAAAATAAAAAAGATGCCAAAGATGCCAAAAAAAGAAAACCAGATGCAAAAATTGTGCTAAATTCAAATGAAAAACTATAACAAACACTTACAAATTATAATTCTTATAGAATAAAAGTAATAATTAAATCTGCAATACGAAATAGAATATAACCTCAGCCTTAGCCTATTTATGAAAAAAAAAATGTTGCCAAAGACATTAGGAAAGATACTGCAAATAGAAAACCGACACAAAAATTGAGCTAAATTTAAATTAAACTATAACAAAGTACTTACAAATTATAATTATAATCAAATGAATCAGAAATACGAAATGTATATTATAAATTAGTAAAAAGTAATAAGACAAAAGAACCTATTTTAAAAATAAACAATTCGATGAAAATAAATAACAAATACTACGATAAGATAAACAACATTGGAGGCAAAAAATCTACGATTTCAAAATTGAACAAATTAAAAATAAATAAATCTATTAATATTTGGAAAATAAAAATAAAACGGTCATGCGAAGCAAAAAATAACGAAAATTTTGGTATATAGATGGCTATTTATAGTTAAGTATCTTTGGAGGAGATAGCTTCAAACTTTACAACAGTTAGGCAGTTAGCCTAATATATATACACAGTCTAGCCATAAATTCTGTTACAAACAATTTTATAAATTAAATGATTAAGAACAAAAGCTAATGGAATATAAATACATATTTTTTTAGCCAATAGGACATAGATTTTAAATATATGCAAGCATTCAAAATGTTCTCCCTTATTTTTGACACAGGATCTCAAACGTTCGGGCCACACTGATCTATGGTGGCACGCCCCTTTTCTAAGGGTATTTCTCTCATTGCTCTCACCAATGCTGAATTCAATTTATCCAAATTATAATATCTTTTATAGCACACCTTCTCCTCTAAATATGCCCACAAACTGTAATCAAGGGGGTTTAAATCAGGGCTTCCAGAGGGCCATTCATTGGCCTTTATGAACTCCGGAACATTCGTCTCCAACCATTGTTGAGTTGACTTAGCTTTGTGAGCAGGAGCTGAATCTTGTTGAAATATCCAATGTTCTCCATTAAACATTTTTGTTTAAGAGGCTTTACTATTTGTTACAAAATGTCTTATTTATAGTTTTTAGCTGTAATATTTACCCCTTTGGCACAGAAGTGGAGATCTGTTACACCTTGGTAGCTAACTCCCCACCAAACCATGACAGAAGAAGGATGGTGACTTTTTCAAGTCTTCTGACTTTCAAAGAAGCTTCTAGAGAGTTACGAGCATATATCCTATCATTCTGACGATTAATATTTTCCTCGACAGTGAAATATTTTTCGTCGGTGAAAACGATTCTCTCATGCCACCGGCCATCATGCTGCGCCAACAACATTTTTGATCTAACCCTTCTAATATCTCTAAGAGCAGGGGTTATCAAATGACCTGTGCGTCGTTTGAAAGCTCTCAGTCCAAGGTCTTCGTTGATTATCCTTGAAACTATCTTGGAACTAAATTTATTTGCTTTGCTAAGATCTTTTGTTTGCAGTGTGGATTTCGACGAATTCTTTCGCGAATGGCTTTTTTGCGTTTGTTGCATGCGAGGTCGACCAGATCTTTCAAGGTCATCAATAGTGCAAGCCTTGTTGAACCTTTCAATGATTCGATAAACAAATTGACGCGTAATATTCAAATTTTGTAAAAGTTTAAAAAGGGTGAAAGATTTTGGTCTACCTTGTGTAAGGCTATTACAACTATAGGGTTTTCTTTAATACCCAAACCCATTATCAAAAAACAAATATATTTAGATTTTTTTGTGAGCACGTGTGCACAAGATATTCAAATAACAACAACTGTATTTTGAATACTTAACGCGGTCAAATTAATTTTTTATCACTGATTTGGTTTTGTAACAATATTTTTAGCTAGACTAAGTATATATAGTATATTTTAAACTGTATGACACTTTTAGTATATGTCACATATCTTCCAATTATTTAACGCCGATACCTTAAAATATCCTACCCTTTTATTGAAATGTACACTATTTCTATTTACTACCACCCCATATTTTGTATATACACTATTTGTTTTTTAACTCCCTATTTGTATTTAAAACTAAAAATGGTGACGTCAAAATAAAGATCCAAAGAGTGTTCGGTCAGCAGGTGGCAGGGACAGAGGGGAAGAAATAGGCAACGCCCAGCCCACGTGGGGTCCCGAAGGACATTTTTATAGACGACCCCTGTAAACAGGACAGGTTTTGGCAGGGGGTCAGCAAATGGTTCTAGGGTGTGTTTCTCGGCAGTCCGTTTCAGTCTGGCCCTCCATGTCTCGGGGATAAGCATCCAAGTTTGTGTCATGGCCTCTACCTCTGTCCCGTGGGCTGTCCCCGATCACTCTTTGTGGTAACATCTAGCCCTACCTCTGCTTCTTGTTGTCCGCGTGTGGGATGAACATCAACACTCGCCTCACGTACACGACTGCCAACTTATCCATACGTCGGCAGGATCAAATTTGCAACAATATTACATATTTATTCATTGTTATAGTTATTCATTTAAATTTAGCTCCATTTTTGTGTATGATTTTCTTTTTTTTGCAATATCTTCCATAATGCCTGATTTGATTACTTGATCTGTTATAGTTTTTCATTTGAATTTCGCTCCCTTTTTGTGTCTGTCATTCTTTTCTTCTCATAAATTGGCTGATGCTGTATTTGTGTAAACAATTGTTGCTTTTGGTGTCTGTTTTTTTTTGCAGTATTTTCCTGGAATCCTTTTTTTTTCAATAATTGTTTACTCACATGATTGGAATTTCCTTTTTATGCCTGTACTGGCATTCAGTTTTATAATTTTCCTCTACTTGGTTCTTATTTTACCTTTTTTTCCAGCGTCTTCTGTCATGCCTCGAAAAGGCCGTGGAAGACTCACTACCCTAACCGCTAGGCGTGCTAATATGACTCGCCGCAGGAACAAAACCCCGATTGCTATTTCTCCTGTTTACTTTTTTACTCATGCCTATAATTTTTCACCTGAAAATATTTTTTTTTATTTTATTTGATATTCAATAAACTATTATCAATTATTTTTGGTCTTCTTTTTATTTACTTATTTTACTGGGGGTTGGTGGAAGGATGGTCTAAGCCGTTGGTTTTCGACCTCTACGACCCGGGTTCAATTCCCGCATTGGGCACTTTTTTCTGATAAATGAAAAATGCTCCAATGGCCCCCGATTCTTGCAAAAGTCCAACCCCACCAGCGAGTGCAAGTAATCAAACGGGGCTCTGGCACATTTATAAGTGCAAAGTCGAACTGCTTTTCACATGTTTGGGCATGTGGTGTCCAATACAATTAGTTGCATACAATTATATACATACAAATATATGCATAAAATTATATACATACAATTTTATACATTTTTGCACTTTGCAGTCTAATATGTTGTTAATTATAGGGTTTTTAGACAAAAATAAACTGTTGAAATTTGAATTTCATAATAGTTGAATTATTGAAAGTGTCGAATTACAGTTTGTCATATGATAGGCCGTAGGTCGAGACATCAAAAATAGTCGAATTATCGTATGTTGAATTAATGAGGTTATAGTGTATATAAAAAAATAGAAATGTTGTTTTCAATGAGATATTTTAAATGAATTTATTCCTTTAATTTGTTGTCATATCTGTAATATAGTTATGTTTTTTGAAATTTACTTTTTTTTCCTTTCAAATATATTTGTCTCCTCTGAAATATAGTTTGTAAATTTATATTCAAATTTAATTTCTTATATATATATTTTTTTTCATTTCCAAAATATTTTTTTACACTTTCACCAATGCCTATAGGATCTTTGCGATGGAACACGTATGGTGTTCTAGCGCATGTGCTCTCATGTCCTTGAAGCACATATACTGACAGTGCCCAAAGTTGAACGCACTGTATAATGTCTGAAATATCTTTGGCCCCTTCGGATACCAACCTTCGCTTCATTATAGAGAGGCTTTATGTTTCACTAAGGTTGGCTTTTGCTATGACTATAAAGAAGGCTCAAGGCTAAACCTTTGCTACAAGAGCCTGTGTTTACGCACGGACGACTTTATGTGACTTTTCCAAGTGTACGAACTTTGGATAGCATACATGTAAAGTTGAACTCACGTATATATAAAATGTAGTTTTTAATGAGGTCATTTAAATGAATTCCTATAATTAATCTTCTCCTCTGAAATATAGTTTGTAAATTTATATTCTGATTTATTTTATCTTTTTTTTTTTCATTTCCAAAATATATATTTACACTTTTCATCAATGCCTATAGTTTCTCACCTGAAAGAAAAAAACTCCGCCTTTGCTGATCCCAAGCCCGGAAGAAAAAGGAGGAGGGGGAGCAGCAACAAGCTCAATAAAAAACCTGGGCTCAGCTGGCCCGGCTGATAGTACCTTGTGAGGGCTGCTAATACAGGATAAGCAGCGTTTGTACTCCATGTTAGGAGCGGCTGCACATGGAGTCTGTTCCTCATGTCAGAGGCGGCATTTCTTTTGGAGCTAAGTCGGCATGCCACTGAGTAGTGCTCCCAGTCTTAATGACAAAAGCAGACGCATTCTACTTCATCCAATCTTGATGGTTGTTAATTTCAAGCTTTACAAGCTTGACACCCTAATATGATTGAATGAAGATAAGAAAGAAGAAGAAAAAAATTTGTATTTTTTTTTGGTAATAATATAATTATTATCAATTAATTTTATTTTGATCTTATCTTTATTTATTTTTCCCCTGCTCTATACATACCTTTTGTACATTTACAATGGCAGCCGTTGTCTCTGTAATACCTTTTTAGCAGTGAATTTATATTTAAGCAACAATCAATTGTTGACGTTTAAAATTGTCGAATTACTGTTTGTTATATGATAGGCTGTAGGTCAGGACAACAAAAAATGGTCGAATTATCGAGTGTCGAATTACAGTTTGCTATATGATAGGCTGTAGGTCAGGACAGCAAAACATGGTCGAATAGTCAATAGTGTCAAATTAAATTTGTTATATGATAGGCTGTAGGTCAGGACAAAAAAACATGGTCGAATTATCAATAGTGTCGAATTGAATTTGTTATATGATAGGCTGTAGGTCAGGACAATAAAACATGGTTGAATCATCGATAGTGTTGAATTATAGTTTGTTATATGATAGGCTGTAGGCCAGGACAACAAAACATGGTCGAATTATCGAAAGTGTCAAATTAAATTTGTTATATGATAGGCTGTAGGTCAGGACAACAAAACATGGTCGAATTAACGATAGTGTCGAATTACAGTTTGTTATATGATAGGCTGTAGGTCAGGACAACAAAACATGGTCGAATTATCGATAGTGTCGAATCAAATTTGCTATATGATAGGCTGTAGGTCAGAACAACAAAAAATGGTCGAAAATATCGATAGTGTCGAATTAAATTTGTTATATGATAGACTGTAGGTCAGGACAACAGAACATGGTCGAATTATCGAAGTTATATTGTTTATATAAAACTAGAAATGTAGTTTTTAATGAGGTCCTTTAAATGAATTCATTTCTTTTATATGTTGTCTTATCTGCGATATAGCAGTATTGTTTGCAATTTTATTTGCTGATTTGTGTCTTTTTTTTTTCACTCTAAATATATTTATTTAAACTCTTCAACCAATGCCTACAGTTTCTTGAAATTGCTTACCAAATAAGAGTCCGTGTTTCCTCAGTGTTAACAGTGTGGAGTGTAAGATTGTGGAGGTGCAAAATAACTCCCTACTGAATTTTTCAAAAGCCTCACTCCCAGAAGAATGCCTCCACACCAGTTACACTCTAGGTTAGTGCTATTGTTATGCTTCTGAAAATTCTAATCTTAAGCAGGGTATTCAAAATGGTACACGTATGGTGATACAGTGCATGTGCTCTCATGTCCTTGAAGTACAAATACTGACAGGGACCATGTTGGACACACTGTATTGGTGTCAAAACATCTTTGGCTCCTTCAGATATCAACATTCCCTTCATTCTGAAGAGACAAGAGTTTCCACTAGGGCTGGCTTTTCCTATGACTATAAATAAGGCTCAAGGCAAAACCTTTGCTACAGTGGGTCTCTTGCTACAAGAGCCTGTATTTATGCATGGACAGCTCTATGTGGCTTTTTCATGTGTGTGAACTTTGGATGGCATACAAGTAAAGTTGAAGCACAATTACTGACAGGGACCAATGTTGGACACACTGTATTGGTGCCAAAAATATATTTTGCTCCTTCAGATATCAGCCTTCCCTTCATTCTAAAGAGTCATCAGTTTTCACTAAAGTTGGCTTTTGCTACGACTATAAATAATATTTGGGTTCTTGCTACATACGAATGGACAGCTCTATGCGGCATTTTCACGTGTTCGAACTTCGAACAAAATACATATAAAGTACAACCCATATATGAATAAAAATATAAATTTATTTTTAATGAGTCCTTTAGTTTAATTCCTTTTATAAGTAGTCTCCTCTGCAATATAGTTGACAACCTCTTTTTTTAAATTCATTTTCTTTTATATTTTCAATTTTAAATATATTTATATAAACTTTTTACTAATGTTTATAGTTTCTCACCTCAAAGAAATTTTTTTGAAATGAGTTGTTTGTTAATACACTATTATCAATTATTTAGATTTTGGACTTCTCTTTATTCACTAAATTTATTGAAATTTCTCTATACATAAATTTTGTACATTATCAGTGGCTACCTTTGCATTTGTAACACCTTTTTACCGGTAAGGTTGTATTTAAACAATAATTAACTGTGTTAATTTGATTTTTAAAACGGTCGAATTATCGGAAGTGTCGAATTAACGATAGTGTCGAATGACAGTTTGTTATATGATAGGCCATAGTTCAGGACATCAAAACATGGTCAAATTATCATGTGTCGATATAAAACTAGAAATTTATTTTTCAATAAGGTCCTTTAAATGAATTAATTCCTTTTATATGTTGTCCTATCTGCAATATAGTTGTGTTGTTTGAAATTTTATTTTCTAATTTGTTTTTTTCACTCAAATAATATTTATTTATATCTAATGAATTTTATTTAATGTAATTTTTATTAATAATTTTTTATTTAATCCAATGTCTATAGTTTCTTCCCTGAAATTGCTTACCAAACATGAGTCAGTGTTTCCTCAGTGTTAACAGTTGGAGTGTTAAAATGTGGAGGAGAAAAATAACTCCCTACTGAATTTCTCAATAGCCTTACTCCCAGAAGAATGCTTCCACACTAGTTAAACTCTAGGTTGGTGCTATTGTTATGCTTCTGAGAAGTTTTAATCCTAAGCAGGGTCTCTGCAAATGGTACACGTATGGTGCTACAGTGCATGTGCTCTCATGTCCTTGAAGTAGTGTAGATGTCTTGTTTGCAATTTTATTTTCTGATTTGTTAAATTTTTTCTTCCTTTTTCATTTTAAATTATTTTTTTAGTCATAGGCACCAATGCCTATAGTTTCTCATCTGCGGGCCCTTTGGGTAAACCCGGGGCGTTTCCCGGGTCATCCAGCTAGTTAAATGAAAATAACAGTTGAAACTTTTTCAAGTTTTGAGAAAACAGAGTTTGAAAAAAAAATTGAAATATAGAATATTAATATATGACTAGAATTCTAAATTTAAATAGGTTATTAAAAATCAAATAATAAAATTGGGATGGAATTTTTGAAGCTGTAGTTAAATTTGTTGTTTATAAGGTATTTTTAGAGCGATAAGATAAAATTTACATTTGAATACTCGTTTCGTGATTTTTTAGGATGCCTGAATGACCTTTTTTTATTGATTAATCATGAATAGTATTTCGACAATATTGGAATAATTAAAAAAAAAACAATGAAAAGTTGAAATTTATTCCGACAGATGGCGCAAGCCATCAGACGTTTTTAATTGTACGATAAATTTATGAAAACAAATTGTATGAGACGATTTTAGAATTTGATTTCTATATTGATTGACCATATGCCATAAATTGCTTAATCGCCGATTCTATTTCCTCTAGGACTTACACTATTGGCGAACGACCCTCTGCTCTACTCTTTCTAGGCCGCTTA
>CP092863.1:186935815-187067658 GCA_030710605.1 Cordylochernes scorpioides | reverse complement strand
GAAATATTTGCCATTTCAGTCTTATTTTTAGAACTTTCGAGTATTTTTCTTTATATTTAAATCCTTTGATAAACATTATATAGATTCCTTGAGTTCTACTGAGTGATCGGTCAAAGAAATTCTGCCTCAAAATTCTTAGGAGATTGTATAATTTCTTAAAATAATTTTGGAAACTCAAATTCAGCGACAAAAAAAAATGAAAATTTTCACGTGGAAAACTGGATGAGATTATGAATCAGAAGAATGCTTCTATTCTCAATTCTTCATGTAAGATTGTTGTGAACAGATGTAGCCCTCTCTCTCAGAATGTCCCAGGCTGCATTCTGGCATCCATTCCTGGCCCGCATGTCCCTAGATCGTTCTTCAATTAAGCGTAAATGGTAGATGATAGGAAGGAAAATTTACAATCTCCACTGACAAGCAATCTTAAAAGCTTCGGCAAAAAATAAAATGGCTTGGTCAGGATCTCACAAGAAGCCATAAATAATATATATGTAGCTCGTTATAAAGGTTTCCTTCACAGTACAAAGATGAGGCTGAAGGACATAAATATATAGGATATGAAACCTTATAGAGTTGCTATGATATCACCGAAGTAATGAAGTGGGTAAAGGCTGCGGTAGGGAAATTGCTAATTCCGCGGCCGGCCCACCTAACGCCCATTCTCTCTAACAAGCTCTGAGTAATATTTGTTATTTATGTTAGGGATATCTCAGACTTTATTATAGTCATTTGCCGTTTTTATTCATATTTATTTGTTTAAAATATATTGAATAAGTCACATCAAAATAGATTTTATATATAGAATCAATTATTACTATTATTAAAATATAATTTCAAGTTTTTGTATATTTTTTATATAATTTAATATATCTTTAAATGAAAATATTCACAAATTCTTTGAATAATAATATTTATTACCCTATATCAGCACAGTATATTATAATGTATTTCTAAATGTATTATATGTACAAATATTTTTATAGGTATCCCTATATTATTAGAAATATTATTAACTATTACTTGTAATAAAATTTATTAATATGTCAACAATTTTGTATATAAATACTGTGACATAAAATATATTAAAAATAAATTTACTATACGTGTGAGACAATAAAAAATAAAAATTCTGTTCTTTAGAATAAGTTTTTAAAAATATATCTTTGTATTTTTACGTGATTTGTTGCTTTTAGTGTATTTCTGCACTTTCTTCCACAATGGGGGGAGGAAATCCTTGATAATTTATTAAGTGTAGATGAACATGAATATTTTTTACGGGTATTTATAAAATGAAAAAATAAATCAAAATTAAGTAAAACACCTTTTTAAGGTTTGAGAATTCGCCTTTAGATAAAAAGGGATTTTCCATTAATATAAAATACCAATGAAATAAGTTTCATCAATGTCATCATCCAGTTCCTATACAGTGTTCAATATAAAAGAGTATTTTCGAATCCTTTTTCACACCTGTCTTTCTAAAATTCCATTTAAAACTCGATTAACCCCTCAGTGCAGCAAAAATAGACTATAAATATTAACCAATATATATAATCTGCAAAAGAACGCTCTATACTTGAATTATTAGGTCCATTCTTACATATAGGGGTCCCCAATATTCATTTCAGCTAATGAAACCATACTAACCCTATACCCAAAATATTGGACACCTTTGAAAATAAGACCCTAAGTATAATAATATACATATTAATTTAATAAAAATGACCTCCAAAATGAACCTATAAATGACTATATATTAGATAATTAGCATTGAAATTCTACGAACGTGAACTACCAAACCAAACATGCTAAATAGCAAAGTAAGTTATATATAAATTCAAGTAAAACAATGAAAATGGGGAAAACAAGAAAAAAATAATGTCAAAACATCAATAGAGCCAGATAATTCCCTAAAGGTACTGATGAAACATGCAAAAGATGGTAGAGAGTGGATTAACAAAATACAGATAATAAACCCCTTTACATGACTATTGATAAAACATTTATGAACTAGATTGCTCTTGCTAAGCGTTGTCTAATAAATTAGGTTTGAACTGGAACTGGATCTCTTAACAATATTACAGCAGTCTGGTAGATGAAACTGGCAAAACCACTATTGAGTCAGGCCCTTCCAAAAATGTCCCCTATAAAAACGGACAGTAAAAAAGTTATTTTATTTTTGAAAAAGAAGGAATAAATATGAAAATGAAATTGACAAAACCTTTTAATAACAAATATTATTTTCCTATCCACATATTTGAAATGTTTTATAATATATATGGTAATTTAAACCAACAACTCCATATTGTATATAACCTATAACAAGATTTTCATGTTGTATAATAGAAACACATCTGTAAATGATTATACGCATGATTGACATGTGTCATTACATCATCATATGTAATGTACTTTGTACAAACTGAGTATAAATAAATAAAACTCTGTAATAGATTAAGAGTTGAGCTGAAGCAAGAGATAGAAGTCAGAAACGTCTAAAATCGAGATAGATGAAAGTCCCACAGCAAGTTCTAAAGATGGAAACTGCCACGGCGCCAGTGTCTAATTTCACCAGACGATCCACACTCTTCGCATCTGTTGAAATGCAATGCTCCCTTTCTCGGGAAAGATATATAGGGCCCCCGTCTTAACCTATAAATACAGTCACTTGTCAGTCACTTCACCATCTGCGTGAGCCCTCGTCGGTTGTACCCCAGGTTCACCTCATCCACCATGTAGACCAGTAAGAACTCTTCCATCTCCATCTTTCGCTCCTAGCTCAACTTTTATCTGTTCACGGAACTTTCTTACTGCAACTGTGTCTTCGTTTTTTGTGTGGACATTCCCAAGCTTTCCACTCTGCCTCGACCACGACTGCCTGTACTCTGTGAGAACTTTTAAAGGTCTTACAAGGTGCAGAGAGGTACTGGAAAACTCCTTATCCTGACTGTTCCTCTCGGTTAACACAGTATAGCGAGAGTTGACAGGGAACACACCACAGTTTAAGTCGACTGGAAACCTCATCACATAATTAGTCGACAGGATTCTCAAGAGGCTACAGGACCTCACTAAATTTATAGCCGACAGGATGACCAAAACAAAGAAGGACACAACGAAGAAGGTAAGAAGACTGTCTAGATAGAAGCGAGAAAGAGCGAAGATGGAGGAACAAGCCCGCCATTCCAAACAAAACGACCAAGCAATCTCTCCCCAACAAGAGATATTTACGGATGACACGACGCCCCAAGGGACCTCCGCAGACCCGCTAACACAGATCGCCAACGCCGGGAGCAAGTTGTCTGACCACCCCAACGACACAGTCAAAATACCCCCAAAGACATGGAAACCGAGGAGCAGATTGACGCAAACCCAGTGACAAGTTCTCCATCTTCTACTTGACATCGTCGAGACAATCCTTAAGGCGACAAGCCGCCATAAACTTCACAGAAGCCACAGGTTTTACAAGCCTTACATGGAACGCTTTCCACGTCAGCAAGAAAACAACCAGAGACCAAGTTTCCTGAGTGAACAAGCATCACACAATTGAAAGTTTTTAAAAACCTACCTTAACTTTATTCTCAAGTTCTCAACTTGATTCCCCATGAATTTTGTATTTATATTTACACTTTAAGCATTTTAAAATCAATTTTTACCTTTTTTTATATACCATTTTAATTCAATTTTAAAAACTTTCACACTCTCATTTATCAAATTTACTTTAATTTTTAATCAGATTATAAATTTCAAGTTATTACTCTCAATTTTACCTTTAAAAAATCTTCAAACACACCTTTTTATCAATTTACTTATTTTACATTTCGTTCTTAAAGTTATCTAAAATGGTACTATCCAAATCTACAACTTAAAATAAAATCATTATTATTATTTTTAAAATCTCTCATATATCATAATTCTAAACTTATTTTTGTTTTTCTTATTAGTTTTCTTTATACCAAAACACCCATTTCTTAATCAAATACTTAATAATTTTCACAAATAATTTTAATATTCACCATTTTAAATAAACGCCTCAATTCAAAATATTCTTGTCACTATCACGACATTGCCCTTTTAAAAGAATCATTTTAACTACCATAATCAACGATTTAAAAAATATTTCCAAATTTTAAATATAAATCAACATAGTTGAAACGCATTTCCTAATTTCAAAATCGAAGGAGACAATATCTTCAAAATCACAACTAGAAAATGACTGACCTCCCCAAAAGAAGTTAAAAAATAAAGATCCGTCCATTCCCCGCCAGTAGCTAAGTTAGATCACCGCCCGCCAAACTTATTACAATCGTTAATATTCGAGGATAAATACACTCCCTCGTCCTTTTCTTTTACATGCATATTTAATCATCAATAAATCTCTCTCAACAAACTTTTATCACTCGCACATCACTATCTTCAATTGGCAAAAAATATTAGTGCGCGACTTAACAAACAAATCCAATTTCGAGCCCCACGAGCTCCATAACTTCGCCCCACTAAACACTCAAATATTTTCACATTAAACGTGCCATTTCCACTAACAATCTAAAAATTATCGATACATGTTCGTAAAACCACCACCCATGACTCTAGTAAATTTGTTATTCATGGTGAAACAGGTTAAATTTTGTATCAAACAACGACTTCGCGTGACACCTTTTCATTCACAATTTTCCACTTCGTGTCACAGCGCCACACCACAAAACGTTTTCACTTTTCAGGCCAAAGACGCCTTCATGCCTGTGACACATCTCACCTCAAAGAGTGTTCACCTCGAAAGTCGCACTTTCACTCATATCTAAACCTGACATCACTAAATAACATTTTTACTAAGTCCGCAACAACTTCGAAACACAACAACTACGAACACCGAGATATCTTTCAATTAGAACAGAAAATTTCAAACCTCAACAAAAGAAGAGAAAATCAGTTTCAAGTAAACGACAAAAATAACAAACACCCCACATGATTGACCACCCCCAGTAATAGGATTCCCCAAATCTATTTCAGTTAAATATCCCCGTCCTCCTTCGCTCACAAAGCTATCATCTTGATCGCTATCTTCATGATCGCCATTTTCTTTTTAAACACATGTTTCAAACCAACCATTTAGATTTCTTCGAGAATCTCACAAATCTCACCAACGCCTTAATCACAGCACACACACACACACACACAACATACATTAAACATTTTACAGGTTAATTGATATCACCATTTAAAACAACATGGTTAATTCTGATCTAGACTTTATAACGGAAACGAGATATAATTATCTACATATCACCTTTTTGGATAAACGAGAATATTGTTCAATTTTCCACTACTTAACATTTATCTAATCCTTAATAATCTTTAATTATATTATAATTTTTAGTATAAAATCTTGAATAATTATTTTTATTTTTACCTTTCAATTATATAATCAAATTTTTATTTCAACATGATCTTCAAAAAAAAAAAAAAACTTTAATCAAATTTACTTTTATTTTTCATGATATTATTTTAGTATTGCAAAACACTTAAGTGTTTCAAAAAACATTTTTAATTCATTATTATATATTTTATATATTACATGTTTGATTTTGTCCACTTACACTTTTTTTTAATCCGCAATCATATTTCTATATTTTTATTCACTATATTTTATATTTGTTTAAATAGCTTTATTATATGATGATTGTTATAAACAACTATCGGGCATCTACAACAATCATTTTCAACAATTTGTTTCTCTAACCACTTCCCAGTACTTTTCATCACTATTTTTTTCAGCCATTGCTTCATATCATCGTAGAAAAACGACACTACTGCTTGACAATTTTTTTTTTTTCGTATTTCAACAAACTCTTTGAACACAGTTCCACAGATTTAAAAATCCCAACTTCTAGCCTGAACACGCTTCAAGAGTTAATTCCAATTCTCCGCAGAGTACAATCACCAACGCATGCACAAAGCGTTCACTTTTTTCAACTTTCAACTTTTTTTTTCAGCTCTAGCGGACCACAATAAACCTTTGATTTCAAGTCAAGTCGGACCTCCTACTGTCGCTACAATTCTACTTATCGCATGGCTCTACCACCCCTTTCATTCATATTAATTCTTTTCTTCAACAACTTTTAACCCAATACAATACCCCAAAATTGTGACAAAGCACTGTAACCCTTATATAGGATCGCAAGTGAAACATTGCCTAGAAAGACGCTCAAGTCTATTTCCTCGCTTTGCACCTGGATCTAAGTATTTGGTTTACATGTGCACTCCTAATAACCCTTTCCAACGCCCGCCAATATTCTCTTAGAATGTGGATTTTTATGTAATCATTTTATTTTAATCGTCATTTTTTTAAATCAAACAAAAATGTCATTTTTATTTCACTTTTATATATCCAAACAAATCATCTTGTTTTAGCCCTTTTTAACCCTCCCAGTTTAAATTAATTAAAATAAAATTTAATTACTTACCTATGTTAGAGAGGCTTTACTCGCTTAAACCCGGATAAACCCTTTCACTCCCGGGGCCCATCTATGGTAATTTAAGCCAACAACCCCATATTGTATATAACTTATAACAAGATTTTCATGTTGTATAATAAAAACACATCTGTAAATGATTATACGCATGATTGACATGTGTCATTACATCATCATATGTAATGTACTTTGTACAAACTGAGTATGAATAAATAAAACTCTGTTATAGATTAAGAGTTGAGCTGAAGCAAGAGATAGAAGTCAGAAACGTCTAAAATCGAGATAGATGGATGTCCCACAACAAGGTCTGAAGATGGAAACTGCCACGGCGCCAGTGTCTAATTTCACCAGACGATCCACACTCTTCGCATCTGTTGAAATGCAATGCTCCCTTTCTCGGGAAGATATATAAGGCCCCCGTCTTAACCTATAAATACAGTCACTTGACAGTCACTTCACCATCTGCGTGAGCCCTCGTCGGTTGTACCCCAGGTTCACCTCATCCACCATGTAGACCAGTAAGAACTCTTCCATCTCCATCTTTCGCTCCTAGCTCAACTTTTATCTGTTCACGGAACTTTCTTACTGCAACTGTGTCTTCGGTTTTTGTGTGGACATTCCCAAGCTTTCCACTCTGCCTCGACCACGGCTGCCTGTACTCTGTGAGAACTTTTAAAGGTCTTACAAGGTGCAGAGAGGTACTGGAAAACTCCTTATCCTGACTGTTCCTCTCGTTTAACACAGTATAGCGAGAGTTGACAGGGAACACACCACAGTTTAAGTCGACTGGAAACCTCATCACATAATTAGTCGACAGGATTCTCAAGAGGCTACAGGACCTCACTAAATTTATATATTTTTACTTTTATAGATTTTAATGAGGTAAAAGCTTTTTCGTGAAATTGAGAGAATTATTAAATGTACAAATTTATTTTCTATAGAGAGAGAAGATACCTCTTTATTTAAAATTTCGCTTTAAACGAATAAACGAATAAACATATAATGCATCATTTCGATCCCCTGGATTTTTAGAAAATAAATATCCATCATAATAATAACTGGTATCGCCTTTTAATAGTTAATGCTAGCGACTCTCTCTCTCTCTCTCGTCAGCACCTCTCTCATTTATAATTAAAGAACTAACAACAAGACCCCTACTCTTCTTTCTTTATCTATGATTAGAAGAAAATAGCCTGAATTATTTAATATTTGCTAAATTTTATGGAAGATAAAAATTATAACATTATTATTTTTAAATTGAATTTGTTTAAATATTTATAATACGATTTCAAATTATGTTTATACAAGAAAAAATATGGAATATTATTATATCATGTTTGTGGTTAATATTGTTTATACTTGATACTATACATGAACACTATTTGATAATATGCTACATTTTTCATAAATTAAAAATTCCTTTGAATAGTAAAATGTTCCTTTTAATAGTATATAATAAAATACCCCGTGTGAGTATCTGCAAAAGAGTGAAAGAGAAGTAGAAATAATCAATGTTTAGGCCTAGCTAGTACACATTGGTTGATCCAAGCTCTCAATCTTTATATAAATTGAAATGAAATATTCTTATTGCAAGTTATTGTAGCTTTTGAGCATTTCAAAATATTTCCTAGAATATATTTTATTTGTATTTATAGGAAGAATATTTACCCCACATAAACTAACCTTTTTGAGAAATTAAGGAGTGGCATGCGTGTTGACTTTGCTTAGAATTTTTTAAAGAAAATGATTCCAAGAATACTAATCAAACATTATATTTATTGATTTACAAGGAAGAGAGAACAAAATACAAAAGATAAACTTATTTTAAAACAAAGGAACATTTTTTTTTCTTACGGTTGAAGCCTATACGTATACTTGTGTACTTATGATCTTACACACATACTCTGTGGTATAATTAACCAATTAAAATACACGGTAAGATCAAAAAGTTCCCGTACTTTTAAAAAATAAAATATAAAACAACTTTTGAAAAATGTAAAATAAATTTTACTGTAAATAAAAAGCCTGACCTATAATTTAATTTAGCAACGCCAGTAAATGCGCATGCGTATATTTTATTTTAGGCATATTTTTGTTGAAAGTATTTAGCTCGCGTCGGTTTCTGCAATGTCATCATTTGAGCGAAGGGCAAATATTAAATTCTGTGTAAAATTAAAACGTATTTCACAGAGACATTAGCATTAATGAATGAAGCTAATGAAGACGAAACATTTTAACGAACGCAAGTTTATTTCTGGTATAAACGTTTTAAAGATGGCCGTAAGAGCATCGCAGATGATTCAAGGTCAGGCCGGACATTGTCGTCAAAAACGGATCGCAATATTGGACAGGTACGTTAATTGTTGCTTATAGAAAAATTAATACCAATAATATATCAGAAATACTTGGAATTTCGTATGGTAGTGCCAAAAAATGATTGGTGAACATTTAAACATGAAAAAACTTTGTGGTTATTTTGTCCCACAAAATTAAACAGATCAACAAAGAGAAACAAAATTATAAAATTTCAAAGATTTAATTGAAACTTATTGTTTTTCGATGATTGACAGACTTCTCATATAAATGTATTATTTATTATACATACATTACAATAAAAAAATACAAAGAATACAAAAGATAATAGTGACTATATATGTGATAATTTGTATATAGCAATATGTAATCCCACCACAATCTATGCAATGTATCGTCAAAAGATTTAATAAAAGTTAGGCTTCGCGAAAAATGGAATAACCATTAACAGGATTGCATCATCCGGGAAGTAATGGTCACTGTCCAGGACCCATGAAACTAGAGTTCAAAGACCTTATTATTCCTGGAAGATTGCAATCATGGCGACAATGGAGTTGCTAAGCCAATCACAGTTAAGCATGACCAACTAATAGCGAACCAGAAGCAGGCACGTAGAATGACCTCGACCAATTAGAAGACGAGATAGTTAATGACGATTATCTCGGACAAGAAGTTAGGGGGAAGGTAGGTGACCGGGCTAGAAGCAAGGTGTGCTTAAATTAGGCTCCAACCAAGGTAAAAATCCTCTCAATCATGTGAAAGGCAAGGTACCTCCTCCAGTCTCAATCACTCTCTCCCTTTCGCGAAGTCCAGGTTCTATCCCATCCAGGTGCTCGTTATTTCCCCTGTGGAAACCCACCATTCGACCAAGACTGCGCCAGCAATCATCAATTCAACATAATCCGACATAGGATTCACCATAATTCACCAATCCCACAGTAAGTTGACAGGAGTCGACAGGATCTTACACAGGTAACAACAGGATCCGACAGAGAGAGTCGACAGGATTCAATAGGAATATTATATATATATATTCAATCAAATTTTTGTTCGTTACTTTTTAACAACAACAACTTTTTTATATTAGGTTATCCTATCATTTCCAATCTCACAGAATATATATATATATATATATATTTATTTATTTTTATAAAATTCAATATTCCAACAATTGCCCTCTAATTTTATAAAAATATGTATATCTCTCTCTCTCTACAATTGTCCATCGAGAGCGCACAGTGGCATTACTTCATACAAATAACATCATAATGAATTTGTTTTACACACAACCACATAAAAAAAACAACATAAACAGATGGAGAAACGCGGAATTGACACGTCTTGAGAGCTATTGTAAATACCTCCGTAACTCCTATTATCGGGCAAAGGGGAAATGAATAAGGCTAAAAGAATGTCTTGGAGGTTTTTCTTAGAGGATATCAAATCAAAAAACCCACATGGAAATTTATACAGGGTATACAAAAATATTAAAAACGGTTCTCACCGAAAGGGATTTTTGGAAATTTTAGAAATGAATAAAGAGGAAGAACGGTTCCAGAAGACAGCGGAACTTTTGAACAACCCTTTCTCCGATGATAGAGATAATGAAAACACAACCTTCCCAAAAACATAATACATACTATATACATATATATACATTAAGAAAAAGGGCATCTCCTTATCGTGCAACTGAAAGTTGCTGATGGCTGGCGCTATCTATCGGAATAAATATCAACGAGAATAGTTGATATTTATTCCGATAGATGGCGCCAGCCATCAGCAACTTTCAGTTGCACGATAAGGAGATGCTCTTTTTCTTAATTTATGCACCTTATCCCAGTACAATGTTACATTTGTACTATTTTTTCATATATATACATAATACATAAAAACTATACTCTAGAATTTCATAATAAAGAAAATATAATAATAACGCCCAATGAAGTAAATAGAATAATTGATGATCTAAACTCAAAGAAAATGCCTGGAATTGATAATACTTCTAACAATATGATAAAACATACTAAACAGCTAATAGTTCCAATACTGGTGAAACCTTTTCAAAAATGCTTAGATATAAATTATTATCCAAATGAATGGAAAAAATCTGAGGTAATAATTATTCCCAAACCAGGTAAAACAGACATGAAAAGTTATAAAAGCTACAGACCCATTTGTCTCAACTCAAACATCTCCAAAATATTTGAAAAAATAATTAACAACAAACTAATAAAATTGTATGAAGACTCGAATCTGCTTAACAATCGTCAACATGGATTTAGAAGATCAAGATCTACCATCTCTGCATTAAATGAAATTGTTAAAATAGCTCTTGCACATAAAAACAAAGAATATACAGCTATAATCGCAGTTGATATAAGTGGAGCGTTCGACAATGCATGGTAACCGATAGTGCTAAAAAGACTAGATGAGGACAACGTTAAAGCTTCAATAATAAAACTACTACAGTCTTTTTTAATAATATAAGAGTGAGATTTAGATATTCATAAAATGAAACCCATAAAAAATTAAGCAAGGGATGTCCACAGGGTGGGCCTATATCCCCTACAATATGGAATATTATTCTAAACGATTTATTGGATAACTATTCAGAATCAAACAGTGAAATCATTGCCTATGCGGATGATATAACTGTGATATGTTGGGGAAACAACTTGACAGAACTTTGGAGTATAACAGGAAAGGTCATGGGGAGAATATTAGACTGGTGTGGGAACAATAATTTGACCGTATCTGAAGAGAAAACGAAAATCTTATACTTGTTTAATAGCAAAAAAGCTGCAAAATTTCCGAACACTATCACTTCCAATCGGGTGGAGAAACTGAAGATTATGGGAATAACTTTTAAAAATCATAGAAATAAAAACAAATTGGATTTTGTGCCTCATATTGATGAGATTATTACTAAGACAGATAGAGCTAGTGGATACCTAATTTGATTAACCGGGAAAGAATGGGGACTGGGCAGTAAAAGAAGAATAGTACTTTATAAGACACTGTTTCGAAGTTCAATAACTTATGGTTCCACGATCTGGTACAACTTTATACTCAAAAAAGTCAAAGATAAATGAAACTCTCTGCAGTACAAAATTTTGAAGCACAGTACACAGGTTTATAATTCAACATCTTCAAACTGTACTCATATTGTTGCTAGAACACCAAAGCTCACGGATTTTTTTGAGACAAATATACTAAAAATAAATATTGGATACAAAAAATCAGATCCAACAAAAAGAAAAATTATATTCAATTTTATAAACCAGAAATTTGAGGAATAGTAGGGAGGTGCCAATGAAAATTTCAAGGGATTTTTTGATACTTCAAGAATTCCTAACTATGTTCAATCCAACGTCTATAACGTTCAATCTTTTTTACTGGGGACATAGTGACTTCAACACATATTTGTTTAGAATTGGCAAAATTGGTTCACCTGCATGCACTTGTGGAAACGAAAATAAAACCCCTGAACACCTTCTGATAAACTGTTCATTAACTTCTGATCTAAGGGAAAAAAACCAACTTTACCTGACTAATAAAAAACAAGTTGCTTACAATAAAGACCAATACATCAAGTTTAATAGATTCTGCAGGCTGTATGTTTTAAGGCGAAAGTGTTGACTGTACATATTTCAAGTTACTATTTCTAATTACTATATGCAAAACGTTCAATTGTTTTAATTGTATATAATTTGAGATATACACGCAATTATCCTAATTGTGGATATGGCGTGTCTCTCCCAACTGTTAAATAAATAAATCTGTGATGAACTTTCCCGCGTTTACGCCAATTTAATCTGCCAGGCCCGCTTTCAGAGCTTCAAAACTGTTTGGACGATTCTGATTATATATGCTACACTGAAGGGAGGAATCTCAGAAAGGGTATTCAAGCAAACTATGGACATAGACTTTTAGGACAGTAGATTTACATATAAATACTTTCAACGAGCAATGCTCTTTCGCAAAGAATTTTTTCGAAGCAAGTATTTATATGTAATTCTACTGTTCTAAAAGCTAATTACCATAGTTCACTTGAATACCATTTCTGAGATTCCACCCTCCCAGTGTATAGCATATATGAGCAGAATTTTCTAATATTATAAATTATAGTTCTAAAAACGGTCTGGTAGACAAAATTGGCGATATCGCTGGAAGGGTTCACCACAGATGCGCCAAGCCTCCAATTTTTTTTCACCGCATTAAAGACATTAAATATAAGTTAATTTTATGTTGAAGAGAAAAATTAGTCCCTTAATGTTCTCATTTCCTTTGTAAAGATGGCGAAATATTTCTTAACATATATATTAAAATAATATATCACAAATGCTGATTTGAGTAAAGACAAAACTAAAATAGTTGACCGTGTGATAAAATTCATGGTGTACGGCAATTTTTTTTTTTGGATACGACAAGAAGTAGTAGAATCCATTTTCCTTTGAACCAGGAAAGAATTGAAACTATTTCATCACAATAATTTTCTTTTACAAATAAAACGCTTAATATTGTCCTTTCTGCTAAAGAAAAATAGTAGGAGGGCCTGGCTCATCACCCACCTAGCGGTGAACATAACGAACCATACCACTATGAGATTGCATGGATGCATCTAATATTTATTGGGATATTTTACTTATAATACAATATAACGCTGCTAATGATTGTAAAACGAGATTTGAAAATTATCCTGCATGAGTCAATTTATTTTTAAGGAGAAATAACGATTATTTCTAACCTGAGAGATAATCGTTAATACATGGTACTTGAAATGATTTCTTAGAGAAGGTATTTAACGAAAATATGGGCATAAACTTGGAGTACAATAGGAGAGAATATACTTGAATACTGGAATTAAAAAGTTCTCTCTCTTTTCTACAAATAATTCACAAATGACCAGTTATCCATAATCTAAGTAATGGATAATTGCTCGCTACCTATATGTAAGAAATGAAATTATTTTTAAAACGATATTTTCTTTCACAAATAAAGCGTTTACTTCCGCCCTCACTGCAATGGAAACATATTGAGAGGACCTGACTCATTAGTGGAAATATAATGTTATCTATAAAGGGTGTTCCATTTTTAAAAGAACGATTTTAAAAGTACGAAAAAAAAGCGCGCGATTAGAGTAACGTTTTATTTATTCGAAAGAACAAGCATTTATTTTTTTTTTTCTTTAAATTATTTTCTGAATATTCGAAATGCCTAGTTATATAGGTGCTTTGGTAAATGGTTACGTATTCATACTTTTTTTCTGAGGTTAAATGTACTCGTTTACCAAAATTATTAAAAGAATGAAGGACAATAATATTGCTATTATATATAATTAGCGCACAATCAGTCGAATGTTAAAGGTCGAAAATTAAAGACACTTTTTATAACTATAAAAATAAGGGACCATTCTCTCTGAAAAATATATAAGGTGCCTGAAGAAAACTTTAACACCAACCAAAAGAAAAATAAATTAAATGTTTGTCAGAGAGAATCCACCTTCTCAAAGGTACATTTCCACAATAACAAACGCATCACTTTCTACCGAACTTTAGTATTATCATGAAAAATAATTTGGCCCAAAAATACCTAAAACGGCTAAAGTTCATGTTCTCAGGCCGTATTATATCAAAGAACGAAAGATATGCAGCAGAGTCCTTTATGAAAAGTACCTGGCAAGTGAAAAATGGAAGAATGTTGTTACAATAGAAGAGGCATGGGTTTAACTCAATGATAGCAACCAACCCCGTGCAATCAATATGCCAATTCTAAAATAAACGCCTTTCAGAACTGGGTCAAGCAATGCAAAGAAAATGGCTCAATTTCTACTACAAATGGATCTTCCTCTTAAAGAAGATGGACCCAAATGTCTAGATAAATTCGCAAATATACCAAAGATCTGTCTTGATCCATTTTTCGTCAATGAGGCCACATTTTTATATCCATGTCACTCAAAATCCACGAATCATACCTCACATTTAACACCTTGAAGAAAAGAGGGATGAAACCTCCATTTGGTATATTTCTTTTAAGCATATTTTTACCAATTCTCCAAACTTGGCCATTTAAATTTGTTGGCTTGCTGAGAATATCTCCTATATATAGAAAGCCAAGGACTCTAGATGGTATCTAGAAAGCTGTTAAGGACTGTTGGGATATGGTCTTGATCAAAATATTCTAAAAGGTAGCGCCTTATTTCCACGTACAAAGCTTTCACATAGAAAATATTAAGTTGTATAAATATTGGTATACTAGCCGAGTGACCCGGGCAACGCCCCGGGTTTACCCGAAGGACCCGCAGGTGAGAAACTATAGAAGAAAAATTTTAACAAATCCGAAAATGAAATTGCAAACAACAGAACTACACTTCTTTAAGGACATGAGAGCACATGCACTGTATCACCATACGTGTACCATTTTCAAAGACCCTGCTTAGGATTAAAACTTCTCAGAAGCATAACAATAGTACCAACCTAGAGGTTAACTGGTGTGGATGCATTCCTCTCGGAGTAAGACTATTGAGAAATTCAGTAGGGAGTTATTTTGCTTCTCCGCATTCTAACACTCCAACTGTTAACACTGTGGAAACACTGACTCATGTTTGGTAAGCAATTTCAGGGAAGAAACTATAGACATTGGATTAAATAAATTATTAATCAAATTGCATTAAATAAAAATTATTAGATTTAAATAAATATTATTAGAGTGAAAAAAAAAAGAAAAAATTAACAAATTAGAAAATAAAATTTCGAAAAATACAACTATATTGCAGATAAGATAAGAGGACCTTATTAAAAAATAAATAAACAAACTGTAATTCGACACTATCGATAATTCGACACTTTCGATAATTCGACCATTTTAAAAATCAAATTTACAAGGTTGATTGTTGTTTAAATACAACTTTGATTTTGCATGCATAAACACAGGCTCTTGTAGCAAGAACCCAAATATTATTTATAGTCATAGCAAAAGCCAACTTTAGTGAAAACTGATGCCTCTTCAGAATGAATGGAAGACTGAAATCTGAAGGAGCAGAAGATATGGGTCATCTTTACATGTATGCTATCCAATGTTCGCACACTTGAAAAAGCCACATATAAAGTTGTTCGTGCGTAAACACAGGCTCTTGTAGCCAAGGTTTGGCCTTGAGCCTTATTTATAGTCATAGCAAAACCCAACCTTAGTGAAAACTAACGCCTCTCTAGAATGAAGCGAAGGTTGGTATCCGAAGGGGCCAAAGATATTTCAGACACTATACAGTGTGTTCAACTTTGGGCACTGTCAGTATATGTGCTTCAAGGACATGAGAGCACATGCGCTGAAACACCATACGCGTTCCATCGCAAAGATCCTAAAGGCATTGGTGAAAGTATAAATGACCCATATCTTCTGCTCCTTCAGATTTCAGTCTTCCATTCATTCTGAAGAGGCATCAGTTTTCACTTAGTTGGCTTTTGCTATGACTATAAATAATATTTGGGTTCTTGCTACAAGAGCCTGTGTTTATGCATGCAAAAGCAAAGTTGTATTTAAACAACAATCAACCTTGTAAATTTGATTTTTAAAATGGTCGAATTATCGAGTGTCGAATTACAGTTTGTTTATGTATTTTTTAATAAGGTCCTCTTATCTTATCTGCAATATAGTTGCATTTTTCGAAATTTTATTTTCTAATTTGTTAATTTCTGTCTTTTTTTTTTCACTCTAATAATATTTATTTAAATCTAATAATTTTTATTTAATGCAATTTAATTAATAATTTATTTAATCCAATGTCTATAGTTTCTTCCCTGAAATTGCTTACCAAACATGAGTCAGTGTTTCCACAGTGTTAACAGTTGGAGTGTTAGAATGCGGAGAAGCAAAATAACTCCCTACTGAATTTCTCAATAGTCTCACTCCCAGAGGAATGCATCCACACCAGTTAACCTCTAGGTTGGTACTATTGTTATGCATCTGAGAAGTTTTAATCCTAAGCAGGGTCTTTGAAAATGGTACACGTATGGTGATACAGTGCATGTGCTCTCATGTCCTTAAAGTAGTGTAGTTCTGTTGTTAGTATGTATATAAAAAAGCAAAGCCCAATTCTAAACCCAAATATTTTTTTTATGAGAAGAACATCAACATATTGCATGATTACGGCAGTCCATAGCTTCCCTGACAAAAATTCACCAAGAAAGTTAAATATTCCAAAATTTTTCTGTGTGTAAATTGCTAAATATGTAAAAAACATGTATAGAAAAAAGCAAAGCCCAATTCCAAACCCAAATATTTTTTTTATGAGAAGAACATCAACATAATGCATGATTACGGCAGTTCATAGCTTCCCTGACAAAAATTCACCAAAAAAGTTAAATATTCCAAAATTATTTCTGTGTATATATTGCTAAATGTGTAAATAACATGTATATAAAAAAGCAAAGCTTAATTTTAAATTTCATTATCCTTTCCACAGGAAAAGCATCAAAATACTGCATAAGTACGGCACTTTTGCAGCCGCATGATTACGGCAGTCCATAGCTTCCCTGACAAAAATTCACCAAGAAAGTTAAATATTCAAAAATTTTTCTGTGTGTAAATTGCTAAATATGTAAAAAACATGTATACAAAAAAGCATGGCCCAATTCCAAACCCAAATATTTTTTTTATGAGAAGAACATCAACATAATGCATGATTACGGCAGTCCATAGCTTCCCTGACAAAAATTCACCAAAAAAGTTAAATATTCCAAAAATATTTCTGTGTATATATTGCTAAATGTGTAAATAACATGTATATAAAAAAGCAAAGCTTAATTTTAAATTTCATTATCCTTTCCACAGGAAAAGCATCAAAATACTGCATAAGTACGGCACTTTTGCAGCCGCATGATTACGGCAGTCCATAGCTTCCCTGACAAAAATTCACCAAGAAAGTTAAATATTCCAAAATTTTTCTGTGTGTAAATTGCTAAATATGCAAAAAACATGTATACAAAAAAGCAAAGCCCAATTCCAAACCCAAATATTGTTTTTATGAGAAGAACATCAACATAATGCATGATTCCGGCAGTCCATAGCTTCCCTGACAAAAATTCACCAAAAAAGTTAAATATTCCAAAAATATTTCTGTGTATATATTGCTAAATGTGTAAATAACATGTATATAAAAAAGCAAAGCTTAATTTTAAATTTCATTATCCTTTTCACAGGAAAAGCATCAAAATACTGCATAAGTACGGCACTTTTGTAGCCCCCCTGACAAAAATTCACTAAAAGAGGTAAGTATTCAAAAAAATATTTTGGTATATATATTGCTAAATGTGTAACAAACATGTATATAAAAAAGCAAAGCTTAATTCTAAGTTCTAATATTTTTTTTATAAGAAAAGCTACAAAAGCAAATAGGGAGAAGTGAAGCCATTTAGCCATTTTCAAAATCTGATTGTGAAAGAGTAAAAAAATGAGTAAATAAGAGCAAATATAAAGAAAAAGTATTGCTAAATGTGTAATAAACATGTATATAAAAAAGCAAAGCTTAATTCTAAGTTTTAATATAAAGAAGAAATAAGACACAAAAATGGAGCTAAATTCAAATGAAAAACTATAACAAATTAATAAAAAAAAATAAGACCTAATTCAAATGCCACCATCATCAGACAAAAGAAAAAATGAGATTTTATTCTTTAGTTCATTTATTCTTCTGTCTGATGCTGTTGCTGAAACGTCACACACTATTGAAGACACTATAAAAGATAGATTAAAAGTAATAATTCAATCTACAATTCGAAAAATAATATAACCTGGTGAGTTCCCAGAAAAGGTTAACTTTGGTAGGCGGCGCTGTAGGTTGACACCGCCGTACCTTCGAGCCGTTTTACACGAGTTAAAGCGAAGATTTTGGACATAGTGATTTTTACATTTCGATATTTTATATTAATATATATACTTACTATTTCGAATTATTTTTCTAAAAACGAACATTATTTTTTTTAATTATCTGAAACTAACCTAATTCAACTTATCTAAAACTAACCTTATTTAGCGATTAAACTAACATAATTTAACCTATTTGAATCTAACCTCATATACACTTTTACACTACCTTTTCATTTCAAAATTAAATTAAAATAAGTTTATATTAAATAATAACATTTTTAAAAATCGACTTTCTGGTTCACACTTTTGTATCTAATCAATTATGTATTTCTTTATTTCTCTCTATAAAAGTACGCAATTGTAAACAAAAGAATTGATGATGATAAATGCAAAAAATCTACGATTGTAAAATAGATTAAATTAAAAAATAAAAATAACTGTTAACATTAGGAAAATAAAAACAGGCCTATCATACGAAGAAAAAAATAACGAAAATTTTGGTATATAGATCGTTATGTGTAGTTCAGAATCTTCGGAGGAGATAGCTCACGACTTTACAATGGAAAACTCTGTTACGGTATTATCTATATAGATTATTTTCAATGAAGCACCAAATTCGTTATTTTAAAAATTAAACATTCTCTGTATCATGAAATATTGATAGAGAAATTCACAAAAAAAAATAAAAAAATAAAATTAACGAAAACTTAAAATGCAAGTCCCTTACTACATGCTTCACTCAATCTATAAAAATCGTATTTTTGGAAAATTTAGCCTCATTCAGCTTAAATTCCTTATTTGGCGCGCCCTGGGTTTCTTTCTTATTTGGTGAGTAAAGAGCTACGTGGCAGGAATTTTACCATCTAAATAGTACTTCAAATTAGAAAGGTGTGAAAGGTCGGTTAATTTCAAGTCGTATCTCAAATTCTTTTTATATAATTCGAAATATGCTAAATATAGAAGTTTTACATATTTTCGAATAAATTCTAAAATTTCCTCCACAAAGCACAACATCATATCATATTGAAAAGTAACCTGTAAATTATTCAGTGTTTTACTTTTCATTTTCTATATATAAGTTCATGAGAACACGGCAAATGTCTATTTGGTGAATATTCCAATTAGTGAATTGATAATAGTGTGATTAATTTTGCCAGTAATGGATGTAATTTTCGGATGGTATTGGGTGGCAAAAAAAGTATACGTTATGGCATTACATCTTCAGAAATCGTGTGGCTGTACAAATTTCTATAATAATAAGTACTTTGTACGTTTATCGTGTAAAAAACCTTTCATCTATTGTTATTAAATATAAAAAGTTTGTTTGATATAGAATTGTGCATCTTTGCAATTTCACATAAATGCTTTAAACTTTTACATATAGGCTTTTTAAAATTAATTTCGTCGAGGACGCTCTTAAATTGGATCTCAATTATGCGTCGCATACCTCATTATAAATATATTAAACATATTTAATAATTCTCAAAAATTTCATTTAATAACACTCGTCTACAAAGAAAATAGTTTTCCTTTCCCCAAAAGAAACAATATCTGATCATAAAGTGACTTTTTGTGCTAATTCCAAATATATCATTAGTTATTTTCCTACAACGCAAGGGTTTCTGAATATTTGGAATTTTCATAAAACCTACGATTTTTTTCTATTAATTTCTAAGCGCGCCTTTGTTGTAATTAAATATTTATGAAGCATATTAAATTATTTTTAAATCTCCCGCTTAAAACAATGGGAGCATAATTTAATAATCCTTTTAAATAAAAATATTAATTTCTATATGCAAATAATTAAAAAGGCGATAAAATATTTAATAAAAGTTCTTACTAATATATTTTAAGTTATAAGGTGGAATCCTCTGGTGTATAATTAGCAGCAACACATAAAATTCCGAGGATAAGTTTCTTTTCTTTCAAAAATAATATCTTGAGCTTTCGGGCGAAAAAGCCCTTCTTCAGGAATATTGGAAACAATTTCAAGTAGAAATGTTTGTACACAAATAGATGGTATCTTTCTTTGGTCTTGTATAGCTTGAGTGAATCTCATACCCACGTGATTTAGTTTAAATCTAAAAAAGCCTTTATAAAGAGAGGTGCCCCGCCCCCAGAAACATTGACCGATTACATTGAACATATTGAAAGGATCACCTGTCTTAAAATGAATATTCCATGTCTGAATTAAATTTTATACACACAAATTAATCGGCAAATTGCTATTGTTTATCTAGAATGTAGTTTTATGTATCAGGATTGTGTATTAAGCTATTGTATATTTCTGGGATATCTATATGTCTATTGATGCTTTGGTGTTTTTTGGATGCTATTGCTTCTAGGATTAGTATTTTATGTTTATATTTTATGTTGGTGTAGTAGGTTTTTAGTTCAGCTAAATTAAAAGTATGGCCTGTTGTTTTAATATGTTGAAAGATAAGTGATCTATTGCCTTTGTTTTTTTTATATTTCTATTGTGTTCATTAATCCTGTCCTTGACTGACCTGCCTGTTTCTCCTACATATATACTATTACAATGATTACATTTAACGGAATAGATGGCCTGTTTGTTGTGTATTGGTAGGATAGGGCTATTGTTTTTGGTGTTAGGATTTCTAACTATAGAACCAATGTTTGGAGTATTTTAATAAAAAATTCTGATTCCGCGTTTTTTAAGTTCTCGGGCTATTTTGATGTTATTGGGGGAATAACATCAGACCACAATATAACCTCCAATATATACACTAAAATAATTAAATTAATAGACATATGTTTACATATCAACATATTTTCATTCAATAGCAATTATTACAAACAAACTAAAGGCTCCCCAATGGGAAGCCCACTATCATCCCCTTTAGCAGAAATAGTCATGCAACAGATAGACCGACAGATTACTAGCCACTTCCCAACAGAAATTCAAATATGGAGCAGGTATATAGACGATATATTCTGCCTATGCCACACAGAAACAATATATAGCATTTTAACCAAATTAAAAGACTTTCATAAAGAAATAGACTTCACCCTAGAAAAAGAAACCAATGGCACGTTACCTTTCTTAGATATTTTCATCACCAGGCAAAGCCAGAAATTCAACAGAACAGTATATTATAAGTCCACTTTCCAACCCAACTATATACACTACTCCTCATATTGCCCTTTAAATCATAAAATAAACACCATAAAAACCCTCACAAAAAGGTTCCATACCCATTGTTCCAATCAAACATTTAAAACAATAGAAACTCAAAATATAATGCAAAACCTTCTCATAGAAGGATACCCAAAAAATTTATACTAAGACATTTTTATAACCCTTCCACAATCAACAATAACCAGACATATAGATCAACATGCATCATACCTTATTCCCCCAATAACATCAAAATAGCCCGAGAACTTAAAAAACACGGAATCAGAATTTTTTATGAAAATACTCCAAACATTGGTTCTATAGTTAGAAATCCTAACACCAAAAACAATAGCCCTATCCTACCAATACACAACAAACAGGTCATCTATTCCGTTAAATGTAACCATTGTAATAGTATATATGTAGGAGAAACAGGCAGGTCAGTCAAGGACAGGATTAATGAACACAATTGAAATATAAAAAACAAAGACAATTGATCAATTATCTTTCAACATATTAAAACAACAGGCCATACTTTTAATTTAGCTGAACCAAAAACCTACTACACCAACATGAAAAATAATCATAAAAGACTAATCCTAGAAGCAATAGTATCCAAAAAAACACCAAAGCATCAATAGACATATAGATATCCCAGAAATATACAATAGCTTAATACACAATCCTGATACATAAAACTACATTCTAGATAAACAATAGCAATTTGCCGATTAATTTGTGTGTATAAAATTTAATTCAGACATGGAATATTCATTTTAAGACAGGTGATCCTTTCAATATGTTCAATGTAATAGGTCAATGTTTCTGGGGGCGGGGCACCTCTCTTTATAAAGGCTTTTTTAGATTTAAACTAAATCACGTGGGTATGAGATTCACTCAAGCTATACAAGACCAAAGAAAGATACCATCTATTTGTGTACAAACATTTCTACTTGAAATTGTTTCCAATA
Organism: Cordylochernes scorpioides; assembly: GCA_030710605.1. Classification (NCBI taxonomy): domain Eukaryota; kingdom Metazoa; phylum Arthropoda; class Arachnida; order Pseudoscorpiones; family Chernetidae; genus Cordylochernes; species Cordylochernes scorpioides. The sequence continues at coordinate 187,044,901 of CP092863.1, read as the reverse complement.
TTCCTGAAGAAGGGCTTTTTCGCCCGAAAGCTCAAGATATTATTTTTGAAAGAAAAGAAACTTATCCTCGGAATTTTATGTGTTGCTGCTAATATTTTAAGTTACTTTGTACCGGATAGTTGCGACTTTACTACGCCCCAGGAATACGGGTAACATTAAGAGAGAAAATAGATACTTTGTTACATAAATCTATCAGTGAATAAACTCTAAATATATATTAAAATCCATTCACGAATAAATTCAAAATCTATATATACGATCAAATTAAAATCGCATGATAATATTATCTTTATAAACTTAACAATTAATTTACTCCCCGTATAGGTGTCAAAAGGTTATAAAATAAATATATATGTATATATTTTTCTAAAATGTAAGACGCTATATATATATAAACTAGTGGTATTTTAATAACGTAAGGACTATTTTATTACCGGGAAAGAAGAAAGAATTTAATAAATGTTTTTTATGATATTAAAATAGCTGGGAGGGAATAAAAAAGATACAGAAGTTATCTCCACGAGGAATAACAAGTGAGGTAACTAAATAAATAAAAGTGTAACAGGAAAAATAATCAGACGATGATTCTAGCTGCTTATAATTCCCGCCGTATCGCCGCCACTCATTTCTCGGCTGCATTATTTTTTTTCTGTGAGCTTTACTAAGTTAGTGTATATCGTGTGTTTCTACCTCCAATATAAAACGTATGGAGTGATTAGGTAGCAATATTTTCCTTTATTTTTAATAGTTACATACCGTATATAGTAACCTAAATATATATTATAATAGACAATCTAATAATTACTATACATAGTGTAGAACAAATACGGTGTATTTGAACCTTTTTTGAAATATAAACTCGTTTTTAAACTTGGAAAAATTGTATCGATTCCGAGTCATATTTGTTCATTTCTATTGTATCATAGTTCATACGACAATCAGTTTTCTTTTATCAAGAAGTTAGAGAGTTATTACTTGTTATAAACAATAGTAGATAATTTAGTTAAAAAAAGGTCCTCTCGCCCTTAAAAAAAAAGTCAAACTAAGCGAAAGCTATTGACCGTCTCCGCAAACAAGCGGACTCGGTTCTGTGCCAAAACCCCAAAATCAGTGTCAGCTAATATTTTGACAGTAGATTGCATTTTTTTTTTATAGAAAAGAATCCCGCTTCGCGGAAATTGTTATAAATTATATACTTTACACAAGGAGTGTATTAAATATTTTCATTTCACGAAGCTGGTCATACAAAGAGAAATCGAATTTTTGAAGCGCATATCCCCACATTGCCCCGTTTGTAGCTTGGAAGTGCGGAGATAATGTGGATAGGCCACATACCCGCTGCTGGAACGTGGAAGTAGGAACAATATCTTGACAGGCCACTTAGCTGAGGTTTGGGAATGTAAAGTATGCCACAATTTGGAACTTATCCCCAGTGGATTTAGAGTTTCAAATTTATCATACCAGGAGACAATTAATACCCCAGTCTATTTTAAGTCTCTCGTGCAACTGAAAGTGATGGCTTGCATTATCAGAAGTTCATTTTGTTGAAACGGCACCTTCTTCACGGACCTTTGAAATTTTATTCTGCTTCTTCTATTCGTACATACAGTTATTATCGATTTTATCATATCATCTTGTCCAATTTGACAAATATTTTTTTAAAAATAAATATATATATATTTATTTTTATATACCGCTATTTGATTTCAACTATTCATTTTACCACCCCGCAGATTATCCTCGAAGTTTCTTTAACTACCCCTCAAAGGCTAGCGTCCAAGTTTCTTTAACTACTCCACCAGGCTATCGTCCAAGTTTATTTAACTACCCCGTGAATGACTAGAGTAAAGTTTATTAAGTTCTTGTTTCTCATGGATTAGAACTTCTGGAATAGAAATTTACTCCCCTTGATTGATGTACGCCTTATATTCTAAGGAAGCGATCTGGCATTCAAGAATTCACTTTTCAAATGTATTGGAAAGTGAACTTCTGGCATGATCGATATGCAGTGTGACTAGAGTCAACGGATCAGACCTTATATCAATATGGCACTAAGTGAAATCTAGGAAAATATACTACCAAGTGTGGTATGGACACAGGACCAATCTAGGATGATGTGTGGGGGAGAAAACCTAAGCCATCAAGCGCCCAATTAAAGATCTGACTCCACAAGCACTCCGTAACTTATAATGATTATATAATATTCTCCATCTACTGAGAGATAGAGAATAAATTCATGAATAATTCACGTTTACGAATGGAAGGTTAGAGGTGATAAACTTTATCATCCTTGAACAGAAGGCTTAACCAATTGATGATATCTTCTCTCAACAAAAGCTCAATCTCAGAATCTAAAAATAGCATTTTTTTCTAATCCATAATTTTATTGCTTTAACCAACTCGCACAGACCATGCCTTCCTAGTATATTGATGCACTGCACTGCTGGATGTGTTCCGGGGATCCCTCTCAAGCCAGACATTTTGTGCAGTTTGGAAAGTGTTTGGTTTTGCCATCAAAGGATACTTTCCTTGTGTGTATTTTTTTAGGCGGGAAATGATTGTCATGTCTCGTCTAATAGCCTCGCCTCGTCATTAGGTTTTCTCCAGGAATGGATCCACAGTACCAGTGATGTGAGAAATCCTTCCTCCAAGTTCTTATGAGGAAATTTTTATAGGTGTTAGTCGCAACGTTTAAAAATAGAGTGGAAATGTGAAATATCAAATTCAATAGAACACTTATTTATTTGAAAAATAATAAAAAAGTAAAATTGTTTAGTTGCATGACCAAAAAATGTTTTTTTCATAATTTTTCCACCTGATCCAAGGACAACATCAACAACTTTAAGTTTCACGATCAGGAGATGCCTTTTTTTCTCAACTTATTTATTTTATTCAAAGGCATTTAGGAGATTCAAGTGATTTGTGTTCCAACGAAGTACTATACAAATCTCATCTGGATATATATATAAAATTGATTTAAATGTTAACATATTGCACATTAATAGTGAAAATAATATAACTTGTGAGCAATAATATGGCTTTTTACACTATTTGCATTGTGATATGATATATACAATTAATATAACAATCATACCATTTCATAGGCTTTAGAGTTTTATACATTAAATAATATCTATAGTTCAATGAATAGCCGATTATTATTGATAAAATTTTAAAATGTCATTTTTTTTTAAATTTAGCAACAAAATGAAGAGAAATATTTAGTTTGTACTATGATACATTCGAATATTATATGTTCTACTGTTTCTGCTTCCAAACAACATTCACATTGATCAATTCTATTTTTTCCTATTTTATATAGGTAACTCATGAAAGAACCGTGATCTGATTCTAGATGTAATTCATAGATCGTTCTATTCTGCAAATGTTTTAAATCTGAGTTGTTTTTTTATGGAGTTAATTGGGATCTCTGCGTAGTCCACATTTTGCTTCGTTCTCGTTTCCATGGCAGGCATATCAGCGAGTTCATTCCCTTTAATTCCTGAATGTTCTCTAACCTAATGAAATTGAATTAAAACAATATAGTTATTTATATATTATGAATATATTGCTTTTTTATTTGTGCCACACAGAAAAATGTTAGAAGATGTGCAATAGTTTTCAATGAGCTTTCCGAGTCTGTTTTATAATTATAATTTTAGTTTATAAATTTTCACCGCTCATATCATATATTTCATCGAGGGGTTTTTCTGTTGTCAACATTTCTTCCTGATATATAGGTCAATTTTTTCCCAAATTATATTTGAGAGTCTTAAATAGTTAGCCTTTTTATGAGAATACCAATACCTGCTCGACATCATTTTTCATCCTTGATTCATAAATATAATATTCATATTCTAAACTAATTTGTCCTATTTCTGCTGTAAATATCACTAGAGTAAATTCTTTAGATGAATGAGTTTTATTGAAAAGCAATAGATCATACGTTGTCTATTTTCTTATTAAAACATATATTTAATTTTGATTTTCTCTTTTATTTTCAAGTTTATTTGGATGAGATATACCAGAGAATTTGGAGCCTCAAAAGAGATTATATGATATTATTTGATGATTTTAATAGCGATAATATTTTACACTGCTTATAACCTTTGTGTGAAATATATTTTAACTGAATACCTTTATATATTACAAGCATATAACAATATTGGCTCAACTGATCAAATGTATATCTTAGCGCGCCATCTATTATGAGATTTCGAAACTATAATAGACGCGTTTTAATTCTTTTAAAAATTAAACAAGTTTCTACTGCCCTCACTGCAGTGAAAAATCAATGGGAGGGCCTTGCTCATCAGTGATGAAACCTCCCAGCACATCTGTGTCTTCGTGGAAGCTCTGGGAGGCCGCCAAGTAGCCGATCCTCTTGAAGGTAAACTTAGTGGGGTTCATCACTTCAATTTAAGTTGAAGGCCGACCAGCTGATGTCGTAGCCCAGTATCTGGAGATAAGTGAGCTTTTCACAGCATTGGCCTTGACGGAGAGGTTCTCCTGTCGCAGCTCCTCCTTGGTCTCCTCGATACAGTTTATGATGTACTTGGACTCATTTTTATTATTATAATTAATACTTGTTTGATTTTGAAAGAATCATACGCGTTTATAATAGTTTCGAATTCTCACAAATGTATATCTGTCTTAGAGATCTTGTGTTTATTCGTCATGTATTATCCTCGATTTGGTTGAAAATCTTAGGGCAAAATCGTTGCTTTCTTGATTATATAATTAATATGTTCTTTCCTGAGAGAGTAGTTTGTTGACAATTATTACTACGAGATACTTTAGTTTTTTAAATATTTTCTATTTCTTCTTCTTTTACTCTTATTTTGGATTTTTTAATTTTTAATTTAAATTTCATTCTTCAATTTTTTAGAGACATCCGCGATATATTTTCGATTTTTTTCTACTTTTAAACTCTTATTATCATAATCAGCATAAGCTATAACCTAACTTGAATCCGGATACTAATATGTGTTCTAATAGATCATCATATAAAATATTCCACAAGACTGGTCCCAATACTGATCCTGGGGGAGCTTCCATGCTTATGTTTCTAACAATTTTATATTTGGTTGTTTAAATGATAGCCTGTCTATCTGTTAAAAGAAATTTGATTAATTAATAAAATATACCCGAACATACTTTCTTTTTTAATTGATCAAATAGGTATGTGTACCTCTCCCGACCACCTATTATCAAACGCACTACTGATATCCAAGGACATAAAAAAATGGAAGCTTTCTTATTAATTTTTTCATTAATAACATAAATATTTTATTACGTCTTCGGTAGATATATGAGGCTTTAATCCAAATTGTTTATCATCTAGCTCTCCATTTGTTAACATGTAATGTATGAATCTATAATTATATTTTCATGTATCTTTGAAAATGCCGTAGTTATACTTGTTAGTCTATACGATGTGATCTTCTCCGTTGGCCTATCTGGTTTTTGCAATAAATTATCTTCCAATATGTAGGAAAATTCAAATCTTTTTATATAGTATTTGTATATATTTTTGTACTGTCCTGGGTGGTCGGCTTCTTGTCAATATTCGATTGGTGCATATCAAGATTATAAGTGAGACCAGAACGAGTGTAATCATAAAACAAATTTATTTTAATATGAAAAGTATGTACAAAATTGTTTAAATTAAAAAAAAAAACGGAGAGACATATAAACAAAATACTTATAAATAAAACTCTGACTTGGCGTCACGTTACTGATGATGATAAATCGAGTAGGCCCCCACAGATTCATCTGCGATATTACACCCTCCTTCAGGCTCCACCACGTGGTCTTCTTGAATTCTCTGGAAGTTGGACTACATTTTTAATATATGGAAGACGTGTGGGTCTATGTCGGGTTCATTTATAGGTGTTGCTGGATAGTTAACTGTTTCTATAGGAAGATGAACCTACTACTAAGTTCGCCGCAGCATATAGTTGCGAAAGGCAAGGAGATGCCACCGCATTATTTTTCCTACCTCAATTATGATCAAAACTTTGTTTTTCAAATAGAATATATATGTTTTTTTAAATATGCATTCAAAATATTCTGTGTTCGTGAAAATTCAACAAAATTCAACCTAAAGAATATTGCAGAGTTTTTAGAATGGTATATGACCCTACGATTGGCAAAACCTCAATGTCATTATATCTAGAAAATACGTTACGAGAGATATTGCCCGGTAAAACTAGCTTGCAATTGATTCGAACCTAGGATTTTATGTTCCCATGACAAATTATGATCTAATATAGTTATATGAGGTCAGCCTATATCCATATGTATCAAATGGAAAAATATAAGTCATGTATATAGGTAATATTCAAGAAGAAGCCAATCATATTAAAGCAAGAGGCATACAATCAAGAACTAGACAATAAGTCCAGGTTACCCAGATAAAGACTCTTTTTATTCTTTCAAGTGTAGTATGGAAATGGCAAATCCGCCCCTCTCCCTGTATGACGTTTTACGAGATGGGAAGCGTCGATAAAAAAAAAGAAATATTTATTTCTAATCAAAAATGTTTATTTTTATCTGGTAAATGTTATAGAGAAAATAATAAACCATGATTAACTATTTATATAAAAAAATCTTCATTTCAAGCTGATAATTACAATAGCTGACCCAATCTCTTGCTTGATTGAGGATTTTATTTTTGCTCTCCTTTCCAGAAGTTGCAGGATTTATTTGAAATAAAAACAATTTGTTCGCAACTTCTTGATTAAAAGATAGTTTTTGTGAATGCGAACTTTCTATTCTCTCTGGTGTGAGAGGATTAACCCTTAATGTTCGGGGAATTATTTGCTGTTGTCAACCTTAGTTTAAAAAAAAAAAAAAGACAATAAGTCTTTTGACAGTTCCCTAGGTCTCCTGGGACAGGTCTCAATAGAAGTTTTGTTCCTCTCGAATAGTTAGGTAACGGTGTTGGATATTTAGGTGATGATTAAAACAATCTTGTGGGCGTCTTTACGCGATCACTCCTATTCAGCGAAAATTAGTTTAAATATATATATATATATACCCTCTTATTTATGCACACAGTTCATTGAAAGAGAGAGATTGAGATTGAAACTTCCTTATTACATCGTTCATATAAGATTATATAAAGTTAAATACAAATATATGAATAAATAGAGAGATAGATGTATTTTATAAATGTAAATTTGGCTACAGATCTAAAGCTTTTTTGACATTTTTATTGATATTCGTATCTTCCTTTATAAAAATATTCTTAGGTCTAAATAAACGTATGTAAATTATTTTCTTTTAACACATTTTTTTTCTAAACTATTTTAACTTTTAATTAGACATTTTGAATCAATATTTAGACATTTTAAAATTTAATTTTCAATATTATGGATATTCTGATCTTCCTTTATAAAAAAAATTCAAGGTGTAAATACGTATGTAAATTATTTTTGAAACACATATTATATGTTTTTTAAAAAACTATTTTAACTTTTAATTAGACATTTTGAATTTATATTAATATATTTTATATTTGAATTTTGAATTTTTAAATATTTATTTAAACATTTTCATATTTTTTTAATTTAGGCAAATTAATTTTAACTTAGACGACACATGGAGGTTTTTATATATTATTTATTTAAGAGCACTTTAAAAAACTAAAATATTTAACATAGTTTTTATTTTCGAAAGAAATGACAAGAGCGACGTTTGGCATCATTTTAAAAAAACATATTATATCAATCTGTTTCTGTAATATGAGAAATTCTGTTTCAATATTTTAAAAAAATTAACGATATTTCAACCATTTTTTGGCTGATATAATTTTTTTGCGAATACTGTCTCAAAAAACGGGATCGAGCATGAAATAATAGGGATATCAAAATTGAAGTTTATAGTTATTTCCTTAAAAATTAAATCTTCCATTTTTCTATACTTGTACACTTGGGTACACACATTATCCAGAAAAAAGCAATATTCTCAAGTGTCTTGATAATTTTTAATTATAATTATTATATTTCATTCATAAATTAATCACATTTGAGACTTTATAGGTTGAACCAGACATTATTTGACGGTTAATTTTCCTTGATTGTTGATTGCCACTAGCAAAATTACATTTGACCTTTAATTGTTATAGTCACTAGTTTGGCAGGTTTTCCTATTAAAGATTTGCTCTTCCTGGTCTTAGATATAGATTAAAGGCAGCGTCATTTAGAAAAATGCATTTGGCTTTGTCTTAAGGTGATTATTAATAAACAATTCCTCTTTTTTTTGCTTAGTTCCATTTGAATATATACTCATTAACTCTATATATGACCTTTTCAGAGATTTTAAAAATTCTTTCAATGCATTAAAAATTGTTGTTTGCGACACATTCATTTCAATTTTTACACCTTCAATAAAATCTTAATGACTTAATGAATATATTTTCCGTCTGAAGCCTCCTATTTTATTTTTAATTCCCTTTATTTTTAATATAATTTTACATTATTGTTCTAGCAGAACTATAATTGATGTTCAATAACTTAGAAGCTTCTGCAATAGTTTCGTCTCGCGAGCATACCATTTTGAATGAGGTTTCCTGTTTTTCTTTTGATATCGCTTGATACGAGCCTCTTTTCATTTTAGAATTAGCAGTAATCAGACAATCCTATTTTAATATTATAAATTAAAATTGGTTAAAATAATTTTATAGAAAATGAAAAGTTTGAAAAATCTATATACTATCTCTATATATAAAAAATTCAGTGTATTTTTATATGTAGGTTTGTCTGCAATACACGTCCACAATACGCAACTAATCTGACTGATATTTCAACAGGAATATAGAGTAGAATCTGGAAAAAAATTATAGTGAAGATCTCAGGTCTCTATCCCGAATATTCTTCGAGTTATTAGTAAATTTGCGTTGCAAATATTTGGCGCATTTTTAGCCAAGAAAAATTGAAATTGAGAGGTTCTGGGCAAAAAAATAGTTGTTTTTTAGTCAGAAAATGATGATGACAATATTGCTGTATCATGTTTGATTATCAGATACAAAAATATATCGGGAAATATTCCAAAAAGCATAGACCACAGGTGAAGCCAGTTCATTTTTAGTATGCAGGAACAAAATTCTTGGAGCCGGACGTTTCACAAGAGTGACATCCACGGCGTCAATTTATAATTGTAACGAATAGTATTTGATTAAAAAATGTATTCGGGTAAAACCCGGGCGTTGCCCGGGTCATTCGGCTAGTATCTTATAAAATTGTGACTTTTTTCTTTTGTGTGCTATGAAGTTAGGTAATACATACTTTGTATGAGTGGCAGGACACTAAAGGCTGGGTGCGGCTATAAATCATTATATTATTATACTAGGAAGCATTAGCGCGCCATCTGTTATAAAAATTCGAAACTATTATAGACGCGTATGATTCTTTTCAAAAATTAAACAAATTTTACTGCCCTCACTGGGTTCACCAATGATGAGCCAGGCCCTCCCATTATTTTTTCAATTGCAGTAAGGGCAGAATAAATTGTTTAATATTAGTTTCGAATTTTATTATATATTTGGTAGTTTCTGAATTATGGTATCATATAGAAGGCGGTGCGAATAGGCAGCACGCAACGTCGCTCTCGGTAAGTGAACTGTCTGACTAAAATATTTTCTCTATTTTTACTAAAGTGAAAATTCAATCTATCTGAAATGGAACCTACATATCCAATATATTTTACAATCATAATTTTATGTCTATTAGACAATAATTCTGAGCCAAATCTACATACTTTCAAGCCGGATACATATGGCGGCAAAGTTATTTGCTTATCACATGTGAATCCTTCACTCTCAAAATATTTCCGAAACTTTCACCTTATATGTGTAGTTTTAATGCTCTTAATATTAGCCGGCATTGAACAAAACCCAGGCCCTAAGATGTCCAAAAACGACGTTGGAAACAAGCTTAGATAGGGATAAAGAGATCAAAGATATGATAAATGCACTCTCCAAAAGGCTGGATAGCTGGGGTGAGATGCTGGAATCCCGGATTTCGGCCATCGACGATAGAGTAGAAAATATAAACCAAAGACTGCAACAACTAGAGGAATCTTCTGCCGTTACAAAGGTAGCACTCTCTCAAAACTCTAAAAAATGAAAGACTTAGAAGACCAACTTGAGCACTTGATGCAAAGAGCAGAGAAAGGAACCTCATTTTTTACGGAATAGAACAAGATAATAACGAGGACTGCCGAGAACGGATACGGAAGGTTATCGAAGAAAATATGCAAACAACGGAGAAGATAAACATCACGCGATGCCACCGTTTATCCAGAAAATCCGGTGCATCGATCCTGATTGAAGTCCCAGAACGAAACGACAGATCAACTCTATTTAAAGCTGCTTTTAATATAAGAGGGACTAAGATATCACTATCGAGAGACTATAGCGTAAAGATGAGAGAACAACGGCGCGTTTTGAATGTTAAAGAGGAGAACTCGCCGAAAAAGGTATTCTAGCTAAGCTAAGAGACAACAAATTTATTAATTTGTTGTCTCTTAGCTTAGCTAGAATGACATAGCATATAAGGTCTGTGATGGAAAGATTGTAGATGCCAATGGACATTCATTGTAGCAAGCAGCTAGGAAACATTCACTTGTAAATAGTCAACCCAACGATACCTTTTCACTGACCTGCTGGAACGTTAACGGGCGGTATAAACTCAATTCAGTTTTCCTCTTCTTTATAGTCACTTAGAGAGATACCAAATATTTCCTTTGACCGAAACCTGGTGTGACCATCACTTAAAAAACGGCCCCAGAGGATTCCACTTATTTGAATCACTGGCAACTAGAAGCTCCAAAATGGGAAGTTGCTCGGGTGGAATAACAGTAGGAATCAAAAATAAACTAAAAACTATGTTGGGGAAGGTCGTTGTAGAGCATAATTGGATATCTATACCTTTCAAAGGTTGTTTCAATATACAAATTTGTTATATATTTACATATCTTTCTCCAAACGAATCTCAACTGTAAAACTTCATTACTTTATCCAAACATGTCGAAGATAGGTTGGCTAACGGCTATGAAATAGTTCTAGCGGGTGACATAAACATCCGTACCGGCACCTATGGATACTTACACAACCCGTTGGAACGTCCCTTATTTGTTTCACCTGAACGCATATCTAGGGATCCAGCGCTTTCCAAACATTGGGAACAACTCATAAACTTTCTAGATAATAATCTACTGGCAAGAATTGATGGCAGAACTATAAGTGACAAAACTGGAAACTGTACATTTATCTCAAGTCGTGGCTCATCTGTTGTCGATTATTTTATTATCTCATATTCCCTGCTGGAGCACGTTGTTTACCTTAAAGTAGATAATAACCCATACTCGGACCACCTTCCACTAACAATAAACATTTCCAACTTATCTAATCTCAAACGAACGAAAGAAACCGTCTATCCCTGCTTTGAAAGATACAGATGGGCACCTGATAACACATCCCTCTTTTCGCAGAATCTTGACAACAATCAAGTCTCTACCGACCAGAATCTTGGCAGCCTAGTTAATACATTTTCTAAACAAATACAAAACGCAATGCTTGCTGCAGATATGCGCATTAAGGTCAGACCTGGCCGCCCAAAATCGAAACCCTGGTATAACAGGGAATGCTATTTAGCCAAAACATCTGCTAAGACAACCTCACAACCTTTAAGGAAACGAACACTGACGTAGACCGCAATATTTATGTCTCAAATAGGAAAATATACACGACCTTAATAAACTTCAACAAGAAAAAATATCTTCAGGAAAAACAAGAACTTCTTAAAAATGCCCGTGACTCCGCAAATTTTTGGAAAACTATAGCTACCTTGAAAGACAAAAGCTATATACAAGGAAATATAACAATTTTAGAGTGGCAGTGCTTTTACAACAAACTGCTTTCTGCTGAGACGACGATAGGAAGCGACCTATCTACTCTCTCACCAATTGATCCTGAACTCTACTGTGAAATCTCCATAACAGAAATAACTAGAGAAATCTCCAGTCTGGCAAATGAAAAAGCTTGTGGCGCTGACGAAATTCCGAATGAAGCGTTAAAAACCCTACCTTTCGAACACCTTGTTACTCTAAAAAATATATTCAATAGAATCATTAATTCTGGTTCATATCCCTTAATATGGTCTAAATCTATCATCCATCCTATTTTTAAAAGCGGTGACCGGGATAATCCATCAAACTACCGCGGAATTGCCCTTATTAGTAATCTGTCAAAACTTTTCACATCAATACTATCATCGCGATTACGCAACTGGATTGAAGGTAGATCAATTATTCCAGAGAACCAGGCCGGATTCAGAAAAGGCTACTCCTGTCAAGATCACATATTCACACTGTTGCCTTTAATACAGCTGACTCTCAGACGTAAAAGAAGAAAACTTTGTGCTTTTTTTGTGGACCTAAAAAAGGCTTTTGACAATGTTCTCCACTCACTTCTGTGGTCAAAATTGGGTGAATTAGGTCTGGATTTCCGGTTTGTTAACCTTATTAGGAGCTACTTCGAACAAATGACTCTACCAGGCATATACCTCCCTAATTTTGGAACGGACCACCTTTTGATGTATGCCGACGAAATAATTCTCATAGAAAAATCAAAGATCAATCTACAAATAAAAATTAACATGTTGGAAAGATACTTCGAAACAAACCATCTAACCCTGAACGAATCAAAATCCAAGATAATAGTTTTCCGAAACGGTGGTCGCCCTGCAAAATCGGACAAATGGTTCTGGCGAGACCAACTATTGACAGCGACATCGAAATATCTCTATCTTGGCTATCCCCTCACAACAACAATCCCGTTTAGTCAAGTGGCTTCATACTTTAAAGGCAAAGCTCTTGCAGCTACCGGCGAAGTATGGAAAATTATGAAGAAATCCAGGTTGAATTCATTTGGTTCATCAATGAAACTATTAGACTCGATTATCCTGTCAACTATGCTGTATTCTTCTCCAATTTGGGCGAACGAAAAGAACAAAATCTTGGACCAAATTCAGAATAACTTTATCCGACGATTATTGAAATTGCCGAGTAACACACCAGGCTACATAGTACGCATGGAAACCGGACGCTTCTCACTAGGAGTCACAGCAACCAAACTAATTCTAAAGTTCTGGTTAAGAATATTAAAAATGGAAAAATCCAGATTGCCCGCAATCTGTCTAGCTCAATTATGGGAAAGGTGCACTCTAACGAATACCTTCATAGGTTTTACAGGAAATTTAATCAATATCCTAAACTCAACAAGATTCATGTGGCTAAATAACTGTTCAGACCCTAATATTCTACAGAAAGCAATACCTCAAATTATCAGATTCACTATAGAACAGTCTATTCAAGCTGATTAATCAAGAATAACCAATTCAAAGCTGCACACACACTACAAATATTTACATAAAACATTCGCAGCAGAGAACTATCTACTAAGTGAACTCCCACTGCCGACTAAACGCCTCATTGCGCAATTGAGAATTCTATTTGTTTTATATCGAGAAGACCGTATAAAATATCTAAAGACAGAAGACTTGTATTGCCAACTATGCAAAAATAGAACCGAAAATTAATCAGAACATTATATATTTGAATTCATGCCTCTTGACACGGAAAGAAAAATATTTTTCTCTAAGATAGGCTATACACACTTCACACTATATTCTTTATTATCCAACTTTATAGACAATAGTTCAGTAGCTTTGAATCTATATAACTTCCATAAAAATGCTGTAAGAAAGAAATACTTAACCGAACATCCAAACATACCAAAAATTTCTGTTTGATGAGGAGGACAGAGCCAATTTCCTATTTTTTGTTTGGGCAGGTACGATAAGCTAACCCCCCACACCGATAAAACGGTGTTTACCTTACAACTCTGAACACTCGGATTTTCCTGGAAAATCTCTTAAAGATTTCTTTAAAAAAGCCATGGTCCACCTGTGCTGTGTGAGCAGAATAGCTTAAATTGACTTGTTCCATTATATGTATGTTCCATATGTAAATACCTGTTTTTTTTCCTCTTTTCGCTCTCCACTTCTTCCATCCATATTTCCTTTTTTTTTTCCAAATCCATATACTTATTTTCCATAGGATCATTCAAATAATAATCTGTATATATTTATCATATGTATATAATCTTTCTCCATTTTACCCCTTTGTATATTTTCCACTTTCATAGGTTTCTCCGTTTTGTAACCCCAAGGACAATTCTCTGTAAGACCTGTGTGTCTTAATAAAGGTTTGTGTGTGTGTTTCTGAATTATAAATGAATAAAATCAGAGAGAGGGAATTAAATGTAATGTGATGTAAAACAGTGTTATGTAAATTTATCCATTTAGTTTCTCTCTCTCTACATCTCTATCATGACTTTATATAATAACTGTGTCCATCGCAGGATCTGTTGAAGCTCTACATTTTTTTATGATAAAATAGGTGAGAAGTAAGTGGCCTTTAAAAATGAATTCAAAATTAAATATCGAGGTACTAGAGTTAGTCAAGACGACGTTTCCACCCAAACTTCTCAACGCTATCTAGCAGTCTTAATAATTCTGTGTTATTAAGCCTTACTGGGTCACCTATAATCATCCCTCGATAACTCAGTTGGCAGAGTCTGTAGATGTAAAAACGGTGATCCTTAAGTTGCTGGATGATTCAAATAATATTTTCCAAAATTATTTTCAGTAGTTCTGATGAAGAATACTAGCAAATACAAACTTAGAAGAATAGATTCAGTAGTTTCATTATTTATTTCGCGAAAAGGTGATATTTCAAATTTTCATATATATCAAAGATAATGATGATGTAAAATTCATTGTCATTAAGTATCATTGTAGCTTTGGATAAATTTCAAAATACTTAATGATTTTGATAGAGTGGATATTTGGTCAAAAACACTGTTTTAAAAAAATTATATTATTTATTTATGGTATAATTTTATTCTTACTTTCCAAATGTGACCTCAGCCATGCCCTGGATTTACTCGAGTGAAAATTCTACCCAGCGTATGTGTATAAGATACAATGCTCCTTTTAATGAAATTATTATTTTTTTTACAATTATTATCCCGCTCCGCCTGGGTTCTTTTCGAATGAATTTTCCCAATAAATATTAATGACTAGCTGAGTGACCCGAGTAACGCCCCGCAGAAACATTAAGAGTATAGATAGTGGCTTGAAAATTTCAAAATTGCGAATCCGTGGTCTCTAAGTGGACTCCTCTCAGTTTTCCAAAGCTGGTGTTGAGGCTTGGTCACCGACCCGAGGCCGCTAGTTTGCGGTGACGGTCAATAGATGGCGTCTAGCTTTGACATCTATTTTGACGGAAGAGGGGACCTTTATATTTATAGATCAATTTTCTCCTAGAAAAATTTCCGTATATATATATATATATATATATATATATATATATATATACCCAGATCATTCTTCAACCAAGATTTTTAAGACTTTCAAGTTATTTTTCGTCTCCCTACGCCTGATTATTAAGTATCTATATACTCTATATATATATATATTTGGAAATAGAGCAATCCATATTTATTTCATTAGATAAAAAAAGGCATAAATTGAATTTGATGAAGATTTATTTTGCCAATATTTCGGCTGGCTGTATATATATCTGAAAACTCATAACTCGTAAAAAAAGGCAGAATCGAATTTACGCAAATGAGCTAACCATCACTATAATAGGAAGAAAGGAGCTCTTTCTGACCCCTAAAGAAGTCTCGAGAAAGCTAAATGGGCACTATTCTAGAAATCATAAAACCACTATTCGTGAAAATTGCATTGGTCGAAATCGGCTAACGAATCTTAGCTGGGCATTTTCAAGATAATTTTGGATTTATATCATAGATTTTTCAATTATGACTTTTTAAAAACGATGCAAATTACATACTATTAGGTATATGCGATTTCTTCTTCCTCTTACCTTATTTGTGAAAATGGTTAAGTGACCTTGCCCCCCCTCCCCCCACCTTTTTATTTATTATTCGCACACCTTTTCTAATTATGACTCGTACTTTGAAACCTAATCGAATTTTAATATTCAGATTTCATAATGTTACTGATGTTGTCCTCTAATTTTTGTCAAGAAATTTATCGAAATCGTTTAAGTTATCTTTGCTGAAATCTACATGAGCAAAATATAACAAAATATTGAGGAATAAATGCATTTCAAGATTTCAAAGTATCGAACACTTAGATAGAAAAAAAAACTTGGACAAACTGCGCCTCATCTTTTGGGGGAGGGACCATTTTTGAAAATATGTTTTATTTATTTTATAAAAGAAATTATCTTATATGTACGGTAATATGCATGTAGAGATATTCAAAAATACCAATATGAAAATATGCACATTTTTAAAATAAAAAAATATATTCGTGCTATATCTTTTTTTTGATGAACACATATGATATTTGAAAAAGTAAAAATTGAATCAGGTAAAAAGTTTCTTTTTATTTATATTTGCTAGCTTTCGAGCAAATTAACTGCTCTTCAACGGGCTCGAAAGCTAGCAAATATAAATAAAAAGAAACTTTTTACCTGATTCAATTTTTACTTTTTCAAATAATTTCTCGGTAACTATTGCTCACATAAAACATATGATATTATATTTATTAGTTTTTTTTTTCGCTGCTATCTCAGCCATGCTCAATAAAGAACACAAAAGTTCAAAAAGTTTAAAAAGTATATTAGTTTACTGTATTTTATTATGCATCAGGGTATATATAGAACAAATTAAATATTTTCTATCGGGCCGCGGAGAGAAATAACTAGTCAAATTTAATCCCAAAGAAATGTGGTAGTTTTGTCCAATTTTAAATTTGACATGATGTCAGCCTATTGGCATCCAGTCCAAGTTTTGGCCCCTGTCATCTCACTCGTATTGATTAGGTTATCTCCTAGAGGGGTTTTAAAGCACACGACACGCGCATTGTTTATAGTCTAACGAGTTATGACACGTGAACACCACAGAGAGAGATAACACAAGCCTGCGATTAGAAAATTAAAGACAAATTTTAACTGAATTATATGTGACCTTTTGTGATGATTTTGAAAATGACCTCCATTCCCCCTTATAACATTAGGAATTTTCATGAAATCGATCTATAAAATAAAAATAAAAATATGGTTTGGTTTGATTTTTTGTTCCTTATCGGTTTCTACAATAAGTAACAATCCGAATGATATTTTAATAGGTTTAAGAACCATATCTGGAAGGGGAACGCATCATAGTTTCGAGTCCAGAAAATTCGATTTAAACATAAAAACGGACCTATTAGTGTTTTTAGGTCAGGAAATGATGGTAGCACAGTAATGGAAAATTCTTTTAACAAGGACTTGGATGAAAAACAAACTTAGAAAAAAAAAAATTACAACATTTTTGCACTTTTTAATTTTTGGACCAATTGAGTACTGTATATATATCGATTGTAGCATTTTCAGAATAGTAAATAATTTTTAGGTGGTTGGTTGTTTAAGTTACATAGTGTTCATATAAATATTTACCTGATTTTTCAAAGTTTTTCTTTCATTTCTCAACAGGTTATGTGCCCAGGCCACGATTAGTCCAGGATACGATTAATTTTTTGAGACTCTAAAAACTTAGAATATCAAGTTGTTTCGATCAAGAAATTGAAAAATTTTGAATCATGGAAGCTCCAAAAGCAAATGATTCTTAATCAGACTGATTTGTGGAATTATTTGAATAAGTAAAATATTAAGACCGAACCTGGTACACAAGAATTTATTGATTTGGAGAAGAATGAATAAAAGGCTCTAGCTACAAATGTATTGAGTCTGAATCCTTCAGAACTAGTGCAATACTCAGAAGTGCAATGCAGTTGAAGAGGCCTGAAAAAATATTGTAGACGTTTTTAGACCAAAATAGTCTGCAACGAGAGTTTCTCTAACCAAAAGGCTGATGCAGCTGAAGATGGAGCCTAATGATTATCAAGTTTACTTGAATAGATTTTCTTTACTGGCAGACCTTCTCGGTGGAATTAGGTCCCCTATCAGGGTATATCAGGGGTCCCCGAGGAAATTTTACTCTTACTATGTAGTCTTCCAGAATCGTACGAGGGATTCAGAACTGCGATAGAAACTAGAGTTGACTTATTAAAACTCGAAATTTTGAAAGTAAAAATTATGGAAGAAGAAAAATAAGGAAACATGAAATAGAAGGAACTTCGTCTGCAGAACAAAATGCTTTTGTTGGGAATCCAGAAAGAAAAATGTCAAGTTCTACCAAGCCAACAAATAGAAAGGAGCTCAACTTTAATTGCTATTACTGTGGCAAGAAAAGTCATAAAACGGCTGACTGCTGGAAGAAAAATAACTCTAGAAGGAATATTAATAACCGAATGACCTCCTCTTTGGGGATTAAGTATGAAAAAGCTTTTGATGTCAACGAGTAGTACCTATACAGTGGCGCAAAGGCCCACATGTGCTGTTCAAGACAGGCATTTTCAAGTTTTAAGTGAAACAGCACTAATATTCATTGAAATTGCAAATGACCAAAGAATATAGCCTTTTTTGGGGGGTATGATGATTCTTTGTGAAATTTACGAGTGGAAAAACATATATTCTAAATTCGAAAAATAAAAAAAAAATGAATAAAATCTTATGAAAGAAAAGGTCTTTATCTCCTGTGTCAACCTAAAAATGCAAAAGCGTTTTTTACTAATTTAATTTGCATAGATAAAATAAGCTCTGAAATTTGGCATAGTAGATTTGGTCATCTTAATTTTAATGACCTTAGGAAGTTGCAGGTTAATGGTTTCCAGATGGTGAATTCATAGGTATCTCAAAATGAGAAATATGTATTAGGGGTAAAAAAACTATTGCTATTTCCGAAAAATTATTGACAAAGTCAACAGAACATTTGAAACATATTCAATCTGACCTGTGTGGATCTATGAGAACGAAGTCATTTGGCGATGAACTGTACTTCGCGACTTTCATTTATTTCTCATGCACTACTCGTATATTTACTTTTTTCATTAAATATTTAAGGTCTTCAAAAATTTGCTGAGAAAAGAAACTGGCAAGAAAATAAAAGCTATATGATGTGACAATAACGTTGAAAAATAAAGTATAGAGTTTAAAGAATATTTGATAGAGAGAGAGAGAGTAGAGGAAGGAAACATACATCCGCTCTTATTTTGATATTCTCCGTAACGAATGGAGTTGCTGAAAGAGCAAACAGAACTTTATTAGAACTGACTAGATGTTTCAGGATTCAAGAAAACTTCCCAGATTCACTTTGGGCTGAACTTGTTAACACTTCAACATATATTCGGAATAGATGACCAAGAAAAAATGGAAGTCTAACCCCGTATCAAATAATTACTGAAAGAAAACCAACCGTTTTTAAGTTAAGGATGATTGGATGTAAATATTTCGCTGATAATAACATTTCGCTTCTCGTAGTGAAGAATAACGACTGATTGGCTATTCTTTCGAGTCAAGGGCTTACAGATTATTGAAGCCTGGAACATGTATGTTGATAAAAAGACGAGATGCACGTTTTAACGAATCTAAAAATCCGACCTTCCTAAATTACCATGTAGAAACCGAACTTATACCACAGAAAAAGGAAGACGTATTGTTAAAGGATGAAAGTTTTCTAATGATCCAATTTTATCCGAATCGGAATCAGAAATTTTAAATTAACTGTCAGAAACAACTGAAGTCATCTCGCGAAGAGGGAGAGAATGGCCATGAATTTTACGAACTGGAAAATCGGGAAGGCCACGAAAAGAAGCAAATCTATCTAAAGATTTCCAAAAAAACACCAGTTTTTCATATTCAAAGGATTTAGATCAAGTTCTGTTTAGTGAAGATTTTCATCTATGAAAAAGGGCAATAATGGAGGAAAGTATAGTTCCATTTTGAAGAATGGAACTTGTCGATACCCCTAAAGTCAAGAATATAAAAAAATAATGGGTCTTCCGAAAGAAATTAGAGCCGACGGCTCTATTGAGCGGAATATGTCTCGACTTGTGGCGAAGGGTTATTTCCAAAAAATATGGTTTTATTTTTGAAGAAACTTTGGAACCAATTGTACGCCACAGTACGATCAGAACAATTTTAGCATTGGCTGCGGAGTATGATTTATTAGTCCCTAAATTGTATGTACAGTTTGCCTTCTTGAATGGTGTTCCAAAAAATAAATTTAAATGTAAGAATCAGAAAATGTTGAATAATGAATTGTCGAAGATAGAGGTATGCAAACTAAAGAAGGCAATTTGAGGTCTGAAACAGGCTGGAATGACTTGACATCCAAAGCTCGATTATATAATTATTTTCTGGAGCCAAAACATAAAGATTTCTTCCTGAGCCAACTCTAGAGCAGTCAACATACAATTGCCCATGCGAGAAACAGGGTTGCTCCAAGTCAATGCCAGCAATTTTGAGGGACTGACCTTGAGCCTTGTTAATCGTCATGGCAAAAGAAACTCGAATGGGGAACTGCAATCTTTTAAAATGCAAAGGAGAATGTTTATCATCATGAATCAGAGGAATCTGGGGAATAAAAACCTCTCCATTCGAAAACAACCAGTCAAAATGGTTGCCTCTACCACATGAGGCCACAATCTTTTAACACAGAGACGGGTACCATTGCAAAGGCGGGGTGCATCAATATTTTGTCATCAAATATATACGTATATAGAAAGAATTATGAAAATAATATACCACTCAAACAAAAACAACAAAAAAAGACTAAAATAGCATTAAAAAAATTATTCATGACAACACAGAAGAATACACTAAATTTGAAGTCTTATTTTCTGGAGCCAAAACAAAGATTTCTTCCTGAGCCAACTCTAGAGCAGGCAACATACAATTGCCCATGCGAGAAACAGGGTTGCTCCAAAACAATGCCAGCAATTTTGAGGGACTGACCTTGGAGGCGGGCTTGAGACTGTTGGTGATTCTCCAATGTGCGGCTACTTTGGCCTCTAGCAGCTCGGGCAGCCATGCGTCGAGCTGCAGGAGTTCTTACTCCAATTGCAGATCTTTTGCGAGGCATATCAAATGGGATGATTCAATTTGATAATATGTCCTAAAAAAATAGAAATAGCACAATCAGTACCAAAAATATTTTTGTATATATAAAAAAAGCTTTTAAGGAAAACAGTGCAGACCCAAAACAAATTCAAAGTATGAGAATAAGTTACAGAACAAAACTGATTATCTAGTAGAAATTTTTAAGTTTGTAAATATCAAAACTACATTGTTCACTAACCATAACTTGGTAACTAAAACAAATTTCTCTCTCAACATTTCAGCAGAAAAAAATAAGGCTAAAAAACTAATGGCAAAACATGTCAAACAGGTCAATCTTTAGAATGCTCAACTATTTTTCCCTAGCCTAATATCTGCGTAGACAAAAAGAAAGCAGCATAATAGAACTACCACAAACAAAATATACAGAAATGGCAAGCGAATAAAATAAATGACATCAACAGACTAAATTTTAAACTATCAATGAAACATATGATTTTTTTAAAAGAATAACAAAACAAAGGCCATTACAACAATTAAAAAACATAAGCCCCTTGTTTATATGCAGTAATAAAAGTTTGTAAATATTGTCAAATCTGCATTGTTTACTAACCGTAACTTTGTAAAATGTAGTGCCCTATCAACATGTCAGAAAAAAAAAATAATACTAAAAAAAAAAAAAACTAATGCCGAAATAGCCATGTTAATATTTTAGGCTGATAAAAACCAAAGGGTATATGGATTATAGACAAACACATGTTTTGGCTGTTAAATGAGACAGTAATTCATATTACATTTTCACTACTGTATTTTTTGCATATTGGCTATTGTTTGTTTAATTTTAAGAATTATCATATTGACTGTAAAAAAAAAAAAACAAAGGCCAGAACAAAAATTAATAAAAAATAAGAAAGCCATTGTTTACATACAGTAACGCTAATTTTGTAAAGTTTTTTTTTTAATTGCATTGTGTGAACGTACCTTAACTTAGCAATATAAATTTTAGACAAACACATGTTTTGGCTGTTAGATGAGACAGTAATTCATATTAAATTTTCACTACTGTATTTTTTGCATATTTACTATTGTTTGTTTAATTTTAAGAATTATCATATTGACTGTAAAAAAAAAACACAAAGGCCAGAACAAAAATTAATAAAAAATAAGAAAGCCATTGTTTACATACAGTAACGCTAATTTTGTGAAGTTTTTTTTTTTTTAATGTGTGAAATTTCGCATTGTTTAAACTTACCTTAACTTAGTAATATAATTTTCTCTCTCAATACTTTTGTAAAAAAAAGTGACACTCGTATAAAAATATATTTTTAAAAAAGTACGCAAGCAACTTGAAAAAAATGCAGAACGCTCATTGGTCGCTTAATTGGCCTCGTGTTGTTACTTTCCCTCGTATTTACTCCGCGTAAGCCTCGTATTTACTCCGCGTAAAAATAAGTTCTTCAAATGAAAAAAAGAAATAGCCAAAAATACTAAGCAAAATGTAGCCGAAAATTTTCCTCAGGTTTATAAAATGCGACATGCAAAATTTGGTACCAATTGGTTCAGTAGTTTTTGAGTTTATCGCGAAACAGACAGACAGAAATTGACTTTATATATATATAGAGATATATGAGAGTTGATAATTTTCTTCATATATATATGTAAAGGATTCAGCTTACAATTTATTTGAAACGTGAGGTATATTTTCTGTTTGATCGAATTAAACTCCTAATATGGTGATGTTCTGGCCTACAATGATTTGTTGATTAAGAATCTGGATACAATAATCAAAGTTGAGGTATTTCTTCACCAATGGCTTAGGATGTTTCCTGATGTTCAAATGGAGGCTGTTATCATACCACCAAACTGCCAATTTCTCCAATAATTCTTGGAGAATAGTGTGAAGATGGTGCGATTAACCACATTCTGAAGGAATAGACTAACATTGCAAAGCGATATAGAGTTCAGATAACCAAAGCTGGAAGATATAACGGACCTAGAAGAGTTTTCCTATACCAATAAATATACAATACAGGGTGTTCTATTTTTAAAATAGCGATTTTGCAACGCTGTAGATTGCTAAATAAGCGCACAATTCGCGTGATATTATATTTATTCGAAAGAACAAGCAGTGATTTATATTTCAACAAAAAATATTTTTAAAACTTGAAATGGCTGAATTTATAAGTGATTTTATAGAAGATTACGTTCTCAGATTTTCCAGAGATCCTCTAGTGTCTTCGGTTTTCTATATCTAAGAGCAGTTTTAAGCAAGCTAAAAGCACAAAAATTCATAGAGGCCAAGTCTAGAGATATTGCAGGGATGTGCTTAAAATGGATGAACGAAATGCCGGTTTCATCATCTTTTCGTCCAGATATTGTCGTCTTGAACATGAGGCATGACTCGTGGCTTTATCCTGGTGCAGCCACACGGATCTTGAGTCATTTGGATAAAAAATGGGACATCATTGTCGAATAATGGGTCTAAGACAAGTCTTTGGTAGATTTGTGAATTTATCTTGAAAGTCCACCTTCTTTATTGGAAGCTTCCCATTGTAGCAGAAACCTGCAACGATCATAATTCCCTTTGTGAAACTTTCCTCGCATTGCTTGACCCAGTTCTGAAAGCTATTTATTTGAGAGTTAGCGTAGTAAATGGCACGGGGTTGATTGCTATCATTAAGGAAAACCCATGCCTCGTCCAGTGTAACAAATTTATTCCATTTTTCGCCTTCCAGGTACTTTTCATAAAGGGCCCTGCTGCAGGTCTTTCATTCCCCAATAAGGTGCGGCTTGAGGACATGAACTTTCGCCTTTTTACGTATTTTTAAGCCGGATTTTTTCTAATAAAAAGGTTAACAATAGAAAGTTCCACGTTGATTATTGAAAAAATGTATCTTTGTTAAAATAGATTCTCTCTTACAACCATTTCCTTTATTTTTCATTCGGTTGGAGTTAAAGGTTTCTTCAGGCACCTTTTTTCATAGGAATATTTTCGCTTAATTTCATAGATATCAAAATTTTCTGTGTTTTCCTTAATAATGTGACTGATTGTGAACTTAGTAATATCAATATCATTTTCTTTCATATTTTTAATAATTTGGGTAAACGAGTATTTCTCCTCGGAGAGTTTGAAAACGTAACCTTTTACAAAATCACTCATAATTTTAGGCATTTCGAATATTTAAAAATAGGTTTGATGAAATATAAATCTATTCTTGTTCTTTCGAATAAATATAACATCACGCGAATCGCGTGCTTCTTTCGCGAGCTATAGCGTTGCAAGAACGTTATTTTAAAAATTGAACACCCTCTGAATATATATACATGAATAATTTATAAACTTTTCAGAAATAGCTAGACAAATATATCGGTCTAAAGTGTATTACTAAGATTTGTCGTTACTATAGAAGAACTTCGGTGCAATAAATTCTATGACAATCATTTTAAGTAAGTTTTCAAATTTATAGAATCGGCATTTAGTGAAATGGTGGCAGTAAACATTTTTCTTCTTCACGATAAAACTATATATAAGTTCAAAATATCAACTCGTCACATTTATCATTTAAGACCTAAACAATATCCAATATTCATAGTTGTTTATACTAAGAAAATATACCTTATGATATTTTTCGATTTTCACATTTTTTCAAACATTCTTTTTACTCAGGCATATGAACTATAGTATTTTAGGCATTTATTTCTTTTTTTCTAATGGATTGCCTTTTGACTCAATCCTAGCCTGATGAAACCTAATATGGCGTCTCATGAAGTACCACTGGAAAGGCAGGGCAGAACCCATAAAGGTAGCATAACAGATCGTTTACATTGTCCAAAAAGCAAAGAAAGGATATAAACATATTGGCCATTCCCTGCTGGGGCCAAGCTGTGTTCTTTCTGAAACCAAGATAGTACACGGGCAGAGTATTCAGGAGACATTAGTATTAGATCGCCAGATTAACTAGAAGTCCCAAAACTTTCATAGTTCACTCTAACTTTCCCGGGTGCCACCCTCTAAACCGAAATAGCCATGTTCCTATGGGTGTGGTGTTCATTTATATTCAGGCTAGTGTGCGCTCCCACTCTGGTCCATGACTGTAAGTTCGATGAGGTGCCTACTGCGACGTTGTCGACTCCACATTTTACAAAACCATAATAAATATGAACTTTTCTAAACTAGACAATTTTGACAATATAAAAAGCTTTTTTGACTGATAGTCATGGTTTCAACAAAAACGATATAGGAAAAAATGAACAAATAATAATATACAAATTAATACATCGAAGGACGCTCCCCCACTTGAGAAAGTCCTCCTTCAAAAATCAAGGGGGTCTACTTGAATCCATCCCCGTTATATTATATTTTTATATGCGGGTCTTGGCAGATGCCAAATTGGCTTGGGCGTCATCATCCAGGTCTGGCCCGAAGATCCAGCCCTGCAGGTAAGGGAGCATCTGAATAAAGGTGATTACTTCCCAGTTGTGAGGCCTGACGCAGCGGCAGGATTATTACCGGTGGGCCACTAGGTCGCTAGACCCACAGGCAATGCAGGACTGTAGAGCCTAGGCTGATGGGTTAGATGACGCAAGACGTGAAAGGCCAGTATCACTGCCATGTCCGTGTTGTGTCCGAAGAAGTCGCAGAGCCGAAGCGACGACCAGCCGATGTTGAGGGGGTTGTTCATATGTTCCTTCCCCTTCTAGGGAACTGAATGATTGGCAGGGCAGCCAGGCGCGGTGGTTCTAGCATGCGGCGGGTAGTGCGGGTGTGATGATACGCGAGAAAGACGTATTGTCCCGCTAAGCATCACAGCCTCTATAATAGTGCTAACGCGGATGATCCCACGCAGTTCTGGCAGAAGCTGGACAAGTACGCTGCGTCCGCTAGGGCACAGTGCGTTGGGCGAGTGAGGGTAGCGACAGAGCCCATAAAATCTCCAGCCCATGTGCCGACCTTTCGCACAGGGACCAGAATGTCGGGTGAACGTAGGAAGGAGCAGCACCTGATGATAAAAAGGTCCAAGAGTTGGGGCGGAGTCAGTGCGTGGTAGTCCAGCCAAAGGATCTCGTTGACCGCCTCCCAGATCTTGAACAACCAGAGACCGCATGGCGGGGAACCAGGACCGAAATGGAGAGTGATAAGGCCACGCACCGCTCTCAACCTTCCAGCAGCACGGCTGCACACCCTTCTAACACGACAATCGGAGCCGTGTCCATAAGCCCAAATCCTCAAAGATAGACGTGGCTCTTCAGGACGCTCTTGGGCAACCAAGCAGCGCGTTCTAGTCCCAGACGCGTCTATAACAGTAAAATAAAAATATATATATGTCATAATATATGCTCGTCCAGGATTAATAAAACAAATCTACAGTCGACCAGAGAGAGAGAGAACGCAGCTAAGGCCGGTCACTTGATATAGCAGTCACATTCCAAGGGGGCGACCGCAGGGCCTTTTCTTGGAACCTGAGTTCTATGTTTACTCAGTCGGGGGGGGGTGGTGGCGACACAAGACGTGCATTTCGGCGGTGGCAGCCCGCTAGCGCTTCCTCTCTCCCTCGGTTTGCTGGGTTCCATCTTCCAAACTTGTTGTTTCCTTATTTCTCACTCACCACATTCTTATCACTATAGTGCCACATCGAAAGTCGACAGGATCATATCACAGAAGAGTCGACAGGATCATATCTCAGATGAGTCGACAGGATAAGACCTGGCCGGGAAGCAAATCCCTCATATACCGGAGTATGAAGAAGCAAGAAGCCAAGCCACGATGATCGACCAAACCCAACTCAACTGTAACCACTCCTCTTTGAGCCCTCAACCCCTTCCTCGCCAACCTTTGAACCGTGATCCCGAAGAAGTATTCATCTACGACGGAGATGGAGCTGCCACGCACTTCTTCCAGCACTAGATCTACTCAAGAACGATCGCCGTGCCAGAACAGGACACCTCCCGCCATCATGGACAAGACTCCGCCATCTCCCTACCGCTACTGTGATGTACAACACTGGTACGCACAGTGTCACAGACAGAACTCTCCCGAAGCTCAATGAACTTACCTGCGCCCTAAACCAACATAACTCGTGAGTGTAATTGTCTTAACTCCTACCATTCATTCTTTAAATAAGTCATTCCTTGTAGATTGTCCCAATATTTCCATAATTAGCTCAATATGTGAGAATATGTAAAAATATTTAATATTTCCATTTACCTCTCCACCCCTATTAACAGTGATCTTATTATCCATATTATATCTAGCTATGTGAAACCCATTTAATTAGTTACCTTACCAGTAGATGTAACAATCGTCATTTTAATTAAATAATTTCCATTTTAACGTAACTCTTAAAAAAAAATCACAAGAAAAAAAAGGAATTCTACCTATTAACGCTTTACGATTTTTACTATTAACAATAGATTTTTCATAACCAAATTATTTATAAAAATATGCCTCCAGCACCTAAACTTTTGTATAGACCTCTCCTACTTGTAAGCACGGCTCACGAAAAATAATTTCTTTCCCTAATCGATTCAAAATTCACCCTGTAATTCAGGCGTCGAAGAATTCCAACCACCACGTGAGCCTTGCTTACAACCAACCCTTGGTGACTTTTATCTATCTTCCCCTTAATGCCCCTCTCATTCTTACAACTTTGTTAACTTTATACTAGCTCAGGACCTTTATAGAGAATTATTGATTAATCAATTATCGAACTTCTATATTGTCATTTTAAAACCTAACCTTCGCCCTTCATTTATGATAATTTATTTCGTAGTTCATCTCTAGCCTATCCACCGACCCACACCATCTAGCCAATGGTGTGTTCGTCACAGGGTGCAGATTGACTAACTGCTAGATATTTATCAACCCCTTTTTGTTCGCACTTGAACAATCCGCATCGAGCGACACAGTTCGCTTCTTCTTCTCGCGCCACACGTTCGCCACACGGACCCTGTCTTCAAATCTATGTTTGTCCATTGTCCAAACCAGCACGATATAGCCTACCTCCGATATTTCCCACGGAGGTACTTTAAACATCGTCGCTGATTTTGTCCGGTCCGTCATCATTTCGCGCAGACATGGGTCTTACTTTCAACCCACCGCGAAATCATCGCCTTGCACAAGCTCCCACGACGGTTCAAACACCTCGTGTCCGAGCAGCTTGTCACTTGTAACGGACAACGCAGTCCTCGTCCCAATTTTTGGCACTGTGCGCGCATACTTTTCGCAAATTAAATATAAGTCCGTCCGACTTCCTCACCTACACACGGGACTTTTCCCCTCGGACTCGCTACACAAGTAACTGCATAGATAAGTTAGTTTGGCCCAGGGCAAGTCTCCCCTCGCTCTGTTCGCCGAGGTTCTAACATTGTATGTAGTTTTATATTTACCTCAGTCCTGAGCTCACACAATTGTCAACCTCAATCTCATTTCTCGTACTCTACACTTATAGCATAGAAAGCCCATGACAAGTTTCCCCTTGCCATGTCCGCCTGAAAAATATCTTAAAGTGTAGAGTTTCCCAGTCTTAATGATCTTCAGAATTCCATCATATGTATGTGACTCTTCTTCCCCTTGTTCACACTCCTCAATAACATTTCCCTTATAGTACATTAGATTTTGTTGTATATAGCCTTTTATAACCTTGATATTTTCAAAGATTTCCTTAAATGTCAAACTCCCCGGTGTTGTAAAACTGCTTGTAAATAATATTTACTTGTGTACTATACAATATTTTATTTACATAAAACTATGTCACCATTACCTTAACTAATTTTACCTGTAAATTATTTTCTCTATTCCTGGCTTCTCCAGCTTTAAATATACTTAAACCATGTTTTCTTATAAACCATGTTAAACCACTTTTCGTACATATATATATATATATATGTCATAATATATGCTCTTCCAGGATTAATAAAACAAATCTACAGTCGACCAGAGAGAGAGAGAACGCAGCTAAGGCCGGTCACTTGATATAGCAGTCACATTCCAAGGGGGCGACCGCAGGGCCTTTTCTTGGAACCTGAGTTCTATGTTTACTCAGTCGGGGGGGGGGGGGGGTGGTGGCGACACAAGACGTGCATTTCGGCGGTGGCAGCCAGCTAGCGCTTCCTCTCTCCCTCGGTTTGCTGGGTTCCATCTTCCAAACTTGTTGTTTCCTTATTTCTCACTCACCACATTATTATCACTATAGTGCCACATCGAAAGTCGACAGGATCATATCACAGAAGAGTCGACAGGATCATATCTCATATATATTTCGAGGTATTTCTCCTTTATCAATTTAATGCGCAAAATATTCAAATGTGACTTCAGCATCTTAAAAAGGAAAAATATACAAACAAAAGATTCATGAAAGATGTTAGAAAATGCGATTTTCCCCATATCGATAAAAATAAGACAAACGTCCGTTGTTTCTCAGTTATGGAATAAACCCTATTCTGATGTAATTTTAAAATTTAAATATATGTACTGTATTTATATGAGATTCAACTATAACAACAAAGCGCGCTGTCCCGCTACGGGCACTATGCAGGAAATTATATTTAATTAAAATAGATTCATTGTACACTGCGTGACATTGAAAATGGAACACCAAGAAATAGTGGCAAGAAAGTGATGAAACTCGGCAGACAGAGAGAGACAGGGACGAACAATAAGTGATCTTTATTTCAAAATGATAGTCATAATACAGAGCGAGAACGGCGTCGGCTTAGTAGCAAGTTGGACCACCGCGGACGGCGATGCACGCAGCAACACGTCTAGGTAGAGAGTCAATCAGAGTACGGATGGCGTCCTGAGGGATGGCTCTCCATTCCCTCTTAACCATTTGCCACAGTTCGTCTTCTGA
Source organism: Cordylochernes scorpioides (assembly GCA_030710605.1). Taxonomy (NCBI): domain Eukaryota; kingdom Metazoa; phylum Arthropoda; class Arachnida; order Pseudoscorpiones; family Chernetidae; genus Cordylochernes; species Cordylochernes scorpioides. Next base: position 187,015,010 of record CP092863.1, on the reverse strand, counting down.
ACGCGGCTGTGGCAAGGCATGCAAACGGCGTCCAATGATGTCCCAGACGTGCTCGATTGGTGAGAGATCAGGAGAGTACGGTGGCAGGGAAGCATCTGTACATCTTGCAGAGCTTGTTGGCTAATGCGAGCAGTGTGCGGTCGGGCGTTATCCTGCTGATAAAGGGCATTGGGTACCCCCTGAAGGTAGGGGAGTGTCACCGGTCGCAGCACATCATCAACGTATCGTTGGGCCGTCATAGTGCCCTGAATACGAAGTAAAGGTGACCTGGAATCATACGCGATTGCGCCCCAAACCATGATTCCACGTTGTCGCACGGTGGGGCGTTCCACAATTGCTGCCGGATTGGACCTTTCTCCATGTCGACGCCACACGCGTACACGGCGACTATCACTGGACAAGCAGAAACGCGACTCATCCGAGAATACGACCCTGTGCCATTCCATCATCCACGTCGATCTACTCCGGCACCATTCCAAACGTTGGCGCCTATTCGGTGGGGTTAATGGCAGTCTTCTTAGCGGACGGCATGAGTGCAAGCCATTAGCAACCAATCGACGGGAAATGGTTCTGGTCGATATGGAATGATCAAGGGTGTCTTGCACATGTTGCAGGATGGCGGTACAAGTGGCTTGTGGGGCCGCCACTGCTTGTCGAAGGATACGCCGATCCACACGTGCTGACGTCACTCTGGTTGCACCGACATTCCTATAAATTGCCACATTTCCTTGTTCCAACCATCTTCTCCACAGTCGGTGCACCGTGGACGCACCAAGGTGTGTATCAGCTGCGATTTGACGTATGGACCGACCTGCTCTTTTCAGTCCGATCACCATGCCCCTCGTAAAAGCGTCTGTCTGCTTGAACTGCCTCCGTTTACGATGACCTGGCATTCTCTGTTATTACACGTGTCTTTTGACACAAGAACAAAATTTCTACAATGATTTTCTTGAAGAAATAACGACACGAATACTGTCCTTTCTGCAAGTTCCTTCCCTTATATCTTACTCCATGTGCGCACGAGAGCTGCGCATTTTACATCATTTGCATAACTCGGTTAGGCGCGTCTACCCTGAAATTTGCATAATTTTCTGGCCACTATTTCTTGGTGTTCCATTTTCAATGTCACGCAGTGTATAAATACAAATACAGTTTAATCTTAAATCAATATAGTGTAATACTCATATACAAATATATATTATAAAATAAGATTTATGCTGTTAATTTTAAAATTGTTGATATAAGATTTTGCTTTTGTATAAGTGGGTTGTTTGATTATTATGATACTGTTTTGCAGTCGTGGGAATAATAAAAATAGTTTTGATCATAACCGGTTTTAATTAAGCTTATGGAACATAAAAACATGAATTGAGAAAGATATCGCCTAATTCAAGGCTTAATAATAAAGAAAACAAAAGATTATTTACATAATTACAAAAATGCTTGAGCCGGCCAACGGGAAACAACATTTGGGTTTATATAATGGAAGCGGCGACCTCTGGTGGTCGATTTAACAGAGTAATTTTTTTATGAATTATATATAATTTTAAAATAAAATAACATTATATATATATATATATAAGATAAAAGTTGATAATTATTTTTGTGTTTAAGTAAGATGAGATTAAAAAGTTGTTTATATGTATTATATTTATATCTTATTTAGGAGAGAAAAATGTAATAAAAGTAATTATATGTTAGAATAATATGTTTTTATTTTAGATAGAAAAAAAATATTTTGAAAAATAAAAAGAAAATTTAACAAGAAAAGAAGATTTAACAACGTAACGTCTTTTAGCATCGGCTTTTACCCGTCATTTAGACATACTCTTAAAATAAATAGGAATAAAGAAGAGATTTATAATGATTATATATTTATTTTTTAGTAAAAGAGAGGAAAGAGATAAAGAAAAAACCATACACTTTCATTTCAAACAGGTAGAGAATTGAAAGGGTGTTAGTATTTTTTTAGTTAATTAATAGTTTTGTAATTTTTTTATATAATTTTTTTTTTCCTATATAATTCAGATTTTTTTTTTCCTAAGAGTAAGAATAATATGATATAATGTTTTTGCCTAGTTAAGGATAGATAAACATATTTTAAATTTTTGCCTATTAGAAATTATTTTTTGGAACCCTAATGGTAGACCACGACATTACACAAAAGGAGATTGGAAAATCTATTGGAGAGAGAAATCTGTGGTACCAGGGCTCTTCAGATGAAAATACCACATCCCATTTTACCCTTACTTCATTATGGATTGATTTCTCTTCGACCATTAAACTGTATAATTAAATTAATATTAGATAACATAGAAGGAGGTTGTTTACTTACTTATTCAAAGTGGCGTCTGCCGCTCCCTAGAGACAACGCACATGTGTGGATGTAACATCTGTCTGCCAGGGACCCGCCAACATTGTTCTAAAAGTAACCTTCCCTCTTCTAGGAAATCTTATTTTTAAAATTGTTTGAAGTTAGAAAAGCTGTCAGAAAAGAATCATTAGAAATTTTAAAGATTGTGAAAATATGTATTGAAATTTTTGTTTCCATTGATATAAGTTACATTTTTATTAAAATTATAAATTAATTGAATAATAAAACATTTATTATGCTTCAAATTCATTTATATTTGTTTTCCAGTTCCCTCCCACAGTAACTGGAGATCAAATTGAATGAATTTAATGCTTTATAATCGTTATCATATAAGTCATCATTAAAGTCATAGGAAATATATTCAGTAATTCTATCATTTGTTTTAGTATAAGAGTAGAATATAAGTTGTTGGTTAGATTAATTGGAGAAGTTTGAAGTTTCAAATTTATAATTATATTTATTATTGCTTAGGTATTTGTGTATTGACAGCCTATTGTAAAACTTTACTGTTTTGTATTTAAAACCATTGTTTAAATACTCTTTATTAAGATTTTTAATGTCTTTAATAAAGTTTGTTTTAATGTTGTTGATTCTATAAAATCTTAAAAATTGACCAAAATATATGCCTTTGCAGCAATTTGATGATATGTTGGAATTGACATTACAGAATTTAATAATTTTAAAATTATAACAATTTCTTTTGTCATATGTTCCAATTGACTTGTTTGCAAGGTTTATATTTAAGTCTAAAAAGTTAACCTCCTTGTTATTAGTTATCTTTTCATTATTTTTAAGTTTCAAATATTTAGGGTATATTTTGTAAATGACATTATTGAATTGTGGGTTATTCAAGATAATGATGTCATCTACATAGCGGAACATATGCCAATTTACATCATTCTGTAGGAAGAACTCTCTTTCATACCAAAAAAGTAATAAGTTGACTAGTAGAGGACTGGATGAAGTTCCCATTGGAACACCTTTAGATTGAATGTATATTTTGTTTTTAAAATTAATATAATTAAAGTTTAAGAAGGTTTCAAGTAATGTTTTTGCTGTTTTGTTATCTAATTTAAAGGTTTTGTATTTGTTGTGAATAATTTGAATATGGAATGTTTTATCATTAATGAATTCATTTATTAAGCTGTGTATTTTATTATTAAGGTCTTCTATGCGTAAGTTAGAGTAAAGATCTTCAAAATCAAATGTATGAACTGTATTGATCTTTTGTAGGTTATTTGTTAGGAAGTTAATGATTTTTTTATTAGAATCTATGAATTTATAATTATGTTTGTTAGTTATTTTATTTATCATGAATTGAAGTGTTGAAGCTAGTCTTAAATCTATGTTTTTTATGACTGAGTTTATTCCTGATGTGATTGTTCTAAATGTGATTGGTGTTTTATGTAATTTAGGAATAATATAAAATTTCGGGATGTTTGTGTTTTTGTTGTAATTAATGATTTTTAGTGTGTTTTCTACATTTTTAATAAATGTATAATAATAATATGTCATAATATATGCTCTTCCAGGATTAATAAAACAAACCTAGAGTCAGCCAGAAAGAGATGGGCAGTTAAAGGGAGTCACTTTAGACATCACGACATTCCAAAGGGGCGGCAAATGGAGCCCGTCCGTCAACACCTGAGGACTATTTTGGGACAGTAGTCGGGGGGGTGGCCACACAAACGGTCGTTCAGCGGATAGAACCTCGCTCGCTCTCTCTCTCTCGGCTGGCTGCCTGGGTGATTCCTCTACCAATTCGTCGTGTGATTATTTTTCTCCTTACCACATTATTTCCATATATTGCCCCATTGAAGAGTCGAGAGGATCATATCACAGAAGAGTCGACAGGATCATATCACAAAAGAGTCGACAGTCAGGGGGTGGTGGCGACACAAGACGTGCATTTCGGCGGTGGCAGCCCGCTAGCGCTTCCTCTCTCCCTCGGTTTGCTGGGTTCCATCTTCCAAACTTGTTGTTTCCTTATTTCTCACTCACCACATTCTTATCACTATAGTGCCACATCGAAAGTCGACAGGATCATATCACAGAAGAGTCGACAGGATCATATCTCAGATGAGTCGACAGGATAAGACCTGGCCGGGAAGCAAATCCCTCATATACCGGAGTATGAAGAAACAAGAAGCCAAGCCACGATGATCAGCCAAACCCAACTCAACTGTAACCACTCCTCTTCGAGCCCTCAACCCCTTCTTCGCCAACCTTTGAACCGTGATCCCGAAGAAGTATTCACCTACGACGGAGATGGAGCTGCCACGCACTTCTTCCAGCACTAGACCTGCCCAAGAACGATCGCCGCGCCAGAGCAGGACACCTTCCATCATCATGGACAAGACTCCGCCATATCCCTGCCGCTACTGTGATGTACAACACTGGTACGCACAGTGTCACAGACAGAACTCTCCCGAATCTCAATGAACTTACCTGCTCTCTAAACCAGCATAACCTGTAAGTGAAATTGTTTTGCCCCTTCCATTCATTCTTTAAGGAACTCACTCCTTGTAAACTCTGATGCCAATCTTTACATAATTAGCCCCATTTAGTTTCTCCACGCCTATTAACAATGGTTTTATTCTCCATACCATTTAGCTAGATATTTGTAACCTATTTAATTAGTTATCTTACCATTAGAATTTAACAATCGTCATTTTAATTAAATAATTTCCATTTTAACGTAACTTAAAAAAAAAAAGGAATTCTACCTATTAACGCTTTACGATTTTTACTATTAACAATATATTTTTCATAATCAATTTATTTATAAAAATATTCCTCCAGCACCTAAACTTTTGTATGTCTATTTGTATATGACCTCTCCTACTTGTAAGCACGGCTCACGAAAAATAATTTCTTTCCCTAATCGATTCAAAATTCACCCTGTAAGTCAGGCGTCGAAGAATTCTAACCACCACGTGAGCCTTGCTTACAACCAACCCTTGGTGACTCTTACCTATCGTCCCCTGAATGTCCCTCTCATTCTTACAACTTTGTTAACCTTATACCAGCTCAGGACATTTTATAAAGAATTATTGATTAATCAATTATCGAACTTCTATATTGTAATTTCAAAATCCTAACCTTCGCCCTTCATTTATGATAATATATTTCGTAGTTCATCTCTAACCTATTCACCGACCCACATCATCTAGCCAATGGTGTGTTCGTCACAGAATGCAGATTGACTAACTGTCAGATATTTATCAACTCCTTTTTGTTCGCACTTGAACAATCTGCATCGAGCGACACAGTTCGCCCCTTCTTCTCGCGCCACACGTTCGCCACAAGGACCCTGTCTTCAAATCTATGTTTGTCCCTTGTCCAAACTAGCACGATATAGCCTACCTTCGATATTTCCCACGGAGGTACGTTAAACATCGTCGCTGATCCTGTCCGGTCCGTCATCATTTCGCGCAGACATGGGTTTTACGTTCAACCCACCGCGAAATCATCGCCTTGCACAAGCTCCCACGACGGTTCAAACACCTCGTGTCCGAGCAGCTTGTCACTTGTAACGGACAACGCAGTCCTCGTCCCAATTTTTGGCACTGTGCGCGCATACTTTCCGCAAATTAAATATAAGTCCATTCGACTTCCTCACCTACACACGGGACTTTTCCCCTCGGACTCGCTACACAAGTAACTGCATAGATAAGATAGATTGGCCCAGGGCAAGTTTCCCCTCGCTCTGTTCGCCAAGGTTCTAACATTGTATGTAGTTTTATATTTACCTCAGTCCTGAACTCACACAATTGCCAACCTCAATCTCATTTCTCGTACTCTACACCTATAGCATAGAAAGCCCATGACAAGTTTCCCCTTGCCATGTCCGCCTGAAAAATAGCTTAAAGTGTAGAGTTCCCCAGTCTTAATGATCTTCAGAATTTCATCATGTGTTTGTGACTCTTCTTCTCCTTGTTCACACTCCTCAATAACATTTCCCTTATAATACATTAGATGTTATTGTATATAGCCTTTTGTAGCTTTGATATTATCCAAAATTACCTTAAATATCAAACTCTCCGGTGTTGTAAAACTGCTTGTAAATAATATTTACTTGTGTACTATACAATATTTTATTTACATAAAACTATGTCACCATTACCTTAACTAATTTCAACTGTAAAATTATTTTCTCTATTCCTGACTTCTCCAGCTTTAAATATACTCAAACCATGTTCAGCCTTCTTCAACGGGGGCCATATGTCATAATATATTCTCTTCCAGGATTAATAAAACAAACCTAGCGTCAGACAGAGAGAGATGGGTAGCTAAAGGGAGTCACTTTAAACATCACGACATTCCAAAGGGGCGGCAAATGGGGCCCGCCCGTCAACACCTGAGGACTATTTTGGGACAGTAGTCGGGGGGGGTGGTACACAACAAACGGTCGTTCAGCGGTGGGCATCGCCTCGCGCTCGCTCTCCCTCGCTGTTTGCCTGGGATTCCTTTTCCCAACTTGTGGTTTCCTTATTTCTCTCTCCCCACATTATCACTATATTGCCACATTGAAAGTTGACAGGATCATATTGCATATATATATTTAAAATCATTAAATTATACCTGAAAATTAAGATTAACTAAATTGTCAGAGATAAGTATTTACAAAGATATTGAATTTAATGTGACACGCTTTATACTAGATATTAGTTCTCTTGGATTATAGTACAAATGCTTGAAATGCTGGGAACATGATTAAAATATGAATATAATATTAAAGGTTGCATCCGTAAAACAACTGGAATCATCCACTGCTTGAAATATTTTCAGAAAAAATGTTGCAGAATTCAAGGCGAAAATAATTTGGAATAACTTGGGAGAAAAGCTTTAAATTATTTATTTGTATTATCCAATAGAGGAATATGACCTATTTTAGTTTATATAAGATTTTATTATAAAGGGAGAGAGAGAATATCAAAATTATATTTTGTTGAAACTTCAGGATGACCCGACAATTTATTTGAGGCAAGTGTGCCAATTAAAATTTACAGAATACAAGAAAAGCAATGAGGAAAGTTTACGCAGAGTAATGAAACATATAAAAATCAAAATTAAAATAATCTTTTAATAAAATAATAAAATATTTTGGGCAACAATATTATGACGCGAATTCCCCAAACCAAGCATTCACCGTACAACGTGAGCTCGATTTTCGTTAATAATAAGGCCAGAGATTATCTAGTACCTTCTCAGGCCATCCTTGCTGGGTATACACACGACCATAGATAGCCCTTCATCCATTCTAGTTTCGGTGGCGGTTCTCATCAGCCGTAATTGGCAAATCCTCAGCAAAAGAAAAGGCGTAGACATCATTTAAATGTAGCATTTCTTCATTATTAAGGGAAGAACGCGACAAAAGGTCTGCATTCACATGATCCTGGGTTTTTCTAAACTTTATTTCATAGGTATATGCTGATAATAATAACTCCCACCGCTGCAATATTGATGCCGATGAAGATAGAATTCCCGATTTCTGACCCAAAATGGACACTAATGGCTAATGATATGTAATCAAGGTGAAACATTTTCATAAATAAACTGATAGAATTTGTGCATCCAATAATAATTGCCATAACCTCCATTTCAATCTTGAAATAATTACGTTCTGCTTTCGTTAAGGTCCAAAAGGCAAACATGATTGGTCTCTTCTTGGCTTCTTTCAGTTGCGACATTACAGCGCCCACTCTAATTTGGAATGCATTCGTTTCTAGACATAAAGGCAAGGTAGTGTCCTATGGAACTAATACCTTTTCTAGTATTTATTTTAGATTTTTCAATAGACTTCTTACATTCCTTTGTCCAGAAATACTGACTCTTTTACTGTAGAAGTTCATGAGGCCTCAACAGTTCAGGCAAATTTAGTATGAATTTCCCATGATAATTCACATGTCCTAAAAATGATCTCAATTATAATATATTTGTCGTGGTTTTGGCCTTCTTAAAAGCCTGTGAAAAGGTTCTGGTCAAGGAGCTTGATACCATCTTCTGTGATGCGATGTCCAATATAAATAGCACACACACATTAATTTGAACTTATAAGTCATTTATTTATATTATTCGTCAGCAATGGTTGAGACCTTTTGTCTACCTCTAGTTGTAGGTAAGCATTGCTCAAGTCCAGAATAGAAATATACCTTCCGTTTGCCAAGGTGGAGAACAAATCTTGATGATTCGGAAGCAGATATACAGCAATGTAACCTTTTCGACCAGCTTTTCCAAATCTTCTATCACTGCCGTTCTAATGGCAAAAGGCACAGGACGAGCCCTATGAAATATTGCATTTATATCACACCCATTTACCGAAAACATGAATCGCTTCATTGGGTTTGTTGTTTCTTTGAATGAGGCCCAATCATCTCTCAAACGTTTCTCCATATTACTTCCCGGAGGTATCTTGTTTACTGCAACATTGGCAATTTACAATCCATTTTATTCCCATAAAGTTTTTTTTTACATTTTTTCACAATTGTTCTAAGTTTGAATGCTGCACTCTGGATCTCAAATTTAACAGTGATTGCCCCAAGAATCGGTACTCTGGTGCCATCATGTCTTGATGATAATGCCTACATGGTTTCACTTTCATCTGTGGGATAAAATTGTTAAAATGTATCTATCTCAATAATTATCTCCTCCTCTTTAATCTTTATGATATAAAGCGGGTCAATTGTTGCATAATTTTTATTATATTCAGACATCTTTATGCAGGTAAACCTCTGTATCAAATTATCATATTCTTGATCCTTCCTTGATGTATTCCCTTTTGCCGATTTATCTTGTATTGACTACTGCAGATGGGCGCAAAAGTGTCATATTTTCTGCATCTAAAACAAAGAGCCTTTCTGAATACGTATAATACTCTGTTCAGATTCCTACAATGTTTGTATTTATTTCTATGAACCATTTCCCTCTCTCTCTCTCTCTCTCTCTCTGTTTTGGTGGTCCTCTCGCAATCCTTACACACATATATTTTCTTCCTGTGTCAAATGAAATAATTTTGAATTTCGTTCTGCCGCTTCCATTGACAATGATATCTACAACACTCTAGCTAAATTAATATCTCCTTCAGACAATTTTTTTTTTTTGGATTTTTTCATCTATCAGACCACACACAATTTAATCCCGCAAATGATCTTCCAGAAAGCTTTCGGAATCACACATCGACAAGCCACAATTTTAATCTCCACTATAAAATTGGAAACACTTTCCGCCTATTCAATAAAATAAATAATTCTTCCAGGATAGGTTTTCTCCTATAATTGCATTCTTTTATAAAAGGTAACCCTTCAACGATTATATATTGAACGTTTTGGAAATAAATTCCTTGTTAAAATCCAGACTAACTCTTTAAAGGTTTTGTCTTTAGGTTGAATTGGGATACACATATTTCTTAAAATTCCATACACTTTAGCACCAATTAGGGTTAATAAATATGTTTCGTTCTTTTCTTCCCCTGCATTTTCCTAAATAAGAAATTATTCAAGTATTTTTCAATTAACTATTCGAAACCTTCACTTCCTTATTAATTTTATTTAAAATGATAATGAACCAATATATTTTGTAAAATTTCAATCTATGTAGAAATATAGAAAATATTTAAATCGCGCATATTAAAATTTCTTTTTAAAAATATATTTTAGTACTTTAACAACTTTCAAAATGTTTCGTTGGGCAATTATTCTTAGAACCTCGCCACCAAAATGCGATACAATAAGTGAAAATCCAAAACCCTAAAACTTTAAAACAATTTCTTGTTAATGTTTATTAATCAAATACACAAAATTACTCCACCTTAACTCATGGTTAATAATGAAAAAAAAAAACTAATATGAAAATATATTCTGTGAATTACATAGATACCAAGAAAATAAAATACAAACATATCTAAAAGAAAAAAGTATAGAGGTATATGACAAAAGATCAAATTTCGATTTCAACATTATTAAATATAATAGACAAGACTCAAATATATCAAAAAATTGCTCCAAAGGTATCTATTTTGGACAATATTTAAGATACTACAGAATTAACAACAAACTAAACAACTTTATAAGTAAAATTAAAAACTTAAATGACGAATTTAAAAAAAATGGATTCAGCCAAAATACAATTTAAAAAATTAACATTTTAGCAATCAGAAAATATCTTCACAAAAATAAATTCTCATACAATTTCAACTTCAATGACTTTAAAAATTTCACTATGAGAATTTAATTAACTTTTGACCGATTATTCAAACTTGTTTTTCTCCGCTAACTTTTAAATCGAAAATTTATTTATAGACATTAACCGTTCCCCCTGGGTGAGTAGTATTTGCTTGTGGTGTTAATTGTAACATGCATATATTGAATTTTAAGTTGATAACATGAACCGCAATTCAATACATATAAATGAATGATCTATAATAATGTTAACAGCAATACTGACTTCAACTGGAACGCTAAATCTAAATGCTACTTTTACTTGTAGACAATGAGGCAACTAACTAGAGTCACATCATCTATATCTCTTGATTTACTAACACTAACTACATTCCGCTAATCTAGATAATAAATAATTTAATTATAGGTAAATACTCTTGAAATCATAACATTCATAACGAATGCTATCACATTAATTAAGTGTACTTATAAGCAATTATAAATATTTTCAAAGAAATTTTCTTTTATTATTCCACTTTATCTTTCTCTCCTTTCCTATTTTATTATTATTTTTTTCCCTTTTTTTCTATTTTTCTATATTCTTTTAATTTTTTTTTTGTGTTACTTGTTTCTTTTTTCTTCACCCCTTTTAATTGGACTTGAACAAATAATAATTAAGATTTTAAATTAATAAAAAAAAATCCATCTACACTAATAAAAACTTAAATTCAATATTCTGAAACACCAATACCACACTGATAAAGCACAATTTGGATTATCTATATATATAAAAATGAATGTTTGTATGTTTGTCTGTTGGTCTGTTGGTCTGTTTGTATGCACGGTATACAAATTCGCAGTAGTTCACTAATTCAAACCAAAATTTCCATACATAGGTAAAAAATAACGGGGATGACGATAGGCTATTTTAAAAAATATATAAATCAATTATTAAAACTATATATCCAAATTATTCTACTTAGCTCACGAGCAGCGCCCTCTAGAACGCGTGGCGGTCTGACGGCGGGGGGCGCCCATTGGCTGCCGGCGAGCACGTGACTTCCCTGCCCCCGCCCCCCCCCCCCTCCGAGAAAATGGAATCGTCCGGCTGCCGGCCGGTTGGCCAGTTCAAGTTCCCACCGCGCGCGGTCCTGGCGTTGGTGACACAGCTGTGCCAAGTACCAAAAAAGCCTCGCGGGTGACCTCCGGGAACTACGTCCATCTTCCATATGTAAAATACATTTAATCGTGTAAACCTGGGCGTTGCCCGGGTCATTCGTCTAGTAGGATATCAACACAAGGTAACGGGACCGGGTCCGAGTGAATGAGTGGTGTGTAGCATTTCGGTAACGACATTGTGGCCCTCTTCAGACTTTTCTGAAGATTGTAGCGACGCTGATGCCGAAACGTCGCACATTGTTTATTTGTTTGGATTTGTTTACCTTTGCTTACCAATACCATACCTTTATTTCTGTGTTTTCTTTAATTCTTACTTTGTTTGATCCTTTAAATTTATACGATAACTTTAGAATATTTTTTCTCTCCATATAGCATACATAGCAATTATCTATGCGTGTTCAATCTTTATAAAGGGGGGTATAGAGAATGAACATTCAATCTAATTGATATGAAGCATTGAAACTTAAATTGCTAAACTTCCTTATTTAGCTGAAATAACAGGTAATGGTCCTCATATATTATATTTAAAAAATATATATAGATAGGACTATATATAGAATATACGGTTCCGTTAGGACCAGTTCAAATAAATTGATGATGTGAGTTATTATTGGAAAGCATTTTCACCATCTTCAGACAAGGGACTTATGTCTTTGTCTGATGAAGCTGATTTTTCCATTCATGGTATGACGCACATTCTTAACTTGTTTGAATTTAATCGTACTTTCTTGTAGTTCCAATTAATCCTTATCCTCTCGTACTACTAATATCTTATTATTTTCCTGCAGTCCTATTATTTAGAGTGTATGAACACAATTTGGACTATAATCTGAACCTACCAACATCAGACAAAGTTTATTTTCCTATGTTCTTTAATGTTAGATTTCCTGTTCCCTTGACGACGCACATTGTTAAAGGCTTGGGATATGATCATTTTTTCCTATATTTATAATAATCATTTAACTGTATTACTAATTTCTTATCAGTCTCTTACAGTCCTTATACCCAAAAAGAATAAAAAACACAATTTGATTTAAAGTTTAACACTAAGGGATAAGTATGTATCAATCTGATTAAGTCTAGGGAACCGAATCAATTTAACTTCTGAACTGAAAAAACATTTTTTGGGTTGGGTTTGAAAGTGCAGAAGATGTCTTAGTTCATTAGTTGATTTTTTTAGTATATCTAAGGCTCAGCTATTACCCTATCTCCGTTCCAACCTAAATTTGCTTTCTATTTGGTCGAAGAGGTATGGTTTGGCAGTAATGGAGTAAGGGCCGAAACTGCTGCTCAGGTCTTCATCTGAAGAGGCCCACCTGAGTACCATCCTCTTTCCATCTGGTCTAACCTTTATGGTTTTTAACTGGTCTAACCCTTAAGGTTTTCATCCTTCCTAATTTAATATATTATCTTATATCGTGTCCTCCACATTTACACTAGTAAGAACTAATAAGAAATTTCTCCTTTATGGTTTTATTAGATGATAAAAAAGAAGAGAAAAATGTTTCTTTATTAAACGTATTCGATACAAGCTTTCGGGCTGTCAAGCCCTTCGACAGGTACCTGTCGAAGGGCTTGACAGCCCGATAGCTTGTATCGAATACGTTTAATAAAGAAACATTTTTCTCTTCTTTTTTTATCATCTAATACACTAGATTGTCTTTAAAATAAGCTTATATAAAAAATAAAAAAATTCCCAAAAAAAAAAAATTACAAAAATCTAACTTCTCTCATCAAGAGAGAAAATAGAGCAAAAAAATACTTCTCTCTCTCTAATTAGCTTTATTTTATATTTGGAAAATCATTATCATGGTTCTGTCTTTGTTCTTCTCTTTAAAACTTTCTCTTCGCTTATTCCTTTTTTTCACCCAGCCTATGACGCGTAACTGCCGATGCTTTGCTGGAGTTACCTTTTTTTTTCTTTTTTAAAAATATGATCTAACTAATTATTTATTACAAAAAAAAAATAAAAAAACAAACCTCACACATTTAAATTAAATAAAAAAATTTATTAATCTTAAAATTTTTCATAACTATACTATTTGATACAGAATTAGCTTGCTGTTCTGACTCAAAATTAATTCAAAATCTGTTGTTCTTAATAGTTTACTTTCCTCTAATTTCCAAATATAAAAAAATTACTATTAATATATATATATATACGATATAGATTTCAAAAAGAATAAATAAAAATGCGTACCTCCTAGTTATAAGGAAAATAGAGCCTTCCTAGTAAAAATATAAAATTGAACGAGATGAAAAATTGAAATTTTATTTATGTTTTTGAGAAAAAAGATTTTGAAAAATAATATATATTACCAGAATTTTCAAATAAAGAATATAAATTTTTACATCAAACATTAAGCGGGGCTGTAGTTAAAATAGTTTTTATAAGACATTTTTATATAAAGCTATATGTAAATTTTATTCACAATATAGTTAAAATACCCACTTTTGTGATAAATTCTTCTGAAAAGGTTTCAATGTCTTTTATTAAAAAAAAAGATTCCAATATATTCTTATTCTGTATATTCTTATTAAATGTTCTAGATATATGCCTCTCTCTAGAACAATTCGTAGATATGTTGGATTGGTAATGACAATAATTATTGATTTAAATGTATAGGATTTTCTTTTGACATAAAGAGTAATTTGTTTGTTCTCTGAATTAATGGTGGTATCTAGAAATTGGTAGTTTGATCGTTTTGGTTGGTTTCGTTGCCGACAAGATTGTGGTATTCTGAATAAATGGTGTTGGAAAATTTCTTAAAATAAAAAGTTTGATCATAAATTAAAATATCATCTACATATCTAAAACTAACGGGGAGTTTTTATTCTTAATATAGTATTCGTGTTCATATATAAGTAAAATTAAGTTCGCAAGGTAAGAGCTAGAGGAATAGGAATTCATTTTATTAGTAGATACAGTTTGTGTGTTTGTGTTTTTCAAAGAGTTATATAGTTGAAGTTTGATAATGTTTTGAGAAGATTTGGACTCCTATTGGCATTTATTTTTTATGAGTTTATAGTGATTATTCAAAATTGAGATTTTGTCTCCTTGAACTATTAGATATTCAACAAATAATTTTAGTATTCTATCAAGAATATCTTCGGGTTCAATTTTGGAATATAAATCTTCAAAATCATAAGTGTGTAAAGTTTTCAACTTATCAACATTTTTATTTGCAAAATTAAGTGTTTTTGTTATAGTCGACAAAATATTTTTATATACTAGTGAATAATTTTGTTAATGATGAAAATAAAAACTGAAGCTGAATGTGTATCAATATTTTTAAAAGCAGAGTTAATGCTTGAAGTTATAGTTCTGCATTTTTTAGATTTTTTTGTGTAATTTAGGAATATAATCTAGATATTTAACACAAAGCAATAACGCGCCATCTATACATATAAAATAAAAGGATTTAAAAGCGCGAATGTTTCTTTTATACATAAAACGATTCCAATCCTTCCAAAGATTCCATCCTTCAGTGTAGCATATAAAAGCAGAATGATCCAATACAGTATTAGAGTCTGAGAAGCGGTCTGGTGGATTAAATTGGCGAAACCGCTGGGAGGGTTCACCACTGATGAGCCAAGCCCTCCCAATATATTTTTTCATCGCAGTAAGGACAGTAGAATTCGTTTTATGTATAAAAGAAACATTCGCGCTTTTAAATCCTTTTATTTTATATGTATAGATGGCGCGTTATTGCTTTGTGTTAATTTATTCCTAATGGCCTTGTCTTTTTAGTTTGCTGAAGAGCATTGCTCGAAGCAAATATTTGAATGTAATTCTACTGTCCTATAAGCTTATGTCCATAGTTTACTTGAAAACCATTTCTAAGATTCCATCCTTCAGTTGAGCATATAAAATCAGAATAATAGTAGGCACAATAATAGTATAGATTCAATACAGAATTAGAGCTCTGAGAAGCGGTCTGGTAGATTAAATTGGCGAAACCGCTGGGAGGGTTCACCACTGATGAGCCAAGCCCTCCCAATATATTTTTTCATCGCAGTAAGGACAGTAGAATTCGTTTTATGTATAAAAGAAACATTCGCGCTTTTAAATCCTTTTATTTTATAATCTAGATATATAAGGGATTGTACTTTCCTTTAGATAATAACGAATGTTTAAATCTTTTTCCATTTTTTATTTTATTTATAATGTTGTTTGGTTTATAAGTGGTATTTATGTATTTGCTGTGTATGTAAATTGTTTATTTTTTCTTTATTCATGAGTTGAAATTATAGGTTTTCTAAAATAATAATAATATTATCAGAATATTCATCAGCATTAGTGCAAATAGAATCCTTTTGCGGTGTGGAAACCCTTACCTAAATATCTGTTTTATTTTTATCTTTTTGATATCAGAATTTCTCTATTCGAAAAAAGTAAATTCAGGAATTTTATAATTGTAGCTGGTTTTATTAATATATATATCTAAATCTATAATAATGGATATGATGGTATTATCATAAGTGTGTTTAACAGGAGGAATAAATTTTTATCCTTTGTTCAAGAGTTCTTCTATTATATATTCTCTCTCTCTCTCTCTCTCTATATATATATATATATATATAATCTATATTATTATCTTCTATATACATGTGTTATAATTACAATTATATTCTCACAATGAGTATCTTTTTTATTTAAAAACGCTAGCTTTCAAGCGTTATTCGCTCTTCAACGGGCTTACAAAAATATCGACTTGATCCCACTAGAAATTTTGTAAGCCCGTTGAAGAGCGAATAACGCTTGAAAGCTAGCGTTTTTAAATAAAAAAGATACTCATTGTGAGAATATAATTGTAATTATAATACTCTTTCACAATTTCATCATGAATATATATGTGTGTGATCTATTATATAATTAATCTCTATTATATTCAATATTACTTATATAAAGATATAAAGTATCCACTAAGTACACGGTCATCTGATTTATATTTTTTTAAAAAGGCATCTCCTTATCGGACAACTAAAAATTGTTGGTGGCTTGCGCCATCTATCGGAATAAATATAAACTATTCGTTTATTTTTAATTATTCCAGAATTGGCCAAATACCCATTCTAGGTTTTAACAGAGAACATTTATCCGAATGTGTATAAACATTTAAAATGTTTTTATATAAATACTATATTCGTTATATATAATTATAAATTACGACCCGGCTGATTCCACCAGATGCACAGAATAATGTTATTGCCATTGATATTGGCTTTGGCGTTCGAAGTTGTCGGCTGTCCTGGGCTTACCCATGATTTCTTGCGCTTTCGTATATCAATATACACCATCTTTCACCCATATTCTCACAATACGTTACAGACTTTCTTTGAAACCTTTCCAGCAGGATTCCATATATAGTTATTCGATCTTCCTTTTCTTTTCACTCAATTCATGAAACAACAATTTTCCTTCCTTCTGAATCATTCCCATAGCACGAAAACGAAGTGAAACAGCCTATCGAGTGATGTTGAGGAGAGCCGATAACTGTCCTTGTGTTTTAGTATCGTCTTAATCCAATAATGCTTAAAGTTCCTCATTTTCGAACATTTTGGCGGATTCTCGTGTTCCATTTTGTTGACGTTAAAATATCCTGATTTGAAGGTTTAAACCACTCTTGAAAGATTCTTAATGAAGGATCATTGTTTCCATAGGCGCTATAGAGCATTTTCGCTTTTCCTGAGGTTGAATATAAAAAGCAAAGCTTCCCGCAAATGAGACTTACGCAAATGAAGAGCACAAAATATAAAACGCTCATTAAATTTTATAGCAAGTATTACATATGAAAAGCTAGCGTTTAAGAATAAGAAATAGATGAAAAATGTAATAGGTAAACGTTTGTTTATGTAAATTTATAAAGAATCAAATAAAAACGCATGAAAATGGAACTTTTCCTGCATTAAAATTTATCAATACCGTGTAGTTTAAGCCATTTCATCACTTCTTTTCTAGGACGCCAGAAAATTGGAACCGTGATGAAGACTATAGTTCAAAATTATAGGGAACAGGTTGTATCTGTGTCTTCAGTTCCCAAAAGCTGATCTTGTGCCAAAATTGTGGATGAGAAATGAAGAAAATGTTTCGATGTAATTCTAAAAATAAAAGGGGCTCTTTTCGTACATATATATATATATGTCATAATATATGCTCGTCCAGGATTAATAAAACAAATCTACAGTCGACCAGAGAGAGAGAGAACGCAGCTAAGGCCGGTCACTTGATATAGCAGTCACATTCCAAGGGGGCGACCGCAGGGCCTTTTCTTGGAACCTCAGTTCTATGTTTACTCAGTCGGGGGGGTGGTGGCCACAGAAGACGTGCATTTCCGTGGTGGCAGCCCGCTAGCGCTCCCTCTCTCCCTCGGTTGGCTGGGTTCCATCTTCCAAACTTGTTGTTTCCTTATTTCTCACTCACCACATTATTATCACTATAGTGCCACATCGAAAGTCGACAGGATCATATCTCAGAAGAGTCGACAGGATAAGACCTGGCCGGGAAGCGAATCCCTCATATACCGGAGTATGAAGAAACAAGAAGCCAAGCCACGATGATCGACCAAACCCAACTCAACTGTAACCACTCCTCTTCGAGCCCTCAACCCCTTCCTCGCCAACCTTTGAACCGTGATCCCGAAGAAGTATTCACCTACGACGGAGATGGAGCTGCCACGCACTTCTTCCAGCACTAGATCTACTCAAGAACGATAGCCGTGCCAGAGCAGGACACCTCCCGCCATCATGGACAAGACTCCGCCATCTCCCTACCGCTACTGTGATGTACAACACTGGTACGCACAGTGTCCCAGACAGAACTCTCCCGAAGCTCAATGAACTTACATGCGCCCTAAACCAAGATAACTCGTGAGTGTAATTGTCTTAACTCCTACCATTCATTCTTTAAATAAGTCATTCCTTGTAGATTGTCCCAATATTTCCATAATTAGCTCAATATGTGTGAATATGTAAAAATATTTAATATTTCCATTTATCTCTCCACCCCTATTAACAGTGATCTTATTATCCATATTATATCTAACTATGTGAAACCCATTTAATTAGTTACCTTACCAGTAGATGTAACAATCGTCATTTTAAAGTAACTCTTTAAAAAAAAATCATAAAAAAAAGGAATTCTACCTATTAACGCTTTACGATTTTTACTATTAACAATAGATTTTTCATAATCAAATTATTTATAAAAATATGCCTCCAGCACCTAAACTTTTGTATAGACCTCTCCTACTTGTAAGCACGGCTCACGAAAAATAATTTCTTTCCCTAATCGATTCAAAATTCACCCTGTAATTCAGGCGTCGAAGAATTCCAACCACCACGTGAGCCTTGCTTACAACCAACCCTTGGTGACTCTTATCTATCTTCCCCTTAATGTCCCTCTCATTCTTACAACTTTGTTAACTTTATACTAGCTCAGGACCTTTATAGAGAATTATTGATTAATCAATAATCGAACTTCTATATTGTCATTTCAAAATCCTAACCTTCGCCCGTCATTTATGATAATTTATTTCGTAGTTCATCTCTATCCTATCCACCGACCCACACCATCTAGCCAATGGTGTGTTCGCCACAGGGTGCAGATTGACTAACTGCTAGATATTTATCAACCCCTTTTTGTTCGCACTTGAACAATCTGCATCGAGCGACACAGTTCGCTTCTTCTTCTCGCGCCACACGTTCGCCACACGGACCCTGTCTTCAAATCTATGTTTGTCCATTGTCCAAACCAGCACGATATAGCCTACCTCCGATATTTCCCACGGAGGTAAGTTAAACATCGTCGCTGATTTTGTCCGGTCCGTCATCATTTCGCGCAGACATGGGTCTTACTTTCAACCCACCGCGAAATCATCGCCTTGCACAAGCTCCCACGACGGTTCAAACACCTCGTGTCCGAGCAGCTTGTCACTTGTAACGGACAACGCAGTCCTCGTCCCAATTTTTGGCACTGTGCGCGCAAACTTTCCGCAAATTAAATATAAGTCCGTTGGACTTCCTCACCTACACACGGGACTTTTCCCCTCGGACTCGCTACAAAAGTAACTACATAGATAAGTTAGATTGGCCCAGGGCAAGTTTCCCCTCGCTCTGTTCGCCGAGGTTCTAACATTGTATGTAGTTTTATATTTACCTCAGTCCTGAGCTCACACAATTGCCAACATCAATCTCATTTCTCGTACTCTACACTTATAGCATAGAAAGCCCATGACAAGTTTCCCCTTGCCATGTCCGCCTGAAAAATATCTTAAAGTGTAGAGTTCCCCAGTCTTAATGATCTTCAGAATTCCATCATATGTATGTGACTCTTCTTCCCCTTGTTTACACTCCTCAATAACATTTCCCTTATAGTACATTAGATTTTGTTGTATATAGCTTTTATAACCTTGATATTTTCAAAGATTTCCTTAAATGTCCAACTCTCCGGTGCTGTAAAACTGCTTGTAAATAATACTTACTTGTGTACTATACAATATTTTATTTACATAAAACTATGTCACCATTACCTTAACTAATTTTAACTGTAAAATTATTTTCTCTATTCCTGGCTTCACCAGCTTTAAGTATACTCAAACCATGTTCAGCCTTCTTCAACGGGAGCCATATGTCATAATATATGCTCATCCAGGATTAATAAAACAAATCTACAGTCGACCAGAGAGAGAGAGAACGCAGCTAAGGCCGGTCACTTGATATAGCAGTCACATTCCAAGGGGGCGACCGCAGGGCCTTTTCTTGGAACCTCAGTTCTATGTTTACTCAGTCGGGGGGGTGGTGGCCACAGAAGACGTGCATTTCCGCGGTGGCAGCCCGCTAGCGCTCCCTCTCTCCTTCGGTTGGCTGGGTTCCATCTTCTAAAATTGTTGTTTCCTTATTTCTCACTCACCACATTATTATCACTATAGTGCCACATCGAAAGTCGACAGGATCATATCTCATATATATATATATATTATTTGAAAATTCTTATTATGAATCATAAAGTTTTATTTTCCATTATTTTGTATAACAAATTGCCAAACTTCTTCGGGGAACAAGATTGTTTCGAGATGCTCGCGTATCAATTAACGAGTATGTACAACTGCTATAAAATTTGAAACATCTAAAACCTACAATATTCATGTTTATAAATATAATAAAAAATAATATAAAATAAAATAAGATATAAAATATTAAAATATAAAGAATAAATAAATATATTCATTTAAAATATAAGAATTGAAAATCAGTAATTTGTTATGTATATATGTAAAGTGGGCTATATGGTTTTAAATTGTAAGTATATAAAAAAAAATAGGGATGTCTATTTTTCGGTTGATACTGTTTTTATCTTCTATTGAGGTCCAGCTTTCTAGAAAAATTCTTGAATGTTTGTCCTTGATATTTTGATATATTATTTCAGTTGAGTCAAAATTTGGTAGATAAATATAGAAAGCTGGACCTCAATAGAAGATAAAAACAGTATCAACCAAAAAATAGACATCCCTCAATTTTATACTTTCAATTTAAAACCATATAGCCCACTTTACATATATATATATAACAAATTAATGATTTTCAATTCTTATTTTTACATATTATTTAATTTTATATTATTATTTATTATATTTATAAACATGAATAATGTAGGTTTTAGATATTTTAAATATTATAGCAGTTGTACATATTCGTGAATTGATACGCGAGCATCTCAAAACAATCTTGTTCCCCGAAGAAGTTTGGCGAGTTGCCATACCAAATATTGGAAAATAAAACTTTATGATCCAAAATAAGCATTTTAAAATAATTTAATATATGGATTGCTCTATTTTAAATCATATACACCTATCCCTCGTTTTACACGGTAGATTCTTTCCTGAGAAAAACGTGTAAATAGGGGGATAGGTGTACACAGAAATAAAATGCATTGACAGGTTAAAATATGTAGTCAACACATGAGCTCGGGATTCCTCTTGAGATGTGTACACAGCGCATGTGTTCAATCACAGTAGCATTTAGTATAGTGCGATAAAAACACAAAAAAAAAACTTATTTGGAAAACCGTGTAAAAGCGAAAACGTGTAAAAAAAGTACCGTGTAAATCGGGGGATAGGTGTATATGGTAATTTGAACCAACAACCTCATATTGTATATAATACGAGTATATACATGATTTTCATGTTGTATAATAGAAACACATCTATAAATGCAATATAACGCGGCTTATGATTGTAAAACGAAAATTGCAATTATACCGCGAATGTTTCTTTCAAACGAAAAATCATTCGTTTGAAAGAAACATTCGCGGTATAATTGCAATTTTCGTTTTACATCTATAAATAATTATACGCATGATTGACATGTGTCATTACATCACCATTTGTAATGTACTTTGTACAAACTGAGAATAAATAAATAAAACTCTTTAATAGATTAAAAGTCTCGAGCTGAAGCAAGAGATTGAGATAGAAGTCCAACGAGGCCTAAAGAGGAATTTGTCGTTGCCATCAGGTCGTTGACAAAGTGTACAATATCGCTTCCGCACCACGCTCTTGTTGCATCCGCTGAAAGTCAATACTTCCGCATACTTACTCTCTCGGCAAATATACATAATCCTCCGCCCTAGCCGAAAATATAGTCACTTCAGCGTGAGCCCTCGTCGGTTGTCACCAAGTGTAGGAGCCGCCTGTCCTTGACGAGCCCTGAATGGCGCTCTCCGATTGGCTGGCGAGGGATGATGCAACCACCACGCGGCAGACTTTGTTTTTCTTGTTGTTCCAGTACACTCGCTTTTTTGTTTTGCTAATTATTGTATTGGAGCGGGTCGCTCCTTAATAAATATATATATAATTAAATAACTAAATGGAATCTCCTCTTTCTTTATCCCAGTAAGGACGCCTACGGAAGCCAACACAAGGTTCTCCTCATCGACCATGTAGGACAATAAGAACTCTTCTATCTCCATCTTTCGCTCTTAGCTCGACTTTTATTTGTTCACGGAACTTTCCTAGTACAACTGTGTCTTCGTTTTTTGTGTGGACATTCCCAAGCTTTCCACTCTGCCTCGACCACGACTGCCTGTACTCTGTGAGAACTGTTAAAGGTCCTATAAGGTGCAGAGAGGTACTGGAAAACTCTCCACGCCCTGACTGTCCCTCTCGGCTACTACAGGTTTGCCCCTCTCGGTTACCACACCACAGAGAGAGACCCTCGGCTATCACATATATATATTTTTATGTATCGAATAAAATAAAATATATTTAGCTTTAGATAATAAAAAGGCATATATTGGATTTAATAAAATATTCATTTTGCCAATATTTCGGCTGGCTGAACGCCAACCTCTATTGAGGCATTACATTTTTGTATACACTTTATATTTATATTTAGCTTTGCATTTTCAATTATAAGAAAAAGGCCTTTTTTCAGTTCCTATAAGGAAAGCTCATTTCACAATTGGTAAACCTTTTAATCAGATCAGACAGTTTAAAATCAAAATGTCTCTTACTGTCTTAATGTCTCTTAATGTCTCGGCTAGTCGTCTAATATAATTGGCAATTTAGAGTGAAGATACTTGAATAAGCTATGTCTCTACACTAATAATATCAAAGAACTGTGTAAAAGTACACATATATATTCATTTAAAAACATTAATCTTGGATCAGTTTATTTAACCTTCCAATATTCCATGTGACTATAGGCTAAACACCCCAAGAAACAAAATATGACTTCCAGACTTTATGGAAGTTTGATGTATAGCCACACGAAGTATTGAAAGAATAAAATATTTAATACAAAATATGAACATTTAAAAACAATAAACATATAATGGAAATACACAGTTTTTGAACAATTCATATTTACAAATTAATACAATGAACAATATATACTTCTGAAAAATGACAAATTGGTCTGTTAAACAACATTTAGGCATCACTAATTGAGTATAAAATAATTTTCTAACAATATACACTTTTTACCTAAATATGAGTATATACTCTATATATGATTTATATTTTGGTATATTCAATATATGAATTTCCATAACACCAATCTATGGAATATAACCCATTTCAATAATTTGTTTTTGAACTAAAATATATTTTTAGCATCCAAATGGCTATATTTGACATATAAGCAGCATAAGGCGAGAAAAGTTCTAATGCCTTGACATATATTTTCCACTTACACTTAAAGATTTGAATAAAAAGCAGCTACAATTATTCATCTGAAAAAATCGATTTTCCAAACATATTTTTTTTACTTTTATAAATTCTCCGAGAGAAATTTCTTCAAATTGAAGGTTTGGGATTGTAATCGGAATACATTTTTAAAATGTTTCTTTCCATTTATCATGGAGACGCGAAGATATCTAAGACCTTTTTACACAATTTGTTTCGAATTTAAATGTTTTTATCATATTTAATAGGGAAATAGGTTTGACATAACAAATTGCTCTTTATTAGATACCATTAGACTGTGTAGACATTTATATATTATGATCTGTTCTCTATATATGGAATTCAAATCTTATAATTTTTAAATATCACCTACATATAGTTATAAGACCCAGAGCAGCAGCTTTACACACCCAAGATAGTGGGCATTGCTGATGCTGTGATAGAGATGCGAGGAGACATCTGAGGCTCTTCATTGGACACGACAACAACAACTTATAAGCAAAAAGTTATAAGTTTGCTATTTAAAAAAAAATTAATTAACTTGCTTCCCTGACTGTCCGTCTGTTCACAAATTTTGTAATCAATTTTTAATATACTACTAGATCACGTAGGAATCTGAAATTTGGTACATTTTTCAGAACCCGATGACAATGCAAGTTGACAAATTTCCAGACTTCTGGGTTATGGCCGGAATATGGGCAATTTTCCAAATTGATTTTCAAATTTTGTAAATAAATTTTCATATACTTCCAGACCACATAGAAGCATGAAAGGTTTACTACTCACTCAATACAATGAACATGCAAGTGTACCTATTTTCAGCTTTCTGGGTGGTCGGAATGGCCAGCAATGAACAAATTTCTATATTTATTTTTTTTAAGTCTTATGTTACGCCCTCACAAGGCATTGACCAATCCGCCGCGAGCAGTGAAATTTCATGAATAAAAACTATCCGAATAATTATTAAGTAAAAATATATTTTTATGAAAAGTGTTTATTCAAATGTATTAAAAATAAACTATTTTTTCTTCTGTCATTTGGCAATTATATGTAACTGAGGGAAATCAAAATCGGCGGAGACTATCATATGTAGAGAAAAGGTAAAAATATATCAAATCGGTTGTGCTACATATTAAATCGCATTAAGTTCGAAATACATTTTTACCTCTTTTATAAAATGATGGTCCCCGCCGCTTTTATTTTCAGTCAGATACATCTAATTGCTCAATGACAGAAGATAAAATATTTTATTTTTTCATTTTTAGTGAATTTGACTAAAACCTCTACATAAACATGTATTTTTACTTATTAATTATTAATGTTATCTATGATTGGGTTAGAACTTTTTATATCAGTAATTTTGATTAATTTGTTGCTGACTTGTATTCCAGGTAATTTGTTTGAAGGCAAAACTTGGTGGTGAGGATTATATTTGAGGTCCTGGGAATTTTTCTGTATAGAAATTTTGTTTGTTTGTATGTTTTCATTCTGATGTCCATATTTTGAATAAGCAATTTTGATTTATCGCATGATTTATGTTCCTCTAGTTTTTTTATTTAATATTTCTTTAAATTATGTAGTTAAATCTTTTGTCTGAAAATATTACTTAACTATTGATGTAGAAATTCAAAATTCTCTGTATTCTTTTGGAAACATGTGTTAATAAAAGATATCGTGTTATTATTCTTATGGCTACCATATCAATAAACTGCCCCAAGTTAGCAAGAGTCATAACTTGTTTATTGTGTTTTGTCTTGGGGCTCGTGGTCCTCCTGAGATTTTCCATATTGTGTCCTCTGTTTCTGAGGCGGAAGATCTTGTGCGGCTCATTGGAGTTGATTATTCTTTTCTTGTAGGCGCGCTTGTCTTCTACTTTCTGATGGGTTGTGCAGGTTCTACTTCCGAGGCCTTTTCACGGTCACGTTTCTCACAGAGAAATCTAGGGAGATTCTAATGTGTGTAAGGGAGTGTGTTATTTGAAGTGGGCATTGTGTGCATTTAAAAAATGAATTTGTAACACATTTGTAACTGGCGAAAGAAGAACGCGATTCGAATGATGTTCATTTATTCGAAAGTAAAAGCACTGATTTATTTTTTTATTAAAAACGATTTTTTAATATTCCAAATACCTAAAATTATAATTGATTTTGTAAAAGTTACCTTTTCAGACTTTTCGGGGAGATAAATCGTTTACCAAAATTATTAGATTAGGAAAGTAATGAATATTACTATTACTAAGTTCACAATCAGTCACAAATAATAAATAAATAGATTATAATATATATGAAATTAAGCAATAAAATTCCTCTGATACGAGGTGCATGAAGAATCTTTAACTCTAACTGAAAGAAAGATACAAGAAATGGTTGAGAATGTACCTTTTCGAAGGAACATATTTACAATAAACAACATATCACTTCATATCGTTAAAATACAAAAAAAGACTAAGGTTTATGTTCTCAAGCCGCACCTTATTTCCACGATTTCCACGAATATTTCTAATGATTTCTGATATCAGAATAAATATAAACTAAGCATTGAATTGTTTTTTTTTCCTGAGTATATATAAACATTTTTAAAAAGTAACCTTTCTTAAGCGGGACTATTTGCATATCTCTTCACAATAAAGGCCTGTGTAGAAGAGCGATTCTCATTGTAAACCCTGCATAAAAAAATATACTCATTAATAAGAAAATATTTTTCAATTAAATACAATTGAAATTGTACCTCAAATCACTAATAATGTTTCTAATTCTCCAAAATAAGAGGTGTTTCTCTCCAATATGAACTTCGAACCAATCAGATTTGCCGTTCTGCTCGCAGCTGTTACAAATTAGACTTGCATAAAGGGAATTTAAATAATTGTCAGGAACTCATTTCTCCATTACCAACACTCGCTTACTATATTGGAGGAATTAGTTAGCAGACCCAATACAATTTCCTATTTCCATATTTAAGCATGACTATCAATGTATGGCTCTGGATGGGCATTCATTGAAGAAAACTACCAGCTTTTTCTCTTTGTATAAAATTATTAACTTTTATATATTTTTTTATTAAAAAGGCATATATTGGATCAATATATAATTTATTTTACCAATATTTCAGTTGGCTGAACGCCAACCTTTATCAAGGTGTTATAACATATTTAATGTGTGTCAACAACAAACTCAGCACCACATAACGTCAAAAGAATTAAGTTTTAAAATATTTTGTTATTTTCAATGGGGAGAAAAAAAATTGATATATAAATTTATATTATGGACAAAATAAATTTTGTAAAATATGGGTGTGAATATTTTGAAAATTAACAATAAAGCCTATTTTATATTTATAATTATTTGTACTATGCGTAGATAGATTTTTAGTATAAAAAATAAAATAAAACAACAAATTATATATAAAAGAAATGTTAAAATAAATATTTTTTACCAAAAACACAGAGCGCAAAAAATGTTTGAAAAGTTGGTTAAATTGAAATATTAAAATATATTTAAATGCAAAATTGTGAAATTTGAAATAAAATAAAGGTGAAAATGGGAAAATATTTTTAAAAATGATATCACACAAATAAAACTTTGAATACATTGAACTATCAATATATATACGTATATATATATAATGAGCGTGTGATTGTATTTTTATGTTTCTGTGCGCAAATTTTGTACAAATATATATATTAAAATATGTAAATAATACATATTTCCTTTATGTTGATCCCTTTTTGACCGGCCGAAAGTTGGACAAGCGTTTGCTTTCCTTTTCAAACTAATTTTCTTGGTTTGAACCCATATTTCTTACTCTAAAGATGACCTAAGAGAGAGTCCTTCTTATATATACCTTACAAATAAGCCTACGTTTATAGGTTCTTTTCAATTTAATAATAGGTGCATATTATATTCAAGTGTTGGTTATGTATTCAATTCGTGCTATAGAAATAGGGAACATAGTTCACTGTATGGATACAGCCATGAAAAAGCTAATTAGAAAATATGTTTTGAAGATAAAATTTGATTAATATGTCAAGCGTTCTGCATATCTCAGATATTCAAGGGACATTCTCTTCTACGTGGTATTTCACCAATTCTGGAATAATAAAAAATCAACGATTATTTGATAATTATTTCGACAGATGACGCAAGCTATCAGTAAATTTTAGCTGAATTTTAAACCAATTCTATGATATATCTTCCTGGATTCGGAATATAACAAAGTGGAGCTTGTGCAGCGTTCTGGGATCGAATCTTAGGATGGTCCGAGTCTGACTGACATTTTACATGTAGATTGTTGTGGGTTGTCCATCACCAGAAATCGTAGGGTCTCAATATCCCTCATATGTGGTCGAAATTCGTCCTCAAATCTATGTCTACTTCTCTATATCTTTTGAACTATTTTGAAGCTGTTCTTGTGTTGACTATTCCTTTCCCTTCCACTTCGCATATTTCTTTTGCCGCCATATTTGCATTTATCCCTTTTTTTCCAAAAGAAGCGCAATCGTACTCTGATCGTTATTTTTTATCGCACATTCTTTAGCTCTCTACTATAATACTGAAATGTTATTCTAAACTCTCCACCATTATTTCAATCACGTGAGCAGGTTATCGATCGTGGAACCGAACCATTATATATTTCAACTTCATTTATATATTGGTATTGATTTTAATAATTTGATTTTATATTGGATGTTTGCTTTTGGTAAAAACTTCAGATATAGCCTGGTACTTTGGTCTAGCTGGTAAGAATAGGTTAATGATAAAAACCTTAATGTTGGATTATCCATGGTGAATCTTTCCTGAGCTCAGATCTCTACGTAGAATACCTACACACTTCTACGTATTATATTATTCAATATTTAAACGTCGCTAAAATGATTTATTTTCGTATTATATATCATTCAGCATCGTACGCCGCTAGGTAGAATAGCACCACTTTATATAATTCAACACTTATACTTTGCTACGTGGGTTACCTCCGTATTACACCATTCAATACTTTTACTTCACTAGGTGTGAAAACTCCGTATTGTTTCATTCAACATTTATACGTTGCTATTTAGAATAACTCCGTATTGTATCATTCAACACTTATACTTTGCTACGTGGGTTACCTCCGTATTACACCATTCAATACTTTTACTCCACTAGGTGTGAGAACACCGTATTATATCATTCAACATTTATACGTTGCTATTTAGAATAACTCCGTATTGTATCATTCAACACTTATACTTTGCTACGTGGATTACCTCCGTATTATATCATTCAACACTTTTACTTCACTAGGTGTGAGAACACCGTATTATATCATTCAACATTTATACGTTGCTATTTAGAATAACTCCGTATTGTATCATTCAACACTTATACTTTGCTACGTGGATTACCTCCGTATTATACCATTCAACACTTTTACTTCACTAGGTGTGAGAACACCGTATTATATCATTCAACATTTATACGTTGCTATTTAGAATAACTCCGTATTGTATCATTCAACACTTATACTTTGCTACGTGGATTACCTCCGTATTATACCATTGAACACTTTTACTTCACTAGGTGTGAGAACGCCGTATTATATCATTCAACATTTATACGTTGCTATTCAGAATAACTCCGTATTGTATCATTCAACACTTATAGTTTGCGACGTGGATTACCTCCGTATTATATAATTTAAAATTTGAACGCCGCTACGTGGAATAAGTTCAAATGCTACCAAATCAAGATCGATTTATACCTAGAACAGCGAAATTCTGCCGCCATCTCATCTGAGGTGATGTACGGCTTCCACTCCGCACAATCTCCATTAGCCCAGCCTTTTTCTTGACGGGGCAATTTTTCACTCAACGTGTCTTCTCTATTCTCTAGCCCAATGTTAAATTGTTGAAGGCCTCTTTTCTCTTTTTGCGGTCGGAATATCAATCCTTTTTATATTATACGGGGTGTATCAGGTAAATGGGATATAACCACAAGGGAATTTTAAATAAAATATATTGCAAGTGAAAATATAAAATATTTAAAAATAATTCAGAATAATAATATATGAAAGTAAATAGTTTTATATTAAATATAGTTTCCATTTTTAGTTACAACAGTCTCGAGGCGAGTTCGGAATGGAGCACAGGCCTTGGCGACGATGAACTTGTCCATTTGGGTCACCGCATGTCTGATTTTTAGTTTTCAAAATTGTTAATTTTATTAAATCGCCATGAATATATATTCATATATTTATATATAATTTTCTTCTGAAAACATATATTAAACAGAATTTTTTTCAAATTGTAAATTATTTGTTTAACTCCTCTAAAGATTCTAAACTAAACAACGGTCTATGCACAAATTTTACCTCATATTTTCCTTCATTCTAGGCAGTTAATAATTAACATGATGATAAATTATTAATGAAGATTTATACATAACATATTCGGATGGATTTTAAAATCTATCGTAGTAAATTACAGGAGGAAAATATACGCATTGTTACGCCGCTGCCGTGTCGAAGATGGCAAAAAAAAAAAAAATCACGCAAGTTCGATAAGGATCTCATTTTTGTGGATTAATGGAGAACAAAGAAAGTAACATGGAGAGAGCATCTTCCTACAGCCTCCGACAGCAACAAGGAGGATGACTTCACTCCTGCCACTGCTGGGCTTCTTCCTTCTTTACTGGTTCGTCCGCCACCCAGCTATTCTTGGGGTCAACCCCAGTGATCGAATTGACCCTGCTTGCCAGCACGGCGATGTTGAAACTTCTTTTCGGGTATTGTCGCCTAGAATATAATATAACGTGATAAAAAATTATAATGATGATAATTTAATTTGTTACTAAAAATTATTATTAAGGTCAAACTACCTTATTTAGAGTTATCACTGGATATAGGTCAAGATCCGTTTGTAGAAAACGTCCAATCGGGGGGAGGAGCTGATGGTAGCGGTGTCTTGTCCAGGTGGGAGGAGCTAGAATCTACTTATATATAAAACAGATAAAAATGTAATTTCGTGAGGTTGATTTAGAAAATGTGTATCAGGTTGTTGTGGTAAGGTGTGGGTTAAAAGAAAAACTTGCCCGTGTTTTTAACAAATTGAGGAGGGAGAACAAAAACTCTCAAAGAGGTGGAGCCGAAAGATTTATAAGGTCCTGTCAGGTTCTTGTTATTTTTCATCCTCCTGGAAGCGAGAATAAACTACCCTGATCGTGGAAAAATTGAGAAATATTTCTAAAGACTTCCAGGGTTATTTGTACTTATCTTTCATTACGAGTTTTTATTTAGTCGTTGTATATTTTATAAATAAATTATTTCCAAAATTTAGATATAAGTTACATTTCAAGTAGAAATATCTATCTCTCTCTCAATTGATATTATAAAAGGCATGTGAATATTCTGAATAAACAAATTGAACGCGGGGTCATGTTTTTCGATAGGTTTGAAGCTCTATAGCATTTTATATCTCATTCCTCTCTATTTAAAAGTTGCTTTGAACTAACCTTTAGAACTCCATGGGTGAGAATTTATGACTATTTTATTTATAAAAATAAAAATATATTACTATTTTATAAAGAGAGGAATTTAAAATATCTAGAAATAAAAATATTTTGTGGAAAAAGGAGAGCAGGAGAAAAACTATAATCCATTTACCACATACTTACCATATACCTAGGATATTCTAATTCCTTTCTTTTTTTCTCAACTTATTATCTGTATAGTTCAGGAGAATCAGTGCATAAGACTAAAGGTCTTAGTAAAGGTATTTTTAATAAGGGTTTCTGATGTTGAAAAAAGGAGGGCTCCTCTCTCAACCAGTATGGTAAGTTAAGAGAATGTCCAAGCAATGACCTAATTCCCCTAGCTGGGCTATCCTGGATATAACGTCCCCACCTCCCATCGTGGCTCCAGCTGACCCACGCACAGAATAGACGTCCGCTAGTTATGGCAGCACTATCCTTTCCCCCATTACTGATAAAGGCATATTTAATAAGTAAAAATACATTTTTAGAAAATATTTTAGTTAAATGGATTAAAAAGGAAAAAATAAAATAGTTTATCTTCTGTCATTGAGCCTTTAGATGCATCTGAGTTAAAATAAAAGCGGCGGGGGACGATTATCATGAATTTCGAACCTAATGTGATTTAATATGAAGCAACTGATTAGCGATTTTTACAAGTGCTTGCTATATTTTTACCTATTCTCTAAATATGATCGTCCCTCGCCGTTTTATTTTCACTCAGATACATATTATTGCTCAATAAAGGACGATAAACTATTTATTTTCCTTTTTAGTGCATTCAAATAAAAGCTTTTTGTTAAATTGTATTTTTACCTATTAATTATTTAGTTAGTTTTTAGTCATGAATTTACAAATCTTATAATCGAAGTTCACTGGAGATTAGTCCTTAAATAGAAGGGAGGCCTTCTCGAGGCGGATTGGTGTTTATAAGGAGCGTAACATAAGACTTAAAAATAAATATAGAAATTTGTTCACATTCCTGGCTATTTCGATCACCCAGAAGTTTGTAAATCTGTACACTTGCATTGTTCATTGGACTGAGTGTGTGTTAAAAGTTTCATACTTCCATGTCATCTGTATGGAAGTATATTAAGGCAGTTTGGAAATTTGTCAATTTTCGGCCACCCTGACAACTCAGAAGTCTGAAAAAAATGTCAAATTGCATTGACATCGAGTTCTGAAAAGTCTACCATATTTCAGATTCCTACGTGCTCTAGAGTATTTTAAAAATTGATTACAAGATTTGTGGACAGACAGACAGGGTAGCAAGTTAAATAAATAAAATATTTCATTAATAAAATAGATCTATTCTCTCTTTTGTTATATACAGGTTTTCAAGCCCCACTTAGGCACCGATTCTCGTATCTACGTGTTAGCCTTCTCCCGAATATAAAATATCACCACTGTCTATCATGACCATCGTCTTCTACCTGTATCTTTACTATATGTTACTAATGCCTTTTATATTTATTCCTTAAAATAAACACATTGAGTAATTCATTATAAGGATATTATGTATTATTATTATTATCAATTAATATTACCCCCCCATGTGTGTGTGACCACGTGGTACAGGACATGATAATCATGAAGGATAGAAGTTGGCGACTGATTTTACTGAAAGTGCAACTCATGTCTACACATGTGAAAGTAGTTCGGCTTTTTCATTACAAGTGTGCCAGACCCCGTTCGGTGACTTTCATTCGCTGGTGGGGTTTGAATTTTGGCTATGTAATTTAATAAAACTATGGATATAAGCCTTAGAGATAGTAGAATTACATGTTCATTGGCCAGTTAGAAACAGATGAGCTAGGCAATTCCTGATAAATGTTTTCATAGCAATAAGGACAGTAGGAAGTTTGTTGTATTAGAAAAAAATAAAAATCTTTCTATCATTTCTCATATATAGATTGAGCACTTAATTGACTTATATTTAATATATATTAATTTATTTACGATCATTTATATAAAAAAAAAAAGATATAATATGCTGAAGACTTTAGAAAATCGTAAGTTAAAAAGGACGAATATAATAAATAAATAAACACGGTAATACATCTTTCGACTTCCATTTTTGTTTGAAATATATGACAATGTGTAATTTGTTTGTGTTCAATATTATATTTGAAATTGAAATACGAATTAAAAAACATACAAATGTATTTGTAATACAGCGAAACCTCTGGGAGGGTTCACCACTGATGAGCTAAGCCCTCCCATTATTTTATCATTGCAATAAAGGTAGTAAAAAATGATTTATTTTAAAAATGATTATACGCGTCTAAAAAAGTTTAAATTTCCTATATCAGATGGCGCGCTAATACATTGCATTGATGTAAGTAACTAGAAATAAATATTAATGAAAAAGATAGGGGTTAATCCATCGAAAATATTAATTGAAAAACTACACGATATTCAAGTTTTATTTATGCAAGACGTGTACTGAAAAGACTCGTTTACACAAACTACTCGAGCAAAATGTTGAACTTGTCCTTCGAACTAATGAAATGCGCGCATAGGGAGGAAACGTAATCATTTGCCTATTGTAATGCCATATCTGAGTCAGGCCAATAATTTTTCGCTTTACTCTCCTACCCTATCTAAAAGTTCATGTGAACGCGGTAAGGATATGCTTTTTTAAAATTTTAATAACAAACACCTGAGCTTTTATTATTATAATATATTATATATAATTAAAACCTATTACTACTGCCTTTCTACTGCAATGATTGTAAATTGAAAGAGGGAGGCATGGCTCATTAGAAAAAGAACACTATGTGTGCTCGATGCACTAATTATTTAATTTATATAAACATTTCTCAAGCCCTAAAAACAAGTTTCCACTGTTCCTTCAAAATATCAATTTACTGTATTTACTCAATAGAATATAGGTAGGGTATATAAGAAATTCAGGTTAACACAATAGTGAACCGTTTTGGATATTAAAATGGCGAAAACCGCAAGAGGGTTCACCACTGAAAAGCCATACCCCGGCTCTTTCGACCTTTAATCATGACAGTATAATTGCAGTAGAAATAGCTTTTAATTATTTTTTTTTCAAAGAAAAGTAGCGCAAAAATATATATACTTAAAATATTCAGTAATGAGATAGAGTAATTAAAGACAAAGCTATATAATAATAAAGAAATCAGAAAATCGTGTATATAATTAGAAGCTAGAATTCAAGAACCCATTCACCTGAGGAAGGTAATAATGAATCGCTTAAACCTCAAGAACGGTTGATGTAACTATATTCCTACAACAAATTCCCAACAAACAAATTATTTAAAATGAAAAAAAAAAAAAAATTAACCTATCTTTAGGAAATATCTTTATACAAACTCCCTGCTGGGTCAATATCGAATGGTATTATTATTATATTAAAACCTTTTAGTTAAGATGATATTAGGTTTTACTAAATCGATTATTTTTATTTAATTTTGCGAGTGCCCCGCGCGGACCGTTTATTTTTTATTTTTATTCATATACAATCATCTTTTATATTAATAAATTAGAAGCTATATTATTGTAACAACTATACGAACATTAAAATTAAATAATAAAGTCGCTTAAAATAAACCTCGAGGGTAAATATATATATCAATAAAAACTTCAATTTAAAATGTCAAGTCAATAGCGAATTTTGATTTTTTTAAATAGATATATAAAAATCCTCTGTCATTTTATAGAGTGACAAAAAGCACGATAAGAAAGATTACCACAAAGAGGGGAAATAATGAATTCCAACAGGTGAGTTTCTAAAACCTTTTACTCCAAAATAAGATATCTAAAATGCTTTTATTCCATCAGTTTTACATTTATTTTTATATTTCTTGACATTTGGAAAGTGATATATATTATTAATATACCGATGCCTTTTATCTCTTTTTATGTGTAGTTGTCCCACGCCCCCACATTTATGACAGGAAACTTTATTTTCGATTGAAATTACCGGATGGCTTACTCAAAAAATTAACGTTTTGATATTTTCTTTATATAGAGTTCATATCCGTTCATTTTCAAGGTTTCGTAAACGTCTTAAGACGCGTGAATATAATATTGGTATATAACTTAATTATATATTATTTATGTCATTTCTCGGGAGGAGGGTATTCGTGCAAGGATAGGGGTACCTCTCCTTTTATATATCCATTAATTATATAGATCTTTACTGCCAAGAGCTCTCCAACCTAGATTAGTGTAAGGCCACGACACCAGATTTGGGTAATTCGGACAATAATCAACCTCGACAATGCTCCAGGATAGGGCTCTAATAATCTTGGCAGTTCGGTCGAGTTCATAATTCCTCTAGTAGGATGTTATGAAATTGAACTGCTACTGTACTGATGAGGGCCAATACCCGAAATAGGAAATTAATTTGACGGAACCGCTGAAGAATTTCGCCATTGATTAGCCAAGCCCTCTCATCTAATAATTTTTATCATTGTAATGAGGTCTCTAGAGATAATATTCGATAATAAATATCTTGAGAAACATAATTGCAAAATATAATTATAAAAATTTCAACGATAGATGACAATTGAAATTATAATTCGAATTCATAATAATTTGCCTCAATGTAAAATAATAATTGCGAAAACACATTTATCGATGTATTTCCGTGTAAGTATTCATATGTACCCTTGTAGATCTGTAAGCTTATGTCCATAGGATTACTTAATATCCCCAAGCTGTCGTCCATTGTAAATGCCCGGTATATATGGAAAACAATCCAATACAATAGAAGGGCGGTCTGGAGATTAATTTGATGAAAAACAGAATAAAGGGTACACTGCTGATAAATCAAGTTCTTTCATCTAATTACACTGGTCTACAAGGAAAATTATGTTTTTGATAATGCATCAGTTTCTGACTTGATTTAATATAGATCACGAATATAATGTTAGTTTTTATGTATCTCATCAATTTTTAGAGATATAACATATACATATTTAGGCCACACTGTGGTGCATCAGTCCATATAAGTGGTTCAAAAAACACATTGAACGCAAAAAGAAAAGCTGAGAACGTCATACCAGAAGGTACTTCATTTACTATACTATAAGAAACCTAAATCTATACAAAAATGTAAAATGCTGCATATATGCTTCATGAATTTCAACCTTTTTAATTTTCTCTTATAAGTGTATTCCGGCAGGTCACGGGACAGATTCTAGCAGTAATCTGCCATCATGTGGCAGTCCCAGACACCTTGATATCTCTCTTCACTCAGTTTGATGTCTTGATAGAATCGCTCGCCTTGTTTATCACTATATGCACCGAGATTATCAGGGAATTTGTTCAGGTGACTATGCAAGTAGTGAACTTTAATACTCATATTTACACCCAAATCTACATAGCTTTTAAGCAAATTTTGGACAAGCTCTTTGTAATTATCGTCTTTTCTATTACCGAAAAATCCATTTACTACAACCTTAAAGCCTGACCATGCTGCTTCTTCAATTGCATCCATTGTTATTAGAGAATTTTTGTCATTCAGGAGCCTCTTGATTTGAGGTCCGTAAAAAACTCCTACTTTTATCTTTTCATGGCTAATATCTGGAGAAAAACGTCATATATATATATTTGAAGCATTCTCAAACCTAGATTTATATGTAATGGTGGTAGAATGATTTCTTCCCGAGACACCAAAGGTTTGCTAATCACAATAGCTTTTCCTACTGTAAGTTCATCTCGAAGAGGCCATTTGTTTGTTTTCCAATGTATTTACCGTGCCCTGCTATCCCACATGCATGAAAAAAGAAAGATACTTGGTGTATCCGATTTGAAATCCAAGTAAAAAGTTAACCATTTTTAAATCAACGCAAATAAACCAATTATGCTCATTGTATTTGATTTTATTCGAGATGGTTTTTAAATTTTCAACATTCTTCTTCATTTTTGTTGTATACGCTATTAGAATAGATGCATATTTATTTCCATTATGAAGTAAAACACATTTGAGGCTACGCACGGAACCATCGATAAATAGACCCCAATCTTCAGGACGGTATTCGTCTAGTTTTAAAAGGTGTAGTAAGCCTTTTACATCAGTGCAGTAAACCAGATTTGCATCCTGCTGTTAGAAAGGAAGGAACGATCTTTCTCCTGTCCGATAAAATGTTACGTTGACATCGTCTTCGAGTTGGCTCATTTATTTTAATCTTGATGCAAGCAGTTCCGCATCTTGCTTTGAAAATATCAGGTCACGTGTCAGGTCATTCAGTTTTGGTTGTGAAAACCGTTTTAGACATTCTTGTTCTCCCAAGTTCTCACTATCAGAATAATCCAGTTCGATATCTTTTTGTGTGGTGTCTCCTGATTCATCATAAAGAGGATTATTAGCACTGGATGAAAAAACTGGGAGGGGACTATTTGGGCTGTGTGGTATTGGAAGTCTAGCTGAATATAGGTCTTTGTATATAAGCTTTTTCTTACCATTCCTGTTAAAGTGTTTCAAGTCTTGTACGCAAAAGTAACAATCATTGTCATGATTTTCTGGCTCTCGCCAAACCATAGGGATTTCAAATGTCAGTTGCCTTTCACCCTTTGTCCACAGGCGCAGTGTTTCGACACACATTTTGCATACATTATGTGGAGCCCATGTATTGTCCTGGTCAGCTAATTTTATACCAAAATATGCGAAATACGCCTGCTTTACAAAGTCTGTTATTGCATTTCTTTGCGTCTTTACAGTATATTCGCCAAATAAATAACAGAAAAAAAATTGGGTCGTTTTTGCAGGATCTTCTTTTGGAAATCATGTCTGGAAGTGAATTTATTAATGTGTTAATATTTTATTTTCATAAATTTGATGGCATAGCTTTTAAATGAATGATGCTTGAAATAATATTTTTTAATAAATTTAATCTGTGTGAACAGAATATATTATTACTAATAATTTTAAAAACTTTTTCAATTTTTGACAATTTATAATTAGAAGTGATGGTATAATGTTTGGAAGTGATTTATTTATTTTAATTGTTAAAATTTTATTTTTATATAAAGGTAATGGCGTATGTTTTAGAAGAACTTTGAGATGTGATGATTGTAAAAATTATGAAGTAATCATGATGACTTGGCAGTTTTCTTTATGAAAATATTATTTTGGTGATATACACTTTATGGTCATTATCTATAGATTTTGATGACATACAGAAAGGTTAAGATCAGATTCGGAATCAGCGCCCTTGGATTACCCAAAAAGACATTTTAAATACTCTAACATCAATTTTTTCTCGAAAATTTGTAGACCTGTGTTATTTATACGATTGTAATGAGGGGTCTGTAGAGATTAATTTTTAATAGAAAAAATATGTTCCACAATATGACGCTCTGCCTTATAAAAAGCATATGTGCTCCTGGTAAAGATATTCCTTCTTTATTTTTAATATCATTTTTATTAAAATAAAATTAACAATTTTTTAAAAATTAAACAGGCTTGCCAAATTTATATTGATACCTTATTCAATATTTTTATAAACATTCTTTTTGAACTAATGTCGAGTCTTATCACGGCTGTCTCAATTAAAAATGAAACATAGATAATTTGTATATCCGCCTTGTTGACCAAGAAGAATGGAGATCAATTCCAAGTCTCCGGAAATGGTCAAACCGTGGTCGGCATATTTTATTTTGTTGAGGACGAGGGTCATGTTTTTATAGCGTTCACTTGAATGCACCTTATGTCTAAATAGTGTTGTGATATGTAAATAACCTATGTTAAGTGTTATAATTGTTACCTATTGTTAACTATGCAAAATTATTCCGTTTGTCAATTGTTTAAAAAAAAAAAAAAAAACTTATGTAAATTATTTCCTTTTTATTTCTATCTTGTATATAAGAATATTGCTGGATTGAATAAACATTCAGTTCAACTTGTAAGTCGTAGCGAGTTTGTTCAGACAACTCATACACATTACAACATGGCGCAGTCGACAAAAGTATCGAATTAAAACAGATTAATTCAACATTGAGTAGAATGGAAGGAATCAAGCCGCCGGCGGAATTTGACCCGTACAGCAACGAGAAAAAATGGGAAACCTGGAGAGAGTCGTTTGAAATTTTTGCAATAGCGGTAAATTTAGAAAGCATGCCGCTGGTGCGTCAGCGAGCAATCTTGAAGCATATTGCTGGTGAGAAAACAGTGATGATATACAAAACATTTCACATAAGTGAAAATGATACCTACCCAAATGTAAAGGAAATGCTTGATATGCTTACGAACCATTTTAAGCCCTTCAAAAATACGATTCAAAGGAGAAATGCATTTTTTACCTGTGTACAAAAGGAAAGGCAGGGAATCATGGAATTTGTCACAGAATTAAAGCATCTGGCACAAGAATGTGAATTCGAGAATTTAACAGAATCTCTCATAAGGGATCGCCTTATAATTGGAATACTTGACCGAGAAGTGAAAAGAAAATTGTTAGAAGATCCACAGTTGACACTACCAAGGGCAATTTCGATAGCTGTGATCTCCGAGTCAACATGTTCACAAGTAGCATCGTTGAATGAGCAAAAAATGATTGAAAAAATTGAAAAACGTAATTGGGTGAAAGATACAATTCGAATGGAAAATGCAGAAGCAGGACCAAGCGGTATAAACCCGAGAAGAGAAAGAATAATAGAACCATGTAAGTGGTGTGGACAACGACACAAGTATGGAAAGTGTCCAGCATATGGGAAGAAATGTAATGCATGCGGAAAAAACAATCATTTCTCAGTAGTTTGCCGAACAAAACGTATAAGAAATCTCTTAGCGGAAAGTGAAGCTGAAGAATCCTGTGACGAGATAAATCTAAATGAAGTTGCTGTAAAGACTGTTCGGTCGGACAAGTGGCTCGCGGTAATAATAATTAATGGCAAGAAGACCACGGTACATTTGGACACTGGCGCACAGATAAATGTGCTTCCTCATAAAGTAATAAACCAATGGCCATCAAGACCAGAAATCAGACCCACGTCATTAAAGGCGTTCGCATATGGAAATACAGAATTGCCTATCGTCGGCAAATGCAATGTGCTATGCCAATATGGTGAAAAGAAAGGAATGTTTGAATTTCGTAGCCGATGTAGAAGCGCAGACACTTATCACGGGCGATACTTGCGAGAAGCTTGAAATATTGAGGCGAATTAATCATATAAACACGGATGAAATGAAATTGTGTTCTGAAACTAAAAAAAATCCTCGAACAATTACACGAAGTATTTCAAGGAGTAGGATTAATCAACTCGGAATGTAAGATTTACACAAAGCCTGAATATTCTCCTGTGCAAGTCCCTCCCAGGTGCATCCCAACAAGCCTCGGAGCCGAAGTTCAGTCTGAATTGGAAAAGATGGTGAAGCAAGGAATCGTAACAAAAATATATCATGAAACAGAGTGGTCTCATCCTATGGTCGTTGTAAAAAAAAAATCTGGTCAAATCAGAATATGCCTGGATCCTCGGAAATTAAATGAGGCCCTTGTGGGAAGACATTTCCAGACTCCGGCTCCAGCTGAACTATTGCACGAGATACCCAAAGCTAAGTATTATACCGTGTTAGACGTGAAATCAGCCTATTGGCATATTCCGGTTGCAAAGGAATGCAGAGATCTGTTGGTGATGACCACGCCATTTGGCAAATTCAGATATAACCGATTGCCATTTGGTTTGAAAATATCGGCACAAATTTTTGTTGAGAAAATGACGAATATCTTTAGGGATAGCTTTCAAAATATTACATATGTAGACGATTTGCTGATATATGCGGATACCATTCAAGAGCACAATAAAAAATTAAAGGAAATTCTAGAAAAAGCAAAAGAAAAAAATATCAAATTTGATTTAACAAAGGCTCAAATAGGTCTAACGAAAGTTCGTTTCTTGGGCCATGTGATATCACAAAATGGAATTGATCCAGAGCCAAATAAGATTGATAAATTAATTACCTTTAAAAGGCCCGAGGATAAAAAGTCGCTGCAAAGAATCATGGGTCTTTATAATTACTTAGGAAAATTCATTCCAAATTTAGCTGCGTCCACATCCAATATAAGAGGAATATTAAGAAAGAATGTTGTCTGGCATTGGGGGCCTAAACAGGATGGGGAATTCGATCATATTAAGGAATGCGTGAGGAATGCTCCTTCGTTGGCACATTTTGACAAAAGCAAGATGCTGATTTTGCAGTGTGATGTCAGCTTTGGTTTTTAAGCAGAGGGGAGGCATGTCAACCGCCTTTTGATTTGCCTGATCTGATTGTTGATGGTTGTCTAGATTCGTGACATTCTTTAATTGTTGTAGCAGAGGGGAAACATGTTGTGATATGTAAATAACCTATGTTAAGTGTTATAATTGTTACCTATTGTTAACTATGCAAAATTATTCCATTTGTCAATTGTTTAAAAAAAAAAAAAACTTATGTAAATTATTTCCTTTTTATCTCTATCTTGTATATAAGAATATTGCTAGATTGAATAAACATTCAGTTCAACTTGTAAGTCGTAGCGAGTTTGTTCAGACAACTCATACACATTACAACAAATAGTACCGAGACATAATATTGTGATGAGGAAAAACAGTTTTAAAGCTTCCTTTCGATGAATCTATAAACAGCCTTCATTCATATTTATCGTAAATAAAATTAAATTTGCTCATCAACCAGGGAACATTAAAGAAATACACAAGATAGGTTATCTTCTCTAAACTACTGAACAAATTTTATTTTTCTCGATATATGTACCAATGAAAAGAGGTTTCATTGGCCGTTAAGTATTTTTCTTTCATTCTGGAACCAAGCGATTCAGCTGCCTCTTTCGAAAGGCTTAAATCTCTAGTCAGATCATTAAGTTTAACCTGAGAGAAAGTCTGAGAGGAATCGTCTCCAGAGGACTTATATTCTCTATCGGTATATTTAACTGCTATATGTTACGAGTTTGAGAAGACTCTGAGGACATGAATGGCAATTCAGTTGGAGGCAGAGGCACAGGCACATCGGTTCCATGAGAAATTGGTCGATTATATTCTATAAGGATGAGAGCTTCCGATTTTTATGGTAATAACCGCGGACATGGCAGTCATAAAATTAAAAATCATCTGAATGTTTTTTAGCTTCTTTCCATACCATAAGAATTCCAAATCGCAAAGGAATCTTATTTCATTTAAATTATAAGCGTAGATTTCATCGGAACAATGCCAACAAACTTTATGAGGAGCCTACGATTCTTTCTGGTCTCCAAGTTTAATGCCGACACTAAGCTACATTGAAAATGGAATACAAAGAAAGAGACGGCAGAAAATTATGCAAATTCAGGGTAGACGCGCCTCACCGAAATGTGCGCACGTGGAGTAAGGAATAAGGCAAGGAACTTGGAGAAAGGACATTTTTCGTGCCGTTTTTTTGCCGTTGTTACGGAAAAACAACGTAAAAATTTTAATTTGTTTCAAAAGACACGTGTAATAGCAGATAACGCCAAGCCGTCGTCAATGGAAGCAGTTCCAGCAGACAGATACTTTTACCAGGGGCATGGTGATCGGACTAAAGAGGGCAGGTTCGTTCATACGTCAAATCGCATCTGACACACAGCTGGGTGCACCGACTGTGAAGAAGATGGTTGAAAAAAATAAATTAGGCAATTATAGGAATGCCGGTGCAGCCAGAATGACGTCAAAACGTTATAGATCAACGTGAATGACAGAATGGCACAGGGTCGTGTTCTCAGAGTCACATTCTGTTCGTTCAGTGATAGTCGCCGTGTACGCGTGTATCGTCGACGTGGAGAAAGGTCCAATTCGGGAGAAATTTTGGAACGTCCCACCGCGCGACAACGCGGGATCATGGTTTGGGGCGCAATCGCGTATGCTATAAGGTCACCTTTAGTTCGTATTCAGGGAACTATGACGTCCACCGATACGTTAATGATGTACCGGTCACACTTTTCAACCTTCAGGGGATACACAAAGCCCTTTATAAACAGGATAGCTCCCGATCGCACACTGCTCACATTAGCATACAAACTCCGGAAGATGTACATATGCTTCCCTGGTCACCGTACTCTTCTGACCTCTTACGAATCGAGCACGTCTGGGACATTATTGAACGCCGTTCGCATGCTTCGCCTCAGCCGCCGTCAGAAGACGAGTTGTGGCAAATGGTTGAAAAGAAATAAAGAGTCATCCTTCAGAACGCCATCCGTAGTCTGATTGACTCTCTACCTATACGTGTTGCGCGTATCCCCGTTCGCAGTGGTCCTATTTGCAACTGAGAACAGACGACGTTCTCGCTCTGTATTATGACTATCATTTTGAAATAAAGATCACTTTTTGTTCTTCGCTGCTCCTTTCTGTTTGCCAAGCTTCATCAATTTCTTGGGCCTCTTTCTTGGTGTTTCATTTTAAGTGTCAAGCAGTGTAATTTTGAAATAAAGAAAACTATATTTTGAAAATAAACTAGGTTTTAAAACAAGGAGAGGAAAAAAAAACGAATCCTTTTCGTGAATAAAAATATGCATTAGTCAGAATTGTTGCTAATTTGTCTATTCGTGGGTTAAAACTATTGCCGTGATTCCTTCGAGATTTTTTCTATAAAATTTCATTCAGGATGAATGAGCACAAAACGTAAGCACAACAATTGATACAAAGCAATAACGTGTCATCTATGTATAACAAATGAAATTATTTCAAAGCACGAATGTTTCTTTTTACACAAACCAACCTTCTACTGTCGTAATTGGGACATATTGTGGGGGATTGGTTCATCTGTGGTGAAACTTCAAGCGGTTTCGCCAATTTAATTTACCAGGCCGCTTCTTAGAGTTCTAATTCTGCATTAGACGATTCTGTTTATATCTTCCTCATTAAAGTGTGGAATCTCAGATATGGTATTCAAGCAAACTATGGAAATAAGATTTTAGAACAGTAGAAGTACATGTGAGACACACAGCCATTTTGAGGTCGATTCTATGGTAGCGCGAGTCCCCCCTTCAAATTGAACTCTTTATTTTGGTATAAAAT
The DNA here is from genome assembly GCA_030710605.1 of Cordylochernes scorpioides. NCBI lineage: Eukaryota > Metazoa > Arthropoda > Arachnida > Pseudoscorpiones > Chernetidae > Cordylochernes > Cordylochernes scorpioides. Next base: position 186,970,612 of record CP092863.1, on the reverse strand, counting down.
ATCTTAGTTATTTCAAATATTATGGATTCCACTATGAAAAGCATTTATATTTTATTTATTTATATATTAACAAAAATGTTTAAGAAAATGATAAATGCATTTATTTTTTATAAAAATATATAAATATTATTCGCATCTTTATAGAATTCTAACGAGATTGTTAGGCGCAAAATAAATTCAGGATTAGTTGAGAAGAAATCAGAACTATATATGTAATTTAGAAAATTGGACTTCAATTCGTGACTACTTATTTAGATCTCGAGGGACCCGCAAATTATTCTAAAATGCAAATTTATGGAATTTGAAAACGATCGATTTCCAGGTCGTTATATATTCAAGCTGCTAATTTATAGAGGAGTTTTTAGGTACAAATATTCGGATATAGCCAAACTTTCTTTCCCATTACAAGAATCGAATTATCCACCTATTTGGTTTGATAACTAAATTTTGGTTAAAATCAAATTATTAATTTTCAACATAGTCCTCTTTTAGGGATATACACTTTCAAAATTTCTACCATTTTTCAACCCTTCCAAAAATTAAGAAGGTCAAAATACACATTCGTCTCAGCGAAGTCTTCCTCATTTGAGCCAAGTTTTTCCTTGTTAGCTATTTCTTCAAATTTGGGAAGAAGTAGAAATCATAGGGATTAGGTTGGGCGAATACACGGTGCCCCAGCAACTTATGTAGTGTATAGCTGTGGCAACTATAGAAAGTACGTTGTCGTGGTGATATATAAATATATTTTTTGTCTTTTACAAATAAAGTGTCTCTTTCAATTTCTTACCGGAGCTATCTAATAAGCCACCGTTATAGTACAGTGATAGGTTTTCCCACTTTAAAGAATTCTATGACCACCATCGTATTCCAAAAATCGTTGCCATAACTTTTCCTGCACATAAAACAATCTTTTTTTCATTTTGAACAATAAATGATGTTGTATATTCCTCGCATATACTTAATTGTACCTAAGTGGTTGGTTTTCTGCCATAGAAGATACACATAAACGATCTTCTTATTACATTATTTGTGGATACTGGCTTTCCTTAAGTCGATATGAGTTTAGATTAAATGGCTGGTACTGTTGAATGGCAGCTTCGCTTTGTCAATTAATCTTATATAGCAATCTTAAGCTATGGTTCTAACTGTCGGCCGACCCGAGACATGACTCATGAAGATTTTATGACTCTCCAGAATTTTTATAGTCTTGATATAGCAGAGATATTTACAGAAAATAAGTGTAATATCTCCTTGATGAAATGACCAGCTTCCAGTCTCCCAATCGCTCGCCAACCTGCATAATGGTACATTAGTTGACAAAACAATCTTGAATGGCTCGTTTTATAAGGTAACTGAATTGCATATCAAATTGTAGACTTGCTTGCTCTTGGTCCAATTTTCAATTTACATTATATATAAAGGTCGTAAATATACTCATTTTCTTTGAAGAAATATATTTCTCTAGCATCTTTTTAAAAAAGCATTTTTGGTATATCGTTTAATAATTTTAAGTATAAAAAATGGATCACATACTATCGCATCTGAATGAGTTAGGCATGTTTGTGTGCATGTAAAATGATTAAATTTATAGTCTTCTGCGAAGTGTCGTTCCTGCCAGATTCAGTAGCCAGAGTAGTTGCCATTGTTGGAGATCACCGCTGCCACACGCCTCGGCATTGATTCAAAGAGACTTTGGATGTATTCTTGGGGTACAGAAGACCAAGCAGCTTCCACACATTGCCAAAGTTGATCTGGTGCGGCAGCTGGGGATGTAATCTGGATCAATGGTTGAGCAACCATGGACCACATGTTTTATATAGGCGAAAGATCCTGAGAGCGAGCCGGTCAGGAAAGCAATTCAATCTGGCGATAGACGAAGCACCTTTGGACAATGTGTGCCACGTGTTATTCTGTTGAAATATAGCTGGGTGCAAGCCCTGAAGATAAGGAAGGACAACTGGCTCCAACACCTCGGAGATGTAGCGTTGACTGTTTAAAGTACCGGCAATACGTACTAGAGGAGTGAGAGAGTGATATCCAATATTTCAACATACCATAATACCCGGTGCAGGACCAGTGTGGCGGTGCATGAAGCAGCTGTTCAGCATCCTCTCTTCACGGTGTCTCCAGACTCGAATCCGACCATCGTGGTGTTGAAGACAGAAGCGTGACTCGTTAGTAAGGACAATTTCATTCCGTCTATTCAACAGCCTATTCAATGCTAAATCCTGCTCAATCTGATCGTTTCAATATTCCCACTTTTTAAAAGATTCTACTTATTTAGGAGGTTGTTTATTTATCTTTTTCTCTTACAGACTTGAAAAAACTTAGTACCTGAAACCTAATAAAAATCTGACTATAAAACTTATATATATTATACTTCTAATAAAAATGTATTGAAAACTTTTTAATTACATTACCTCAAAAAAATTGAGCATTAATATAAATATTCCAATAATAATCCTCAGTAATGAAAATAATTTCTTAAAATTATCGTAAATTCGCAGTTAAGGGAACAATATAGCGTTTACCAACTGATTAAGTTCATTACATGTAGGGAATTTGATATTAGTTTGTTTTGATTTATTTTTTGGAAATCTCTGCAGAAAAAAAAAATCTTAAAAGCCTCCATTAAGGATTCTGTTATAGCACTAGGGGATTGAGGGATTTAATTTAAAACTTAATTTTATATGTGCATAAATTATTTTAATTTTTAAATCACATTTTATATATAAATTTGGAATATTTAAAATATTTTCCATATCGAAATCGAATAAAAATAAAACTATATATCATCACAAATATTATAATATTACGTAATTTTTCATGTAAAGAAAAATAAATCGTTTGTTTTTCTAAAAAAATGAAAATAAATACTTTAGTGTCATCTCCTCATTTTCCAAAATAGATATGCGAAAGGGACACATTATACCTGTATTCCATTAGCTTAATGCTTCGGCAAACAAGTTTCTAATAATTCCCAATTATTAATTGGATCCACACTGCGCGCACTTATACACACATTATAAAACTTCAAACGCATATGACTGATATATCTCCTCATATTAGGAAAGTAAACCTTTATTACAATGTGTTCACTCATCTCTCTCATTTGTATTTCAAATTATAAAATATTTGAGCGTTTTAGCTTTTTTGAAAAACAATTCCCTACTACCCTTACTGCAATAGTAAAATATTGGAAGGAGGCCTGTCTCATCAGCAGTGATCGCTCTCAGCGGTTATTGCAGTTTAAACTACCATAGCGCGTCAATATTGTATTCGAATATTTATTTTATATAGCTGGAACTAAAGGAGATTTTTAGTAAAAATGTTCACTAATACTTTAGACATAAGCTTTGTGGACAGTAGGAATATATCACCACGTAGAAATTAGGAAAGATAAACCTCTCCGAGTAACCCGGCAATTGATTTAGTACAAAAACAAAAATTAAAACTTAATATTATAAAGTACACTGCGTGACATTGAAAATGGAACACCAAGAAATAGTGGCCAGAAAGTGATGAAACTCGGCAGACAGAGAGACAGGGAAGAACAATAAGTTATCTTTATTTCAAAATGATAGTCATAATACAGAGCGAGAACGGCGTCGGCTTAGTAGCAAGTAGGACCACCGCGGACGGCGATGCACGCAGCAACACGTCTAGGTAGAGAGTCAATCAGAGTACGGATGGCGTCCTGAGGGATGGCTCTCTATTCCCTCTCAACCATTTGCCACAGTTCGTCTTCTGAACGCGGCTGTGGCAAGGCATGCAAACGGCGTCCAATGATGTCCCAGACGTGCTCGATTGGTGAGAGATCAGGAGAGTACGGTGGCCAGGGAAGCATCTGTACATCTTGCAGAGCTTGTTGGCTAATGCGAGCAGTGTGCGGTCGGGCGTTATCCTGCTGATAAAGGGCATTGGGTACCCCCTGAAGGTAGGGGAGTGTCACCGGTCGCAGCACATCATCAACGTATCGTTGGGCCGTCATAGTGCCCTGAATACGAAGTAAAGGTGACCTGGAATCATACGCGATTGCGCCCCAAACCATGATTTCACGTTGTCGCACGGTGGGGCGTTCCACAATTGCTGCCGGATTGGACCTTTCTCCACGTCGACGCCACACGCGTACAGGGCGACTATCACTAGACAAGCAGAAACGCGACTCATCTGAGAACACGACCCTGTGCCATTACGTCATCCACATCGATCTAGCCCGGCACCATTCCAAACGTTGGCGCCTATTCGGTGGGGTCAATGGCAGTCTTCTTAGCGGACGGCATGAGTGCAAGCCATTAGCAACCAATCGACGGGAAATGGTTCTGGTCGAGATGGAATGATCTAGGGTGTCTTGCACATGTTGCAGGATGGCGGTACAAGTGGCTTGTGGGGCCGCCACTGCTTGTCGAAGGATACGCCGATCCACACGTGATAACGTCACTCTGGTAGCACCGACATTCATATAATTTGCCACATTTCATTGTTCCAACCTTCTTCTCCACGGTCGGTGCACCGTGGACGCACCAAGGTGTGTATCAGCTGCGATTTGACGTATGGACCAACCTGCCCTTTTCAGTCCGATCACCATGCCCCTCGTAAAAGCGTCTGTCTGCTTGAACTGCCTCCGTTTACGATGACCTGGCATTCTCTGTTATTACACGTGTCTTTTGACACAAGAACAAAATTTCTACAATGATTTTCCTTGAAGAAATAACGACACGAATACTGTCCTTTCTGCAAGTTCCTTCACTTATATCTTACTCCATGTGCGCACGAGAGCTGCGCATTTTACATCATTTGCATAACTCGGTTAGGCGCGTCTACCCTGAAATTTGCATAATTTCCTGGCCACTATTTCTTGGTGTTCCATTTTCAATGTCACGCAGTGTATAATAATAAAACAAAAAGGCACAATTTAACGGCTCATATGAGCATTTTACATTATATATTATAAAATATCATAAAGGAAATTAGGGTAGTTTATAATGGGAGAGAGAGAGAGGGAGAATCGAAATATAAATATACTAATTAATAAGTTATTCATAAATTAATAAATATTTTGCTAAATAGCTCCTTCCCCGCGGGATTATGACCTGCATCTTGCAAATCTTGTTACTACTGATATGGATCTGACGTTTTTCTATCAAGGTTTCCCTCGGAGTTTTAGAAGTTTTTCCCTAGAAGCTTTGCGTTTTTATTTGTTTTTGATGCGTGAAGAGTGGCTTGGTCGTCGTAACGTCTGTAGGGACATCGTCTTCTTGGAGAAAAGTCTTGTTTTTGACATGATGGTGGAATCCTGGATTAGGTAGCGGAAAAATGTAGTCCAAAGCACCCATTGCCTCAGGAAGTTTTAAAATTATTTTGAATATATCATTATCGAAAAGAAACATTCGCGTCTAAATAGTCCATAATAATTTTGAATAAAGAAGACGCGCTTAAACCATTTTTTCTTAGAGTTGACAGATAGGGCAGTCATCAACTATTTTTAGTTGCTTGACCAGAATATGTTTTTCCCAACTTTTATTATTGTCATCGAATATAGAAAAAGTAGGTAGTCTTTTCAAACAGCTTTCTAAACATAATAAAGCAAGCATATCTATTTAAAAATATTTTTTTATTTAAGTTAGACTCACTCAGCATAAATTTAAACAAAATATTGTCAATATTTCACCTACCCTAAAAATAAAACCACTATTTTATACATGTTTGCTTAAAAATTATCGAATACGAAGGTTTGAGAAAATAAATTGAATATAACCCAGTAGGTAAATCTATTTTTGTTTATTCTACTTGAAGTCTTTACACACACATATTTAATTTTCCCGTAACGTGTGTGTGTTTCACAAATAAATATCACATTCAAAAAATTTCCTAATTTCCTTTCTAATAGATTATTTATAATTGTTTCGGTAACATAGGACTTTAAATAGAATTAAATATATTATAAATATTAACTTACAATAATTTGTGATATAAAAGATAAAGAATAAATTATTAAATGCGAATATTTAATATTAATTGAACCAAAGCAAACGCAATTACAATATAATATTAAACATGTGCTAATCTCTATATAAGTCCATTAAATATTAATTCTCTATTTCAGTGTTTATAAAATATTCTTATTTAGAATGTTGAATTGTGTTTAGAAGCGATTAGTTGAAGACAGTCAATATAATTTAGCCAATAGATATTTCATTTTATTTAGGTTCGTCCATGTGTGTCATAATATATTATTCACCTCTCTCTCTCTCTTCCCAATTCATCTCGAAGGAAAACAAATTTATCAAAGTTTGAAGCTATTGACACCCACACGGTTCCTACTAGCACTTACCGTTCGATGAATCTGAAAATTTGACCTTTTTAACTGGCCAAAAATATTAGAGAATTTATTTTTTGATACACGTATATATATATTAAAATAAAAAAGGCATATCCTGACCAGGAGCACATGTGCTTTTCAGAAGGTAGAGCGCCATCTGGTGGAACAGAAATCGACTAAACATTGATTTATCCTTTTCCTTGATATTCCTATATATTAAAAATAGAAGAGGCATATCCTGAAAAGGCTTACATGAGCATTCTTAGAAGGCAGAGCGCCATCTAGTGGTACAAAAATAAACTAAACGTTTATTCAACTTGTTCCGTGATATTTGGCTAACCCGTATATATATATATATATATAGCTGATAGATCATAAAATTAATTATAAAAAAGGGATCGACAAAGACAAATTCTTAAACTGTTAAACGATTGAAAAATTAAAAATTTTCGAGCATGTATATTGAAACTAAGGTTTTATACTAACGTTAATAAGCGGTGAATATGTTTTTCAGGAGGGTTATAGCCAAACTTCTGGAACAATGTGTGTGTACACCTTTCGCTTGTTTAGCAGATTAAACTCTTTATATGTAATTGGATTCATAAATCTTGGATGCTTTTTTCTGCTAAGTTGACACGTGGATCCCCTTTGGAGATCTCATTCCAGATATAAGATTGACTTGAGAGAGACGAAGACTTCTATTTAGTGATTGCGTGAATTTTTTTCTGAAAATTTAAGTCAATAAATAACGTTCATATTATTCAAAACTTATACTTTATTTACCTTAGCGAATGTCAATTGAAACCGTTTGAAATGCTAAAAATATGTGTATCATATATTTTAAATCAGATATTAAGATGCATCATTCATATAAAATCTTCAAAATTTCATATCAAAACTCATTTTAAAATAAAGAATATATTTTCGGGGAAAAATTAAGGTATCTTTGAAAAAATTACAAAGGTTGATTAAAAATATTCGATTACGAACTATGATTAATTAATTCCTACAGAATATAATAAACTTCAATTTATATAGTCTCTTCTTTATTATTTTTAAGAAATATACGTATATATATATATTTTTTAAGTCTAAATAATAATATAAGCTCAGCTTGAGTAAAATTATCCTGAATTTCATTACCGTAAGAGATTTGTTTGATGCATTCGTTTTTTATTTCAATTGATAACATAATTTAACGGCTATAGATTTTCTTGAAAATCGAATTGCCAAATTTTTGTTCTTCATGATTTCTCTAAAGTTCATTTGAAGGTTGAAAGATTATAAGATGCTGATTTAGGTGGGTACACGTTTCAATTAAGAAACCATCGGTTATTGTCAGTGAAATTTTTGAAAAAAATCAAAATTGTCCAAAATAATTTTATCCGAATCGATTATATAAAAAAATATTACTACTCTTCATTCAAATATAAACAATAATAACCGAATGATACGGGCAATGCCCCGGGTTAACCCGAAAGACCTGTTAAGACACATTCAGAGTAAAGATGTTAGCTTAGAATTGCAATGTGTATATTCTGATTTCTTAGAAGCAGCTTTTCAAATAATTTTGAATGAAAATACCTTCAAGGCAAAATATTCATTCGGGAAGAAACGCACACGGATAAATCCTGGCCCATCCAAAGTAGATCCCCCAAAGTACATATATATATATATATACAGAAAGTTAATTCTGATTTCTAAGCAGAAAAGTAATTAACCATTTAATTAGAAGCACGAAATATTAAACAATAGAATTAATAACATGAAATAATACAAAGGTACTCATTTTAAAAACAATATCATTTGGTGATGATATCTTTATATCTTTTTTCGCTACTATTTATTTTTAAAATTGCAAGAAGAATGCACTCTAAAAAAGTGTTTATTACAAAGCGGGTTTTCTTTCAACAATTTAAACCTATATACATATTTACAATGTAATACGACACAGTGTTGAAGATATGCTATTGTTGCACCAGGTTGCGGCTTGGCAGATTCTTCAACCTTGATTCTCTCCTGTGCTGGGTCTTGCATCTTACCAGAGCGTGTTTCAACCATCCTACAAATTTATAAAAGAGAATAATGAGATAACTTTACTTTAAGTAGCCTCCAGAATATTTTTTCTCACATCAAAGAGAGCAGTGAATTCACACAGTGTACCAAAATACAAATGGTGATTTTATAATACATAAATCTGTTTATAATATATATGTTTATTAAAATAAATAAATATGAAAAATAAATTTGAATTTAAAATATTTCAAAAATAATATTACAAATTAAAATAAAATAGGTGCATTAGCCATGATGCAACACTTCCCCCTCCCCAGAGGTCGTCACGTCCTCATGAGTGACCTCATCTAGTCTTTCAAAATAGGGTTTGAGTCTTGAGACATGGACAATCAATGGGTCTTGGCCAGGATTATCTTTCGGCAATATTAAGTAATTTATGTTGGACAGCTTCTTTAATATTCGATATGGGCCAAAATATTTTCTCAATAGTTTTTCACCTTTTTCGATTTAACTGATTGGTGTCCAAACTGCTAATAGATGTCCCGGTTCATAGATTTTCTTATTGTATTTTTTGTCATTGTTTCTTTTCATTCTTTTCTGAGTCTTCTCTGTGTTGTTAATGACTACCTGTCTCGTCCTTGTTATTTTATCTAATTAATTTTCTATATATTCGTCGTAATCGTCCATTGGGATATTCTCGTCGTCTAAGAGGGACATGGGTTCCCTTCCAAACAACAGGAAAAATGGAGAGTAGCCTGTGGTTTCTTGAATCGTGGTATTATACGCGTGGGTGATAAAAGGGAGGAAATCGAGGTTTTTCATTCTCTTTTTGTTCACTTTCTTCCATAACACTCACTTTAGCTGGCTGGCTTCCAAAGCATAATGTTTTTTTTTTTTATATATTTTTAATTGTCGAGGCTAGGGGTTTGTTATCCAGATATATGTTTCCTTATTCGCAACATGTATTAAGCCTCTCGCTAGTCGAAGTCCATTTGATTGAAACGTTTTATGTTTCTCCTCGATGATGTATTCGCCATCCTCTGCTTCTACAAATGCCTTAATCAATTCAATAGAAAGTTCTGGTATAATGGCATCTTTTGCACTTTTTATTTTCTTCTGTTGATATTTGATTACGTCACGATTTCCTGTCAAGTTATATGTGATTATTTCACGCCGACAATCAATTTTTGCGTTCATTTTCTTAAGAAAATCTTATCCAAGTATAAATATTAACAAATGTGTTCTCATTATCACAAATTATATGTAGTTGCTTTGTTCTCAAATTTTATATTTAAAACAATATTTCTTACGATATCTAATTTTTTCCATCGGGTCCGGAGCACATTTTATCAGGATTTATTATTTCAAGACCTGTATTAGGAGCTGTACTAAGGTCGACTACTAAAAGATCGGCGGCTGTATCAATCAAAGCTTCGCAGATACCGATTCTATCCACGTTAATGTTTATTTTATATTTGTGGTCCAACTTTTTAATTCGATTTATGGTCGACTCGCTTTGATTCAAGGACTCAGGCGCGACGCTTAGTTTAAATCCTCCAACGCGGTATACGAGTATCTATTTCGTGTAGGAATACTCGAGTGCGTGCTATTACTTACGTCAGCGTAGAGCAGAAGTCTCGACTTTTCAGTTCTCTTATCCATTCGGATTTCTTCTTCGACTTTGTCTTGTGCAACTATAGGTCCTCTTCCACAATTCTTAAAATCTAACTCTGCATTCATGCTTGAAACATATTGGTCTCTCGTCTTCTGTCCTATTCTTGTTTGAATCTGGACTTTTATTGTATGTTTTCCTTGGGTAGACCGGTTTTGGCTCAGGATTGGGAGTGTAAGGTCGTTTAGAGGCAAAGACCTGGGGCAGAGGCTTGTTCTGGTAGTACTTCGGAGCGGGGGCCTGGGGCTTAGATGTGTTCTGGTATGGCCTTCTGAACGACGGAGCGTTCTTCCTTTCATTGCTCTTGATGATGGGGACGAGGAGAGCGTGCTCCATTATATAGAGCTTTTGATTTTTCTACTTGTTCTTGATAATTATTTTCAAACAAATCCATATTTTTACACAATTATAGAAGTTCGTTGGTATTTTTAGGAGGGTTTTGGTAGAGGGCAAAAGAGTATTCTTTCTTTAACCCTTCGATAACCCAATTTATTTTAGTTTCTTCTTCCATTTGGGGGTCGACCTTGTTGCATTCTGTTTAGCCTCCTCTTCATTTCTTCTTTGTTGTCGTCTGAGGCAAAATCCTGAATTAGGCGGCTCTTTAAAATTTCCCAGCTTGTGAAACTTATCTTGTGTAGGTTTAGCCAGGTTTTGGCGCTACCAATCATATTCATGGCAGCATAACGGGAAATAATATTGTCAGGAGGACAGAGTTTCCTGGTATTCCCCCTTATCTGGACCGACCGGTCGGGGTAAACAGTGGCGTCACGTGGAAGGAGGATATATCTCAGTTCTCCCCTCTTGCTCTAACGGCTGGGTCGATTTGGCTCATGTAAATAGTAACTCTTATTTTATATTTAAAATCTCTCATATAACTCATTAAATAAATATTTAAAGTAATTCGAAGGCCTAGTTAATTATTTTTCATCGCGACAATTGTGGTGGAGACGCCGGGTAACGAGACAGTCACCAGACGAAGTCGTCGCCTTCAAGGATTGCAACCAGAGCTATCTACAGTGCTTGCATTTCCCGCTCGGAAGAAAATGGAAAGAGAAGAAAACCGACCATTCTGCCATCGGTGGAGAGATCCCACTGTCTTCTCAGGGGAACGTGGGGAAGATTCGCAGCGTTGGCTGAGCGACTTCCAGCGTGTGGCACGTTACAACAAGTGGGATGACTCCATGTGTCTGGCCAACGTCATCTTCTACCTCACTGGCACAGCGAAGTGCTGGTTCGAAAACTTCGAGGAAATCTTGAATTCGTGGGAGGAATTTAAGATAAAGTTTTGTGAAATATTTGGGAACAAGGAAGACACGGCTAGAAAAGCCGAGAACATTCTTCGAACTAGAGCGCAGACGAGTGGGGAAAACGTCGAGAGCTACATACAAGAAGTCCTCCTTCTTTGTAAACAGAGCAACCCCAGAATGTCGGAAGGAGAAAAGGTGAGCCACCTGATTAAAGGCGTAGCGGAGGAAGTGTATCAGGCACTTGTTGGGAAGGACATCAGCACGGTGGACCAATTTGTTGCGTTCTGCCGCCGATTCGAGGCATTCAAGAGGATGCGTGTTGCACCGCCCAGGTTCAACCGACTGCCCAATGTTACCACCATCTCGACCGCTGAACCTGAGAACCTAGAAGCCCTGATTAGAAGAATAGTAAGAGAGGAGGTGCAGAAGTTTATGGCTCCTCCTTCTACATTTGCCGCCCAGGATATCGATACTCCATCTCCCGACCTACGGGATGTCATCCGTAGTGAAATCCAGCAAACGTTGGCTCCTATCTCTGCCCCTCGTCAGCCCGAGAGCTTCCGCCCTCGGCGACAATACCTCCCCCAGAACGATCAAGGTTACCGACGAAGAACCGAAGGGCCACCAAATAATCAAAGGACTCAGTGGCGTACTGAAGATGACAGACCGATCTGCTTCCACTGTGGGCGCCCTGGCCACGTTGCACGTTATTGCAGAGACAGACGTCAAGCTTTTGCGGATGCCAGACTTGGAAGAGAAACAGTCGATTTCGGAAGACCAAGAACGGAAAATTACACCATGGGCGAATCAGGAAGCGAACTATCCCAAGGAAGATTTAGAAACCCGTCGCCATATCCCCACCGCGGAAGATTCCAAGCTCCCAGAAGAACCTCACAATCCCCTGCTCGCCGTCCCAGCCGCTCACCCAGTCGCCGCAGTGAGGAAAACTAGATGGCGCGCCCTCTGGAGGTGTGGCCGCCACAGACGAAAATCCTCCCTGCCGTATAGCCGCTACAATGGAAAAGAACTGGATATCTGTCAACATACAAGGACGAAATGTACAAGCTCTTGTGGACTCCGGCGCTGATTACTCAGTAATTTCTGAAGCTTTCAGACGTTCTATAAAGGCCCCAGTTTTTAAAGAAAATGGACCACTTCTAAGAGCCGCGGACAAGAAGCCTATCGTGACCCTTGGTAAGTGCTCTTTAGAAGTTCAAATCAAAGGACTCGATATTATTTTTGATTTTGTAGTAGCCGCTGAATGTAGCCACGATGTTATACTGGGCTGGGATTTCTTCAAAGCCACAGATGCCATTATAGATTGTGGGGAAAACAAATTGTATTTAAGCGAAGCTGAAAAATCCTACGAATGGAAAGACCTAAAACTTTGTGCTGCTATGGACTGTGTCATACCGCCGAAATCTTTTGGCAAGATTGTTGTCACCAGCCAGGATGTATTTGGCAGCAGAGATGTAGTCGTTACAGGTTCCAAACGCCTGCAGTTGGAAAAAGGACTTTTTATTCCCTCTTCCCTCGTTAGGTTCTTACATGGCAGAGCGGTGTTGTGGGTGACTAACAGTACTCACCAGTCTCAAGTGATACCTTCGGACATGAAGATAGGAACAATGCAAGGTCTAGAAGTAGGGAGCATATCTAATCTTGACGCTTGTTCTGAAATAGCTGGAAAAGACGAAGTAACTTCCCCAGATGTGAGAGAATGTTTAATTTCAATGATTTCTACTGATTTGGAGGAAACAAAGAGAAACAGATTACTCACGTGCCTAAATGAGTTTTCTGATATATTCGACTTTGAGAAAAAGAGCTTCCCTGTCTCTGGCGAAATAAAACATAAAATCGATACGAGTGATTATCCGCCTGTCAGACAGCGTCCTTATAGAGTGTCTCCCGCCGAAAGACGTGTCATTCAGAGTGAAGTAGAGAAAATGATGGAGACTAAAATCATCCGGCCATCATCAAGTCCATGGGCCTCTCCCGTTATATTAGTGAGGAAGAAGGACGGCTCGTTGAGATTCTGTGTCGACTATCGTCGTCTAAATAAAATTACAAAGAAAGATGTTTACCCTCTCCCTCGTATCGATGACGCGCTGGACACCCTCTCTGGATCCAGGTACTTCTCCACTATGGATATGAGATCGGGTTACTGGCAAATCGAAGTAGACGATAAGGACCGGGAGAAAACGGCATTTATCACTCCAGATGGGCTTTATGAATTTAATGTAATGCCATTTGGTCTATGTAAGGCACCAGCAACTTTCGAGCGAATGATAGACAACGTCCTACGGGGATTGAAATGGGACATGTGTTTATGCTACTTAGACGACATTGTAGTCTATGGATCGACCTTTAAAGAACATTTAACACGTTTATACAAAGTTTTGAGATGCATTCAGCAGGCCGGACTGTGCCTGAATTATAAAAAGTGTCATTTCGCCTCGAGACAAATAACTATCCTCGGGCACGTCGTTAATGAATTTGGAACGCAGCCAGACCCAGAAAAAGTGAAAGCCATTGTCCACTTTCCAAAACCCCGTAATATCAGTGAGACCAGAAGTTTTCTTGGGTTAAGTTCATACTATAGACGCTTCATCAAAAGTTATGCTAACAAGTCTCGACCCTTGAATAGCCTTTTAAAGAAAGATGAAAATTTCATTCGGGGCGAAGAACAAGATGAATCTTTCCGGATTCTCAAACAGGAATTGGGATCTTCGCCTGTGTTAGGACATTTCATAGAAGGTGCGGAAACTCATGTCCATACTGATGCAAGCGGCTATGGTTTAGGGGCAGTTCTTGTTCAAATCCAGAATGACGCGGAGAAACCTATAGCCTATGCCTCACGAACACTAACCAAAGCGGAAAAGAATTATTCCACTACAGAAAAAGAATGCCTCGCAGTTGTTTGGGCCCTTGGTAAATTCCGCCCGTACCTTAATGGCAGACCCTTTACTGTGGTTACCGACCATCACTCGCTATGTTGGCTGGTAGGCTTGAAAGATCCATCCGGCCGCTTAGCTCGTTGGGCCCTCAAACTACAAGAATACGACATAAACATCGTTTACAAAAGCGGACGCAAGCATAAAGACGCTGACTGTTTGTCAAGAAGCCCCTTGGCTGACACCGCAGAGATAGAAGGGCACATTACTTCCATCCAAGACATTGCAGAAGAACAAAGTAAAGACCCTCATTTGGTTGGGATCCGTGAAAAACTTGCAAATGAAAATTTAAAAGGGTATCAGATGATTGGAGGCGTTCTCTATAAGAAAAATTACGACCCTGAGAGCAAACCATGGCTGCTAGTAGTCCCAAAACAAATGAGGCACGAAATTCTTAAAGATGTCCACGACACTCCAATGGCCGGTCATTTGGGATTTGCCAAAACCTATGACCGCGTTAGAAAGAGATTCTATTGGCCTGGACTTTATAGGACAGTTTCCCAATACATTGCTCATTGTAAAGAATGCCAGCGAAGGAAGGGCGTGCCTCAGAAACCTCCTGGACTACTAGTCCCAATACCTCCAACGACCTCGCCTTTTCAAAAGATAGGAATTGATTATCTGGGAAGATTTCCCATATCTCACACGGGAAATAGATGGATAATAGTCGCGACTGATTATCTCACCAGATTTGCGATAACAAAGGCCGCGGCAACAGCGGAGGCTACTGAATTAGCAACCTTCCTTATTGAAGACGTCATACTCAAGCACGGCGCTCCTCGGGAAATCATCACGGACAGAGGAAGAAATTTCATGTCTCAGACCATACGAGAAATAAATAATCTAAACGGAACAATTCACAGATTCACCACGGCATACCACCCTCAAACGAATGGTTTGACAGAAAGACTTAACAAGACCCTGACTGACATGATCTCGATGTATGTTGACGTTGATCAGAAAAATTGGGACAACATCCTACCATATGTGACCTTCGCCTACAATACCGCTCGACAAGAGACAACAGGATACAGCCCGTTCTTCCTCGTCTACGGCCGAGAAGTTGAAACACCGCTGGATTCTATACTGCCGTACCAGCCGGCAGGAACTGCAGAAGATTATGTGGGCCATCTTGTGACCAACGCTGAGGACGCACGAATGTTAGCCCGTCTCAACATCCTGCAGGCTCAGAGCAAAGACAAAGAACGCTACGACAAGAAGCATCAGGAGGTGACGTACAAGGAAGGTGATTTGGTGTGGGTGTTCACCCCAGTCCGTACCGTTGGCTTATCGGAGAAGTTATTGAAGAGATATTTCGGACCCTATCGAGTGATCAGAAAAATATCGAGTGTAAATTATCAAGTAGAAGGCGTGACGAATACTAGGAGAAGACGAAAAACCCAAGATATCGTCCATGTAGTGAGAATGAAGCCCTACCACGACCCTGAAGTCCAAGAACAGATTGCCCAAGGTCATGTGACCGACTAGTAAACAGCGGGACGCTGTTTCTCTTGTGGAGGGAGTGATGTCAGGAGGACAGAGTTTCCTGGTATTCCCCCTTATCTGGACCGACCGGTCGGGGTAAACAGTGGCGTCACGTGGAAGGAGGATATATCTCAGTTCTCCCCTCTTGCTCTAACGGCTGGGTCGATTTGGCTCATGTAAATAGTAACTCTTATTTTATATTTAAAATCTCTCATATAACTCATTAAATAAATATTTAAAGTAATTCGAAGGCCTAGTTAATTATTTTTCATCGCTTTTCCCAGCTTGTGAAACTTATCTTGTGTAGGTTTAGCCAGGTTTTGGCGCTACCAATCATATTCATGGCAGCATAACGGGAAATAATATAGTCTGCCCAATGGTACAGGAAGCCAATTTCTTCAAGAGATTCAATCCATGAGCGAGGGTCTTCTGTTCCATCATACTTGGGGGTGTTCATGTGAGGATTGAAGACAACTGGGTCGGCACTTGCATCTCAAGCTATTGTTGCACAGGTTGCGGCTTGGCAGACTCTTCAACCTTGATTCTCTCCTGTGCTGGGTTTTGCATCTTTCCAGAGCGTGTTTCAACCATCCTACAAATTTATATAAGCGAATAATGAGATAACCCTAATTTGAGTAGCCTCCAGAATAATTTATTTATTTCTCAGATCAAAGAGAGCAGTGAAGTCACACAGGGTACCAAAATACAAATGGTTATTTTATAATACATAAATCTGTTTATAATATATATGTTTCATAAAATAAATAAATACAAAACATAAATTTGAATTTAAAATATATCAAAAATAATGTAACAAATTTTAAAAAATAGGTGCATTAGCCATGATGCAACAATATATAATAGAACAGTGTTTTCATAATATCATAGGAGATAAGTTGCATTATCGAAAAGTCAATTATTAAGAAGTATCCGACGAATTGAAATAATGCTATAGGATCAGATTCCTGAAAAATAACAGTTAAATTAAAATATTTATTGACTCTTGTCAGCATTTATTTTATTTAATTGTGAAAAAAAAAACAATTTGAGTGTGAAGGTAAATAAAGTTACATTTGAAATAAAAATCGACGATTAGAATATTAAATCAAGAAAAAATAACTTATGATATTTAGAGAGTGAAAATAAGTGCGACACATGAAGTAAAAAATAACAAAATGTTAGTATGAATATCGATATATAGAGTTCAGTATCTTTGGAGGAGATTGCTCAGAACATTGCAACTAAAACCCGTCGTACCCAGACGCTATTCGTTTACTTTGTCTAATCAGTATGCCCCAAAGATACACATTAGCGCGGTGGACGTCCTCTTGTGAAGCGTTCCGCTCCACACTATACACATGCAGCCTGACCCACACCGCCTTGTAGGTCGCTCCGATGTCAGTCTCTCCTGGCACCGCCTTGTAGGATCATCCACACGCCCGGACTTCTATCTCAATCTCTTGCTTTAGCTCAACCCTTAACCAATTACAGAGTTTTATTTATTTATTCTCAGACTGTACAAAGTACATTACATATGATGATGTAATGACACATGTCAATCATGTGTATAATTATTTACAGAAGTTTTTATCATACAACATGAAAATCTTGTTAAAGGTTATATACAATATGAGGTTGTTGGTTTATATTACCATATATATTATATAGATATACGTGATGGTATTGGAATCAGTTTATTGAAATATAACAGATCAAATATTTGTTGACTTTTGGCAGCCTTTTGCTTTTAAGATAATTAAAAACAAAGCAATTTGGTGAAGATAAATAAATAAATTAAAATATGAAAGCGAGTAAATCTACGATTTGAAAATTGAATGAATAAAAATTAAATATATCTACTAATATTCCGGCAATAAAAATAAGTATGACACATTAAGTCAAAAATAACGAAATATTTATGTGGAGATCGTTATATAGTTTAGTATCTTTGGAGGAGATTGCTTAAAACATTATAAAAATAAGCACGCTGTTTGTATATTATCTATATGGATAAATGGATACTTTTTTGTTTGAAATTATTGGGAACAAGAGATAAATCTGAATATTGGATGGCTTGTTTTGTGGTGCATACAAACCTTGGCTTCAAGTATATTTCTCCAGGCAAAATTGAAATATTAAAATGGCCACATCATCTTAGGGGATTCCATTCTTTCTCAATCTAATGAACTGTTCAAGAAATTCTTTCCAATTGTTGTCCCAAATTTTATTTCTTCTGATAAATTCACTACTTTATTCTTAACAGGCAAAGGACCCTTCTTAAGTTTCCTATTCAAACTGAATTTTATCAATGATTCAACATGTGAATGCCGCTTAGATGTTGAATTACCAGATCATATTCTTTTAACTTTCCCTCTGACTAATCAAATTGTATGCAAATACTTTGAAACATTACCAAATTGTCTTAGTGTATATACTCAATCTCATGAGAACTTTGTCAAGTTTAGAACTATTTGTACTATTTACAAATCACTACTAATCCAACGTGTAAATAATTAATCATATATATGTAAATAATACTAGCATAGCACAATAGTCCCTTGGACTTCGTACTTTTTGTAACAATAAATAAATAAATAAAATGGAGATCACTTATTATTTGAAAACAATGTGAATATACCTTCTCTTTTATAAAACTGTATGCGATGAACAAATTACTTGGATTCGCATAGAAAAAATACCATGACCAACTCTTTGTGGAGATTCTTCTTGGAATTTAAGAAAAATATATTTCCATATTTTATATACCTGTGAGTTTCGATAAGTACGAAAATATAGAGAAAGGTTATGCCACAATTTTAATTTATTCATAAAGGCTATTTTCATCATTGCGGCTAAAATATTCCCAGTGTTTGAATCCTTATATATATTTTTTATTTGATATTTGTATATGAAAAAAAAAGTAGTATATATATCTAAATTTAATTATAATAATTTGTAATTTCTATATAAGGTTTATTTTTATGCAAATAATTTTATATATCTCAAAATAATTTGAGTTTTTTCTTTATTTTCAGATATTCTGTAAAAGGGATATTGAATATAATTTCTAACACTATATATTTTAACTATATCTAATCATAAATATCAATCGTTATAGAGAGAGAAGTATTTTATAAATTCGAATTCAATCAAGTGACTCAATGATTTATGGTTTATTGAACAATCATGCCACCACCCACACCCTGTATTTTTGTAAACAATTTTAAATTTCAAATTCTACTAAACGCACGAAACTATCTTAGAAATTTCTAGATTATATATGTGTATTTGAGTTCTTAAGAGTTCTTATAAACCCCCCACTATATAAAAAAGGAAAAGAAACAAATTAGAAAGGAAAAGATACAATTTCATGTGTCGCAGTTCAGATCTGTGAAGCTATTTAAACATCAAATTGTGGGGATTAGAAATTCCAATAGAGGAAAATCGAGAGAAAATAACCCTGTTTCCTGGCGCTCCTAACGCCAAATTCGCGGTACAAAATATAGAAATATATCAGTAGGTTTTTTTTATTAATCTATTCTCCGACGGATAGACTTGAATACAAGGAATTAGGCGTAATCATTGTGGTGAATATGCAAACATTTTTAGATTAACACATCTTTTCCCTTTAATATAAAGGAAACCTAGTGTGATCTCGCAAATGATGGCCTACATCTATTAATCAGAAATAAAACATATAGTTCCTGTTGAATATTATATTTTCTGGATTGTGACATATAGTAAATTCTTGAATTATAATAACGTGTTATTAATATTATACAATTATGTTCACGTTTCGGACAGTTAACCTTCATCAGCGTGATACCGGTTATACCTTAAAGGCCAACAGCCCTTAGGGCGTAAACGATTGGATTTTTATACTTTGAGAAAGGGGTCATCGAAAATAATTTTGAAAATCAACAGAGGGTTGATATATTTTACCAATGGATGGCATTAAGCAATTTTTAACATTCATTTGCACGATCAGGAGGTACCCTTTCATTACATCTTATATTCATTTCTTATTCTTCTCTAGTCTTAAGCGATTTTTAACATGTTACTGGAGTGAATTTCTATAAGATTATAAATACCGATAAACTATATCAAAATAATAATAGGAAACATGAACTTGGTCAAGTTGGCCAGGTTTGACAAGTTTTCGACTTTATTTATATCAATACAGTGAATAATCTCATATGAAATTCGATAAATTAAGCCAGAATGACGAAAAGTGGAAAAAAAGGAAACATAAACCCACCTTGAATATCAAACAAGCCAGACAAAACCTTCTCAAGAACAATATCCCCAAGGACCTGAGAATCCGGACCCAACGACATCAATATGAATTAATATTAATTATAATTGTAAATGAACCCCTTTACATAGCCATTCCCCACAGTATATTGTAAATATGATGATCTAGGTTTCTCTTCTTGAGCGGCACCTAATAAAGTTATTTGGAACTTGGAATATGAAATTCGCAACTCATGATACCGAAATTTTAGAATAGACTAGATTCTCACAATTATTTTATCAGGAAAAAAATCGTTATTAAAGTCGTCCGGCATAAATTCAGTATTACAACGAAACCAGAAAGAATTTCAAAATAAAAAGAGCAAAAACGTGTCATATATATGAGAAATAAATCCATTAAGTACTAAATTTACTAGTACAAAAAACTCTCTACAGTCCTTTTCGCGATAAAATATACTAGGAAATCCTCTCCCAGTGATTTTGTTAATTTACCACTGATGAGCCAAACCCCTACAATATTTCCATATTAAAAAAGGCAATAGAAGGTATGTTTTATTTCAAAAAATCGTCATTTTTTGTTTTATTTTTAATATAGGAAACTTAAGATCTAATGTCAAACGGCCGGCCACAAAGAGACCGATCGATGTCTCGCGGATATCTAGAGGGGATTAGGGCCAAAGTGTTGATTCAGGGATGAGCTTGGGGCCCAGAGAATACCCTGATAAAATATTCCCTGACTTTTCTCCCTATTCAAACACGATGCTTTCTCGAATTATACGAACTCGCAACCATTATCAGTTCTTGTTTTTTGCGTGTGTTGCTTTCAATATTCATTTTTTTCTAGTAATAACTAAGCTTAGCTATTTGTTTTTGTTTTATGTATGCAGTTTGAAAGCTTCATTTTTCTCTTGTTGTTGTGTGTTTGTAATAATTTATCATTACTATTTGTTCATGCTTTGTGCGTGTGCTAACTGCAATTTTCAGATTCGTCATAATTGTAATATCTTACCGTTACTATTAGATCTTGCTTGTGTAAGTGATGTCTGCAAACTTTAATGTTCATTTGTTGTAATGAATCACCCTTACTCTCAGTTATTATTTTGTGGGTTCTGCCTGCAATCTTCATTTTTATCTTGTCGTAATAACTCTCCGTTACTATCAGGTCTTGTTAGTGTATGTTAGTGGTGATTTTAATCTTCAGTTTCTTCCTTGTTTTAATAACTCACCATTATTATCGGTTCTTGTTTTATGTGTGCGCTGCCTTCAATCTTTAGTTTTCTCTTATTGTAATAAATCCCCGTTAGTATTAGTTTTTTTTTGTGTGGATTTTGCCTGCAATCTTCATTTTTCACTTGTAATAACACATCGTTATTACTCTATACTGTTTTTATTCCTCGAGTTTGGCGAGGGTTTGCATACTGTCTGCAATCTTCTTTTTTTCTCTAATTTTACAATAATTATCTCTTATTAATTTTCTTGTTTGTAAAGGTGTATGCTTCTTGCTATTTTCATTTTACTCTAGTGTCCTAAAAAACTCGAGAAACTACTAGTTTTTGTTTCGTATGTGAGTGCTGCCTACAAGCTTCATTTTTTCTCTTGTGTTTATTACTCACCGTTTCTATTATTTCTATTTGTGTATTTGTGCAACCTGTATATTTCATATTTCTATTTTTCAATAACTCCAAGTTATCTTGTTTCAGCCTGCAATCTTCAGTTTTCCCTTGATGTAATAACTCACCGTTGCTATTACTTCATGTTTTGTTTGTTATGTTTGTAATTTTTAATATTTTATTGTTTTATTACCTCACTGTTACTATTATTTCTTGTGTATTTTTGTGTGTGCTGGCTGCAATCTAATTTCTGTCTGGTTGTAATAACTCACCGTTACTATTAGATCTTGTTTGTCTGTATGCTGTCTATATCTATATATATATATGCTGAAATATTATTTTTTTTCTTTTTTATATCAACCCACTGCTCTTATTAGTTCTTGTATGTGCATGTGAGTGCTCCTGCAATAATTTATTTTTCATGATTTGATAATTCACCGTTGCCTTCATTTCTTGTTTGTGTATTGGTGAATTCTGACATATTTATTTTCTCTAGTTTTTATAAATATATATGACCTTTATTATATCAGAGAGTTTTTTTTGTATGTGTGCTACCCGCAATCTCTATTTTTCGTTTTAATAACTAATCGTTACACTATCAATCTTTATTTGTTTATATGAGTGTGACTTCAATATTCATTTTACTTCTGTTATAATATTTCACTGTTATTTACAGTTGTTGTTTGTGTCAGTTTGTCTGCTTTCTGCAAGCTTCATCTTTCTCCAGGTAAAAGATTTCATTTTTATTATTAGTTCTTGTTTGTGAGTGCTGTTTTAAATCTTGTTTTAATAATTCTCTATTACTATAAGTTCTCTCTTGCTTACGTATTTGTGCTGCCTGAAATATTTATTATTATAACTCAACATTACTATTAGTTCTTATTTAGGGAGAGTACTACCTGAAAACTTTAGATTTTTCTCATGTTGTAATAAATTACTGCTACTATTATTTCTTGTTTGTGTATTTATGCTGACTTGCAATGTGCATTTTTCTTTAGTGTAATAACTCTCCGTAACTAACAGTTTTTTTCTTGTGCTATTGTTCTGCTTATATTTTTCAGTTTTTCTTTGTTGTAAAAGCTCATTGTTATTATTAGTTATTGTTTTATATGTCTGTGCTGCCTGAATTTCAATTTTTCTCATATTTTAATATACAATGCTTATGTATTTTTGTGCATCTTTAATCCTCAGTTTTTTATTTTTTGTTGTATATAAACGCACAGTTACTAATTATTCTCAGTTTGTGTGTGCTGCCTGCTATTTTAATTTTTCTTTTTGTAACTACTTACCCTTACTATTAGTTCATGGTCTGTGTGTGTATGTTGCTTGCAATGTTCTGTGTTTTTTTTTAAACTAACCTTTACTATCATTTCTTGGTTTGTCTTTTTATTTTCAGTATTTATTTTTTGTATCGTTACTCTTAGTTTATTTTTTATATGAGCGCTGCTTTCAATCTTTATTATTATCTTATCTAATAACTTACATTTGTAAAATGTTTATATATGTGAGTGCGCGCGCTACCTGCTATATTCATTTTTCCAGTTATAATAATTCACTGTTTTTATTAGTTCTTGTTTGTGTTTGTAGGTTCTTCTGCAATATTCAGTTTTTATCCTGTTTAATAAATTACCATCAATATAATTTTTTATTTTGGGTGTGTTCTGCCAGTAATTTTTATACTTCTCGTGTAATAACTCACCTTTGCTCTCTCTTGGTTCTTTTTTTAGTGTTGCATGCATGCCATTTTCTGTTTTTCTCTTGTTGTATCAACTCGCCGTTATGCTATCAGTTATTATTTGTTTATATAAATCCTGCCTACAATTTTAATTTTTAAATTATTTTTAGAAGTTCAAATTACTGTTAGTTATTTTTATTTGTGTTTTCTGCCTGCAATATTCATTTTTCTTCTATTGTAATAATTCACCATTTCTATTTTCTTGTTTTGTGTGTTTTCTGACTTCATAATCTTCTGTTTTTCTTTCATTGGAATAACTCGCCATTACTATCAGAGTTTTTGTTTGTGTATTTGTCCTGACTGAAATCTTTTAGTTTTACTTTCTTGTGATGACTCACCAATACTATGAGCTCATCTTTTGCATGTGTGCTGCCAGCAGTTTTCCATTTTTTTTTATTTTATGAACTCACCTTCATTATCAGTCTTTGAGTGTGTATTTGTGCTACCTGCAATCTTCAGTTTTATTGGTTGTATTAACTCACTGTTATACTATTAGTTCAATTTTTTGTGTGTAATGGCTACATATTTTAGTTATTCTCATGCTGTAATAACCAACCTTATTTAACATTTCATGTTTAATTTTTGCTGCCTGCAATCTTTAGTTTTCTCTTGTTGCACTAACTCACTTTTATTATCAGTTCTGTTATATATTTTTCTGATATCAACTTGAGTTTTACACATTGTTGTAATACCTCACCGTTTTACTACCAATTCATGTTTTGTGTGCTGCCTGCAACTTAAGGTTTCTCTTGTTGTAATAACTCACCGTTTTACTACCATGTTTTATGTGCTGCCTGCAACTTAAGGTTTCTCTTGTTGTAATAACTCACCGTTTTACTGCCATGTTTTATGTGCTGCCTGCAACCTAAGGTTTCTCTTGTTGTAATAACGAACGCAACTTGCATTGCAGGCAATAAAATGTTTTTGTGCGCTCCCTACATTTTTAAAATAGAGTTGATATTTTACAATGACACACAAAAAATCAAATCTCTAACTCGATATTGAAAGGTCCCATAAATAAATTGACGTTGGAGTATTACTGAAATGTGCAGGCTATTGATAATAGTTGCGTTTTATGCTCTAACATTTTTGACTAGCTTGTAATTTTTGTTTGTGTAAAGAGCATTGCTCGATACAAACATGTATATGTAATTCTGCTGGCCTAAAGGCTTATGTCTATAGTTGCCTGAATACCATTTTAATATTATACCCTTCATTGCAGAATATATAAGCGCAATCGGGGCCAATACAGTATTAGAGCTCTAAAAAGCGGTCTGGTAGATTAAATCGGCGAAATCGCTGAGAGGGTTCACCACTGATGAGCATTTATTCGCATTAAGGAGAGTAGAAGTTTGTTATATGTTTAAAAGAAACATTCTTGATTCGAGATATATAGATGGCACTTACAATTGATAAATGCGTATTTTTATAAAATATTGAGGCAGGAATTGTATTTATATAGTACAGACAACGAAAGTTAGAAATATAATTATTGTTTAAATATATTTACCAGGTCTATTAGTATGAAACGCGAAAACGGCTGCCAGAGGGCGCTGTGCAACTTTATTTGAGCCGACGGTGGCGCTGTTGAAGGCATTTTGTTTTTTGACTCACCTGGCATCAGCATGCGTGGAGTTTTAGAAAAATTCAAATCGTGGAAAATTTCTGGAGCCCGTGGAAAATGGTGATTTCCGAGCCAAAAAGTGCCCATTTGCAAGAAGTTTTGTTGTTCGCCTTCAACTGGAAGAAAAGTGTCACTGAAGCCCACCGAATGCTCGAGGAAGTTCACGGCGACCACGCTCTGAGCAAATCACAGTGTTACAGGTGGTTTAAAAAATTCCAAAGTGGCGATTTCGAACTTGATAATGAACCACGTGGAAAACCGCACCAAAAGTTCGAGGACGCTGAACTGCAAGCTTTGTTGGATGACGACAGTACCCAAACGCAGGAGAAACTCGCGAAACCTTGAGAGGTTCTGTTTCCCTACGTTTAAACAGCCTCAGAATGACCCAAAAGCTTTCCAGATAGGTCCCCCACGAGTTGAGCGAAAGGCAGCAAGAACGGCGTCTGGTAACCTGCGAAGGGCTGCTCGCCAGGCATGAAAAGAAGTCATTTTTGCACCGAATCGTAACTTCTGATGAGAAATCGATCCACTTCAGCAATCCTATGCGCCAAAAGTCGTGGGGCCTGCTCGGCCAATTTCCAAAACGGAAGCCTAGGCCCAATCGCTTAGGAAAAAAGGCAATGCTTTGCGTATGGTGGGACCAGACCGGCGTATAATATTTCAAGCTCCTGAAACCTGGCGAAACGGTCAATACTAGTCGCTACGAACAACAAATGCACAGTTTGAGAGAGACATTGAATGAAAAAAGACCGGAATTGCGTGAAAAGCACAACAAGCTGATACTGCAGCATGACAACGCCCCAGCCCACAACGCTACAGTGGTCAAAAACACCATAAAAGACTTGGGCTGGGAACTCTTACCCCACCCGCCGTACTCACCAGACTTAGCGCCGTCGGACTACCATATTTTCACATCTTTAGGACACGCCCTGAAAACCAGGAATTTTCGAACTCAGACATACTCCGAAAATGGCTTGTTGACTGGTTCGACTCAAAGGAATAGAATTTTTCGGACAAGGAATTCGAAAATTGCCTGAAAGGTGGTCCGAGTGTATAGCTAATCAGGGCAATTACTTTGAATTAAAAATCTTTTGTTGTATGGAATTGGTGAACTTTTGAATTCACTGAAAATTTTCGCGTTTCATACTAATAGACCTGGTATACAACAGAATATATAAATTTAGAGAATTGCATTACTGGATATACTATAGTTTTCCTTGACTGTATATTGGTAATGTATTAAAAATATTAATAGACACAAATGAATGGAGTAGATTCTGGCAAAACCACTGATGGGAAAGGTACCACTGATGAGCCAGGGCCTTCCATTTTTTTCTCCTCGTAGTAGTGGTAGTCAAAATATTTATTTTAAAAATAAAGAAAAGTTCGCGCCTCTAAATTTGTTCTTTAAAACATGCCTAACCATATTATAAATTACCAGTTACAACCCAAATTGGAAAATCAATAATATTAATGAATGGTCTAGGTTATCAGTATTTGGCAATACCTCCAGAACATAGCATCAAGCTCCTGTTCAAGGACCGAAAAGAGAGTCTTGAAATCAAATAAAAAAATATGTTTTTCGAGCTATATTGTCAATCAAACAATTTATTCAATTTTAATGTTTACAAAAAACTTAGAAAATATGAATAATCACATTCTCCACAATAGGTTTCTTTAATAATTTAATAAAACATTTCGCGCCAATAAAATTCATACAGGTTCATTACTATCTATCCAAATATTTAAAATACCGTGTGAAAAAAAATAGTAAAAATGTGACATTGTAATGGGATAAGGTTCATAAATTAAGGAAAAGGCATCTGCTCATCGTGCAACTGAAAGTTGCTGATGGCTTGCGCCATCTATCGGAATAAATATCAACTATTCATTGATTTTTTAATTATTCCAGAATTGGCCAAATACTTATTCTTGATTAATCAAGATTATTCTATATCTATTACTTGGCTACTCTATTCTCTAGATATTTTTGAAAATTTTTAAACAAAAGAAATTAGCGCGCCATATATACGCTGGGATATATTGATACTGTATGGTTCAATAATAGTAAACTCTCTCAGCAATTTTACCAGTTTAATCAACCATATTAATCTATTATTGTAAGCAGGCATTTATTGCTTTAATATTTCTTGCGTATATATACTATTTGTTTCAATTAAAAATAGTCTGCTTATACATACGATACTTGGTTTGAGTATCCATTTGTTTGGAATATTTTAGCCCTTTATTTTGTGATTAAACCATAATATTTTGAGAAAGGGGACATTAACATATTAATGCAGGTACAATAGATACAGGTTACTAACTATCTTAGTTATGGATTCATTAAGATAATTTAATTTACAGCTATTATATGTGAAATGTTGCATTAAATATTATTTTTATTTATTTCAGATTTTAGAGAACGTTTTTAGTGTCATTACAAAAGAGGAAACAAACCAATACATGTGGCAAGAAGTACGGGAAGACCATTAGTGAGATGGGGAGATTTCATGACCAAGAATTGTGGAGGTTTCTGGAGAAGATAGGATGGCGAGAGACCGTGATAAGTGGTGTCGTTGCAACCTGAAAAAGAGCAGAACCCACTCTAAAAATCAGTGATCCACCAAGGTTCAAAAGGTAAATACTATATTTTCTCCGTATTCAAAATATAAGTTGTCTACACTATTTCAGAATGAAAAGATATTGATGTGTACACAATATTGTGTGTAAAAGATAAATTTTAGATAAATAACTAATTCAAATAAAATTATTTATATTTCACCTCCCACAAAACCATGCGCGCACCCAGCTGTATTCTCAGTTTCGCGGTTCATTCTTAGACCATGTCAGAGCCAAGTCCAATTAGCACGGACTTAGAGCCAAGACAAAGTCCAAATCCTGTCATAATCCCAGAACAATTGAGTGAAGATTTAATCTAAGGCTTATTACTCCACCAAATTAATTAAGCAAACAATTCTCCATTTGTACGAGAAATTATTTGAGAATTTTTTTGTGTTTTTATAACAAATCATGTTGAATCTTATTAAGGATTGTGTTTTAGAAAATTAGCTATGACAGAAGCATTTTAAAGAACTTTGGAGTATAAAAAGGTATCTCTTTATAATTGTGGAAAGACCTGAGGTTAATGTAATATACATGCCTATTGGTGAATGAAGAATTGAAAAATTTCTGAATAATTTGATTTGAATTATTTTGAAAAATAGAATCAATTAGAGGTTTTATTTTTGGATAAAACCATTTTACATTTTAATAGTTGAAATTTTTTAATATTCCCGGCGAAATAAAATAAAACAAAATGCAGGTGGTGTGCTAAGACTTTCGTGTAAAATAAAATTAAAAGTAATTTTCAAATTTCCATGTTTAATTAAGAATTGGTTCGAGTGGGTTATCCACTCTGCAGATCGCTATGTTGCCAGTCCTCTTACCATCCTACTCTAACTAACTCGTACCACAAATCTTAGTCATGGGATCTTCCCATTTTACTGATGGTCTCCATGATATTTTCACCACTTTCTCGGGTTCTACAGTCAGTGACTCTTATAGTTCAAAGGCTATACCTCATTATTGTTGGGCATTATATTATTCAAATATCAATTTTTATTTATTTAACTATAATATTCTGTGATTTTAATAATATGTGGTGTCAGGCCAGTATATATATTTAAGCTAATATATATTTTGGGTGAGGTGTGAGAGGTAATTTATATAAATGTTTTTAGAGAGATGTATAATTTTTCCCAGTAAAGCTAACTTAGTTATATATAGTAATTTATTGCCATTCTTTAGTTTTTAACCCTGAATAAAAAAATATTTTAAAAGAGTTATAATTGCGATCTACCCAACCATTCTGACTCTGTGTCCGAACCATCTCTTTTTTACTATCAATAATAGAGGATGTTAAATATCTGATGATACACGTGCCTTATCTCTAACTCATATTTAACCTATATAGCCTGATATAAAATATTTACAACCGAGAGAGAGAGATTAGGAATATAAACAAAAATATCAGAATATATAAACTATTTGTATATATTGACATATATAATAAGCAAATAATTATTTACTGCTCTCTTTTTTACCACAATGATACAAATATTAAGAGGCGGTTGCTCATCAGTGGTGAACCCTCCCAGCGGTTTAACAAATCTTGTCATACAGCTCTATTATTGGACGGTTTTACTTTTATATCCGGTTTATTTCCATGGTATATAAAGTGAAATTAAAAACTTATTATTCAATAAGAATCATTTAGCTTTTACAAATATCTGCTTGTTAAAGTAGAATGAAAAAAACACTCCAGTATTGAAAACATTTATAAAAATGTCTCGTTAATGGCTTCTGCTTAATCAATTTTATTCATAAATTCCTGTTGGACCGCTCCATCGAGACAAGCTAGATGTGCCGGTAGATGAACGGACGGCGGCTATGCCATGTTCCCCTTACTCCCATGAGACCTAGCCACAATGTGGTTATGTCCCCTCTCGTCTCTCCTTACTTGAGGTGTGATACTTCCATTTGTTCTTTATTTTTAGACTTTTAATAAATTACTTCATCAAATAGATATGCGCTCTCTCTCTCTAATTTTTATTTATTAACGAAGTTTATCCTAACAATTCCTTAACTAAAATTGCGTAACTATTATTAAAAAATAGAAATTATTTGAATAAATATTCACATACACAAGCAAGAATATCACTATATAAAGCTATATATATCCAGATTGCCAGGCCATTTGTTTCAATAAAGGCGTCCAATTTACCTCAAGCCAATTGAAATTTCTATTGAATAAAGCATTCCACCCTGGCGGTCTCCAAATTGAACCTCTAAATAAATGTTTTTCTTCAATTGTCCGAGGATGAATTTCAAACCTCGCGGCACGGCTTAGCTTTCTATTTCTTTTCGGTTTTTATTTCTTTTCTACATCTCAACCTTAAAGCAGTTACAATAGTTTCCTTTATACACAATTGTTTTCTTTATTTTAGATATTTGCTTATGAAATGTTTCTAAAGTTTTTTCTCATTATGGTAAAATTTATCTGCAAGAGAATTGATTGAACCGACACGGTTCTAGGTTCCTTTCTTCTTGGAATTTAAGTCGTATGCATGAAGACCTAATTTTATATTTTTAATAGCAAAATTATATTAATCACAAAATAAATAAAACCTAGGAAAATTAATATTTTTTGATATTTTATTTTTAAAAATCGACGTGAAAACTTCTTTTGAAATTAAGATTTCCATTTTTTTAGGCAACCTATATTGTCGGATGGTTGTTTCTTGGAGTGTTGACTCTCCTTTAGTCTATTTTGCCCTTTCTCAAAATCCATTTTCACTATCACAGCCTTGGTTTTCTTCTTCGGTGGAGGCAGTCGTTTGTGTTTTTGAGTTGAGAGGATTAATATTTTCCATCTCCTTGTTTGAAAATGAAAGAATATTTCAAGCCATCTTTGTTAGTACTGGAAGATCTCTTAGCTTAGCTACTAGACTTCTTTAGAGGTTATTTTATTTTTTTCCTGATAATTATTATCAAATTCATCTATACAGATCTTACTGAAACGGTATAAATTATTAGATGAGAGTGTTTTGCTCGTCAGTGGTGAACCCTCCCAGAGGTTTTGTCAAATTAATTAACAGACAGCTCTAAATATTCTCTTGTGCATGTTTTAAAGAAGAAAGCTTAGGGGTATTTGATTCAGGTATCTTTGATTCTGAATGTTTACCTCACATTTGCGTGAAAGCATGTTTTACCTTAAATTGTGGCAGTGGATAGTCGAAATTTCAGTTGGTGAAGTCTTACCATAAACACGGTTGGCGGGTATTAGCTTCATCATTATATCAACTACCAGCCCGAAACTATAATTTAATGTTTAGAGTTATAATACTGTATTGGATCATTCTGCTTTTATATACAACACTGAAGGGTGGAATCTTAAAAATGGTATTTAAGCAAACTATGGACATAGGCTTTTAGGACAGTAGAATTACATTTAAATACTTGCATCGAGCAAAGCTTTTCCGCAAACAATAAGGACAAGTTAGGCATAAATTAATACATAGCAATAAGGCGCCATCTATATAATACAAATGAAAACACCGAAACGCGAAAAAAGTGAAATATATTCAAATATTCCACATTACCTCATTACTTGGTTATTAAATTTTTGCTTGTCTAAATATATTTCTCATCATGAGAGAGAGAGATTCAAACCTAGTACCTATACCTAATACACGTAGTTTATATTCAGCCCAGTGTGGCCCCAGAAAGATAACACAGAGCCCATAAATTTTATAACCCCTCGATTTATAAACCCTATACGACGGGGTAAAGACTTCATATTTCCCCCATTCCTGTCCTGCTTCTATAATATTTTACTGTCAAATAGCCTGTGCTGCCTGACGTTTATTACCACTAACATTTTATTTCTTTACATACAAAAACTATTCTTTGATCTTTTCCTTTCTTTTTTACTAAAGGCCATATTTTATATATTGCTTCTCTATTGAATATCTCTCTCTTTCTCTCTATATATAGTAATGTGTTTATAATCAAGGCGCTAAGTATATTTTGGATATGATATTATTTCAAAAGGTGTATATATATTAAAATAAATGAATGATTTGTATCAAATTTATTTATTAAAACATATTTCCGATATTTCGACGAGGCTGTTTGTAGCCTATCTTCTTCTAGGAATTAAGACTCCTTGTTACCCCTTCATCCGTTTGATACATGAGAAGTATTACTTCGTTTAATGTTCATAAAATGGATTACTCAAATTTTAAAAATATATGAAGGTATTATAATGATTATAAAAAGCTTCAGAATAATTTGATATCGAATTGAAGGTATAATATGTTATAACCCTAACTTGTTACAAAAAATACGAAACTTTTTTGATACCTTAAAATATAATATCTATCTACTCGATTTTAACTATCTTTAATCCTTCTCTTATACCAATTTTCTTTCATATAATATACGGAGATAAATTACCACTTTTATTTGGTTTAAGCTTTAAGGTTTTCATTTTTCCTAATTGGTAATTCCTAAATCCTAAATTAATATATTATCTTATATATCGTGTCCTCCAGTTTACACTAGATTGTTTTTAAAAAAACGCTAAACAAAAAAAAAATCTATCTTCTTTCATCAAGAGAGTAAATAGAGGGAAAAAATACTTCTCTTCCTCTAATTATTTTAATTTTAAATTTGGAAAATTATTATCATGGTTCTGTCTTTGCTCTTTTCTATAAAACTTTCTCTTCGCTTATTCCTTTTTTTACCCAGCCAATGTTTTGCTGGAGTTACTTTTTCATATTACTATATGCTAACTACTTTTTTATTACATAAATAAAAAAAACCTCGCATGTTTAAACTAAATAACAAATTTTATAAATTTGAAAATCTCATAATGGTATTATTACCACTTTAATATACACTGCGTGACATTGAAAATGGAACACCAAGAAATAGTGGCCAGAAAGTGATGAAACTCGGCAGACAGAGAGAGACAGGGACGAACAATAAGTGATCTTTATTTCAAAATGATAGTCATAATAAAGAGCGAGAACGGCGTCGGCTTAGTAGCAAGTAGGACCACCGCGGACGGCGATGCACGCAGGAACACGTCTAGGTAGAGAGTCAATCAGAGTACGGATGGCGTCCTGAGGATTGGCTCTCCATTCCCTCTCAACCATTTGCCACAGTTCGTCTTCTGAACGCGGCTGAGGTAAGGCATTCAAACAGCGTCCAATGATGTCCCAGACGTGCTCGATTGGTGAGAGATCAGGAGAGTACGGTGGCCAGGGAAGCATATGTACATCTTGCAGAGCTTGTTGGCTAATGCGAGCAGTGTGCGGTCGGGCGTTATCCTGCTGATAAAGGGCATTGGGTACCCCCTGAAGGTAGGGGAGTGTCACCGGTCGCAGCACATCATCAACGTATCGTTGGGCCGTCATAGTGCCCTGAATACGAAGTAAAGGTGACCTGGAATCATACGCGATTGCGCCCCAAACCATGATTCCACGTTGTCGCACGGTGGGGCGTTCCACAATTGCTGCCGGATTGGACCTTTCTCCACGTCGACGCCACACGCGTACACGGCGACTATCACTGGACAAGCAGAAACGCGACTCATCTGAGAACACGACCCTGTGCCATTCCGTCATACACGTCGATCTAGCCCGGCACCATTCCAAACGTTGGCGCCTATTCGGTGGGGTCAATGGCAGTCTTCTTAGCGGACGGCATGAGTGCAAGCCATTAGCAACCAATCGACGGGAAATGGTTCTGGTCGAGATGGAATGATCTAGGGTGTCTTGCACATGTTGCAGGATGGCGGTACAAGTGGCTTGTGGGGCCGCCACTGCTTGTCGAAGGATACACCGATCCACACGTGCTGACGTCAATCTGGTTGCACCGGCATTCCTATAAATTGCCACATTTACTTGTTCCAACCATCTTCTCCAGAGTCGATGCACCGTGGACGCACCAAGGTGTGTATCAGCTGCGATTTGACGTATGGACCAACCTTCCCTTTTCAGTCCGATCACCATGCCCCTCGTAAAAGCGTCTGTCTGCTTGAACTGCCTCCGTTTACGATGACCTGGCATTCTCTGTTATTACACGTGTCTTTTGACACAAGAACAAAATTTCTATAATGATTTTCCTTGAAAAAATAACGACACGAATACTGTCCTTTCTGCAAGTTCCTTACCTTATATCTTACTCCATGTGCGCACGAGAGCTGCGCATTTTACATCATTTGCATAACTCGGTTAGGCGCGTCTACCCTGAAATTTGCATAATTTTCTGGCCACTATTTCTTGGTGTTCCATTTTCAATGTCACGCAGTGTATATATATATATATGTGAAAAATATTTAAAAATATATATATTGTAATTTAAGCCAACTACCCTTTATTTTATATAACTTATAACAATATTTTAATGTTGTATAATAGAAACACATCTGTAAATGATTATACGCATTATTGACATGTGTCATTACATCATCATATGTAATGTACTTTGTACAAACTGAGGATAAATAAATAAAACTCTTTAATAGATTAAGAGTTGAGCTAAAGAGATAGAAGTCAAAAAAGTCGAAATTCGAGATAGATGGAAGTCACAAAATAACATCTAAAGATAGATTGGAAACTGTCAGGACGGCGCCAGTTTAGAATTTTCGCCAGACGATCCACGCTCTTCACATCTGGTGAAATGCAATACCCCCTTTCTCAGAAAAGGTATATAAAGCCACCGTCCTAGCCAATAATACAGACACTTGACAGTCACTTCACCATATGCGTGAGCCCTCGTCGGTTGTACCCCAGGTCCACCTCATCCACCATGTAGACCAGTAAGAACTCTTCCATCTCCATCTTTCGCTCCTAGCTCAACTTTCATCTGTTCACAGAACTTTCTTAGTGCAACTGTGTCTTCCTTTTTTGTGTGGACATTCCCAAGCTTTCCACTCTGCCTCGACCACGACAACCTGTACTTTGTGAGAACTGTAAAAGGTCTTCCAAGGTGCGGAGAGGTACTGGAAAACTCCTTATCCTGACTGTTCCTCTCGGTTAACACAGTATAGCGAGAATCAACAGGATCTCATCACATAGTTAGTCGACAGGATCGCTCTCATCACAGATTTAGTCGACAATAGTCTACAAAAGTCAACGAACCAAACCTCATCACATATATATAATCAATTAAAAAGATAAACTATATGAAATATTATCATGAAGATAGAGGTTGCCGATAGAGGCCGGCATTCATATTTCTTTTAATAAATTGGCACTTTGGCCAGTTAAAGGTTTATTTTCTCAACGTTTCAACAAATATCTTTTGTC
>CP092863.1:186854711-186930479 GCA_030710605.1 Cordylochernes scorpioides | reverse complement strand
GTAGTGTCCATCATCCCAAGGGAAATTAAAGGGTGCTTGAAGTATTCAACAGCAGCAGAATAATCAAAACCTGCATTTTCCATAGAAGACCAAACGCTGCTGAAAAAAATATTTGTTCTAGTATTCCTCCGAGTAGAAGAATATATTTCTGAATGCGCCTGTAAGCGAGAATGGATGGGATCAGGTGTCTCTAACGACCGCACAGCGGCTTGACGCGCGGACTGTGCACGCAATCTTCGAATATTCTGTCCTCTGGTTTCGCGCAGTCTGTAAGCATGCTGAACCCTAGAGCTATTGGAACGCTGAGAAAGATTGCTTCTCCTATGGCTTGGCATACCTACAAACACAAAGCATTAGTAAAAATAAAAATAAGGATAACTGAAAAATGTAAAATATCAAGGGCTGAGAATGAAGAAAAAATTAAAAATAGTGTATTAAAATAAGCTCGACTCATGACTAAGGCCAAAATAAAAAAATGCATAGAAATAATCTGGAAGGAGGGGAAAAATGCATAAAACTCAGTGAAAACGTAAAACAACTGATTAAAAAAATATCAAATGGAAGAAGACGTAAAAAAAAAAGTATAATTTGCTGAAAAAATATGCACAATAAATAAATGAGCAGCTACATATTAGGAAGCAGATAAATATAAATACTACCTAAACAAATGACAGCAAAACAAACAAAAAAAAAGACAATGGAAGAAGGCCTAAAAAAAAGTTAATTTAGTTGAAAAAAACCTCCTAATAAATTGAGCCTATATAGATATATATGAGCAGCTACATATTATGAAGCAGATAAATATAAATACTACCTAAACAAATGACAGCAAAAAAAAAAGACAATGGAAGAAGGCCTAAAAAAAAAAGTCTAATTTGGTTGAAAAAAACTGCCCAATAAATTGAGCCTATTGCTGAAAAAAATATGCACAATAAATATGAGTAGAACATATATAGATATATATGAGCAGCTACATATTAGGAAGCAGATAAATATAAATACTACCTAAACAAATGACAGCAAAACAAAAAAAAAAAAAAAGACAATGGAAGAAGGCCTAAAAAAAAAGTTAATTTGGTTGAAAAAACTGCCCAATAAATTGAGCTTATATAGACATATATGAGCAGCTACATATTATGAAGCAGATAAATATAAATACTACCTAAACAAATGACAGCAAAAAAAAAAGACAATGGAAGAAGGCCTAAAAAAAAAGTCTAATTTGGTTAAAAAAAAAAAAACGCCCAATAAATTGAGCCTACCCCTAAAAAAAGCAGTTATTAAAAATGTATAGAAGCTGCTTACAATATAAAATATTGCATGGAACAAACATATATAGTAAAATATATGTAGTAAGCTATACAGAAAAAAACATAATTAGAAATTAGAAAAATATTTCTAAACAATAGTCTAAATCGTAAATGATTATATGAATATATAATATAAAATGAATATTCCTAAGAGAATCAAACAGTATACCTTATCTAAAAAAACGTAGTAGCAATTAAATTAGAAAAATATTTCTAAACAATAATATTTCCAAAGATTTTAAAAAATATAAATATATGTATATAATCTTACCTTTCAAAAATGAAGCGTGTAATAATAACAAACTAAGTGTAAAGCTATTAGCCAATCACAATCAAGTTCGTCGCGACCAGTGCGGCGCCAAGCGGCAAAAGGCGCGAACTAATCCATTTCAGTTAAATAATTTTTAAAAAAAGTACATTAACCTTTGTAGTTTTTTGAATAGCCTATATGTTAAACGAAATCTTCAGCTACCTACATGCGAAATTCCATAATGATTGAGGCAGTAGATTTTGCGTGATGCGATAACAAACATCGATTTCGCATTTCATTTTTATAGATATAAGGATATATATTCTTCCTAACATTTGTACCATAGTTCTTATAAGTCGCGCTTCATTGCTTGCCTGTTGAAGGGTTTCACCCGAAAGCTTGCACCTATGCATCAATAAAAGAAACTCGTTTTCCTTCACCATGTTTTTCGTCTAATTTCAAATCAGGAAGAATATTCTATCTATATTTACAAATAACTATAAAACACTCTTTATAAGTTATATGTTTAGAATATATTACTTTTAATAATCACAGTGTTGAATATAGATGTAACTGCCTTTCAATAGATCCCAGAATTATCAAACTTTATATTTACAAATACAACTTTTGACTCACGGTATGATAAATATTATTCCAAATTTAATAAACTTTGTATTGAGTTTATGTATCATTCATATATGTTTTATCTATACATTATGTTTCAGCATACAACTTTCACACAACGGCATGTTAAATAGGATTTCAAATTTAGTAATCTTTGTACTGATTTATGTAAAATTATAAAAAAGGCATCTCCTTTCGTGCAACTGAAAGTTTCTGATGGCTTGCCCCATCTATCGGAATAAATATCAACTATTCTCGTTGATTTTCAATTATTCCAGACTTGGCCAAATATCCATTCTTGATTAATCAAGAAAAGCTAACCACGGACGTGTTTCGGGCTGTTGGCCCTCATTATGGCCCTTCATGTAAAATGTATAATTTATAATATATATATCTATATTAATAAAATGCAAATTTCATAAGTGGTGTTCGCTAAAAACTTTCGTTACAATGCATCAATTTCGACCAAATTTTCAACATTTATGTAAAACGAGATGGAGCAGGTTTTGCTTAACATCAAAATATTTTTCCTAACTTTAAAATACATAACTTTGCTGTTATCGATAAAATACAAAAAAATTCAACAGAGTAAAAGTATTTACACTTTCAAAAGTGTTTACTTTCCGCTTCTTGCTAAATTAGTTCTAATCTTTTATATATATATATATATATTTTAATTTTAATAATAACTTTTATACATGGTAAGATACTTTTATTTTATAGTTTTCATATTTTATACCGAAAAAAGTTGAAGCCTTACTTGATGAGATCAAGTTTCTTTTTTAGTTTTCATATTTTATACCGGAAAAAGTTGAAGCCTTACTTGATGAGATCAAGTTTCTTTTTTATTTTATTACGTGGTTAGTATAGTACGTGGTTAACTGATGAGATCAAGTTTATTTTTTATTTTATTACGTGGTTAGTATTTTTATAAGACTAAGGTAATTTATATTATTTTTTACGAATTTAGGGTTATTTCTATTTTTTTCAATAAAAAGCTAGAAATTTCATTCATGTGCTCGATTTTATGTCTTTTTTGAGGACCTCTTTTTTTCACTAAAAAGCTGGAAATTTCATTCATGTGCTCAATTTTATGTCTTTTTTGAGGACCTTAACAAAATTTTTAATTAATTGTTTAGATATTTTAGTTACAGATTATTTATGGTGTTTTCCACTTATATGGGTTGTTTTGTAAACAAATTTTGAATTATTTCTATTTTTTTCACTAAGATGCAAGATATTTTATTGGTATGTTCAATTATTGGTATGTTCAATTATGGGTTATTTTGAAGTCCTTTTTTAAATTTTCTTATGGAATTTTTTAATTATTGCTTTTATCTTTTAAATACAGTTTATTTATTATATTTTCTACATATATGGGTTGTATCTAAAAAATAGGTTATTTATATTTTTTAATAAGCAAGGGATTTCTTTAACGTTTTCATTTTTTGTCTTTTTGAGGTCCTTTTTCAAAATTTTATTAAAGATATTTTATTTTATTTGATTAAGTATTTTATATTTAGATTATTTATAGTTTTTTTTTTAACATATAGGGGTTGTATTTTGTATTTTAGAAAATTATTTCTATTTTTTACCTCAAAAAAAGCATGCTTTTTCATTGCCGTGTCCAGACGGTTGG
Organism: Cordylochernes scorpioides; assembly: GCA_030710605.1. Classification (NCBI taxonomy): domain Eukaryota; kingdom Metazoa; phylum Arthropoda; class Arachnida; order Pseudoscorpiones; family Chernetidae; genus Cordylochernes; species Cordylochernes scorpioides. The sequence goes on along the minus strand of CP092863.1, from coordinate 186,926,656 downwards.
TCTATTTTTGAGGCTTTTTAATTATAACTGGTTTTGTACATTAATTTTTTAGTATTAATATTATGCTTTTAGTTTTTTAAAATCTTTTTGACATATCTGGAGGTTATTTTGAAGAAAAAATTTAAGAATTTTGATTTTTACCTCAAGAAGACAGGAAATTTTTATGCTTTGTTTATAAATTGCTGGTTTTTAAGCTTTTGTATTTAATCTCAATCTTTTTTTCCAAATATGCCTCGCCGCAGCCGACCTTTAATTGGTAGGAATACGGCTGCTTCCAGGAGATTACGGAATGCTAGAGCTATTCAGACACCACTTCAAAGTGAGACGCGTCGTGCGCTTCGCCGTCTTAGGTATTCTGAAGCCCGCGTCGCAGCTACACAAACTATGCAAGTTCCTGTTCAGCGTATTCAGCTTTGGACTCATAAGCCATTTTCAGGTTTTCAGTATAATGCCCATATTGATTATAAAGCTGATTCATCTGTCGATATAGGCCAAATGTCTCGGGTATGCCAGTTTTGCTCTGCTTTGAGATTTAGAGATGAACCCTTTGGCCTCTGTTGTAAACAAGGTAGAGTTTCTCTACCTGCTATTGAGTCCCCTCCAGAGCCTATTTTATCTTTGCTCTCTGGCCTACATCCTCTATCGAAGTCCTTCTTGCTGCATATCCGTAGATATAACTCTATATTCCAAATGACATCTTTTGGTGCTAGACAAGTTGTGGAGCAAGGTTATATGCCTACTTTCAAAGTCCAAGGCCAAGTTTACCACGTAATTGGTAGTCTCCTTCCAGAACCTGATAGTGAGCACAAATTCCTGCAGATATACTTTATCGATAATTATGAGTCTCAGGTTACTGCACGTTGCAACATGACAGCAAACTTGAACAGAGATTTAGTTCGCTCTTTGCAAGATTTATTGCATGCGCACAATCATTATATTCAATCCTTTAAAGCAGCCTTAGAAACTCTTCCTCAAAATCACGCTGACTACCGGGTTATTATACACTCTGATAAGCTTCCACCAGAAGAGCATGAACGTCGCTACAATGCGCCCATGACCAATGAAGTAGCTCTGCTGATGGTAGGTCAGGAATTTGTGCCAAGAGATATTGTATTACATTGTCGTAATAATTTGACTCAAAGAATATCCGAGATCCATCAAGCATATGACCCTCTACAATACCCGTTAATTTTTTGCAGGGGTGAGGTCGGTTATTCTGTTTCGCTACCTCAAGTCAATCCATCCACTAGAGAAATAATGCAGAAGACTGTATCGTGCATGAATTTTTATGCTTACAGAATGATGGCTCGTGCTGGGGAATTTAACTCACTACTGCGTTATGGCATGCTTACAAATCAATTCTGGGTTGATATGTATGCTAAGGTTGAATCAGAAAGGCTTTCCTTCATACGGCGCAATCAGAAAAAGCTTCGGACAGAAATTTATATTCACCTGCAAGATGCTCTGCGAGCATATGAGAATTTAGCCAATATAGGCCAAATAGTCATACTGCCATCATCATTTACTGGTGGTCCCCGTTATCTGCATGAGCGTACCCAAGATGCAATGACTTATGTTCGTAGCTATGGAAGGGGCCTCAGCTTTTTATAACATTTACATGCAACCCTCAATGGAAAGAAATTCAGATGCATTTATTTTCAAATAACTCTGCTAAAGATAGATATGATTTGATTAGTCGTGTTTTTCACCTTAAAATGAAAAAAACTTATCTATTTAGTGACTAAGGCTGAGCTATTTGGGCCTTGCAAGTGTTTTATGTTCACAATAGAGTGGCAGAAGCGTGGTCTACCACATGCGCATTTACTGCTTTGGCTTACAAACATCATTAGACCTAATCAAATTGATGAGGTCATACAAGCCGAGATTCCGGATATTAACTTAGACCCAGAGATTCATGCAATTGTCATGAAACAAATGGTTCATGGTCCATGTGGGGTTCTGAATACAAATTCTCCATGTATGAAGGATGGGAAATGTAGCAAAAATATCCTAAAGGTTTTTGTGAGACAACTTCGACAACAGAAGATGGTTATCCCCGATACCGAAGACGGTGCCCTGCTGAAGGTGGTCTTACTTCATCGGTGAATATGCGAGGAGTTACTTTTGAAATTGACAATCGCTGGATTGTGCCCTATAATTCTGTTCTCCTTCGTGCTTTTGATTCCCATATAAATGTGGAATACTGCAGCTCCGTAAAGGCCATCAAATACGTGTGCAAATACATTGATAAGGGAACTGATCAGGCAGTTTTCTCTTTGAATCACCTTGATGAGGTTACCCAATTTCAGTCTGGCCGCTATATAAGTTCCGCAGAAGCTGTTTGGAGGATTCTGGGTTTCAGCATCCATGAAAGATCACCTCCTATTGTACACTTAGCTTCACCTTGAAAATGGACAGAGGGTCTATTTCACTACTGCAAATGCAGAAAATGTTATTTAAAATCCAAGAGATACAACTCTGACAGCATTTTTTAAGCTTTGTAACCAAGACACATTTGCTAGGACACTATTATACTGTGAAGTTCCTTCTTTCTATACCTGGACCAACAATAAATTTTTAGGCAGAAAGCAGGGTACTCCTGTAGAAGGATATCCTGGTGTGCGGAAAAGTGATGTTCTTGGCCGCGTCTATACAGTTCACCCAACTAATGCTGAATGCTACTATTTGAGACTTCTTTTGTTCCATATTAGAGGGCCATGTTCTTTCCAGAGTTTGCGCACAGTTGAAGGAGTTATCCACACTACCTTCCAAATGGCCTGCAAAGCTTTAGGCTTACTAGAAGACGACTCTCACTGGAATGAAACTCTCAAAGAGGCATCTATATGTCGTAATGCAGCATCGGTGAGAGCATTGTTCTCTACAATGCTCATCTTCTGCCACATGTCTGATACACTTACGCTGTGGCATGCTCATAAGGAGTGTATGTCTGAAGATATTTTGCACCGAATGCGACGAGATATGACTATCCCTGAACTTGATTACAATGCTGATGTTTTCAATGCCGCGTTACTGGAAATTGATAAACATGTTCTGTCAATTTCAGGTAAAAGTATTGCATGTATGGGTTTGCCTCTTCCTGAAAATGTCTCACCACCCAGAGAAGCATCATTTTTATCAGACATATTTGATAGGCATGAGCTAGAAACTTTGGCTTCAACCCGCGAATCTTCTTTAAATCCTGATCAGAAATATTGTTATGAAGCCATTCTTAATAGTGTTCGCTCTAGGGGGGCTGGCACGCTTTTTTTTTTGGATGCTCCTGGTGGCACTGGAAAAACTTTTATTATTAATCTTTTGTTAGCCAAATTGCGCTTAGAGGGTTTAGCAGTTTGTGCTGCTGCTTCTTCTGGAATCGCCGCTACACTCCTTGATGGCGGCAGAACAGCACATTCCCTATTTAAGCTACCTTTGAATCTCTATGATGATGAAATAGCAGTCTGTAACATTGCTAAACAGACCGCCACTTCCAAAATTCTACAGCAATGCTCATTATTGATATGGGATGAATGCACAATGGCTCATAGACGCTCAATCGAGGCCCTTGATCGCACTCTAAAAGATCTTAGGGATAACAACATCATAATGGGAGGGGTGACATTTCTTTTTGTTGGGGACTTCCGGCAAACTTCACCGGTTATTTCCAAAGGCACTCGAGCAGACGAGGTGAATGCATGCCTTAAACGCTCTCATATTTGGAGTAGTATTGTTAAGTTATCTCTCACTATCAATATGCGGTCACATCTCTTTGGCGACAGAGGAAGCAGCTTCTCTCAGCTGTTGCTTGAACTGGGCAATGGGACATTTGCAACTCACGAGGGACTCATCTTCATTGCATCAAGTGATCATGTGTATCATCAAGTGTACGATTCATTTTACCATATTTACCATTTTGCATTATATACTTTCTCTTAATCTTTTATCAATCATTTTGTGCGTTTTATTTTTATAACCTTGATTTTTATTTCATTGATACACCACCATTACACACATCTTTCTCTTTTTAACTTGTAGCTTAATAATAATTTTAACTAATTTGTATACAAATTATTTCTTTTATTTTTTTATAATAGGTTTGTTAGGTCATCATTCATTACATGTCATTCCCCCAACCAAACCTTCATCAACGGGTACACATTCTGTAGTATATTTTGAGTTAGATAGTTCACAACCTTCTTCTGATATTTATTATAACCCCGTATCTATATAAAAATATGTATCGACCTTGTAAAATGGATATAACAAATAAACAAAGAGGCAGACGTAGACCAAACGACGACAATGAGTTTAATTACCCCGTCAACACGCCGCCAGGAAGTGCGGTGATTACAAGAACCAATCAGGACTCTCCGCCATATGCGGGGGTCCAGTATAAAAGGGCCCAGAAAATGAGGCAAGGTTGTTTTTCAGAGTGACGCCGTTATACGGTCGGTCGGATCTCTCACCCCCCCCCCCTTCTATCCGTAAGTAGGCTTTGGGCATCCGCGGCGCCCGTGGTTCGACTGCCTTCGTCCGTGGTCTACCTCTACCTCTTGGAGCTACCATCTAGACCTGCCTCTGTTCCTTGCTGTCCCCGTGCGGGAATCCCATCACGCACCCACGTCCACGACTGCCCAGTACATTCCACATCAGCTTGGTCGGGATTACTACATATATATATATAATGTTTATAATTTATATTTGAACATACTTTCACACAACGGCATGTTGAATAGGATATAAATTTAGTAAACTTTGTATTGTGTTTATGTAAAATGTATAATTTATTTACGTATCATGTGTGTACCTATTTAAAGGTACTATTTTAATCAAAATCTCATAGTTTTATCATTAGTACATTAGATCGTTTATCAATTGTGCGTCGTCTTAGGAAGTTTCTTCAAAGCTCAGATTAATATCATTGGAATATTTTGAAGGGCCAAATTCTTGTACAAATTTGCAATGTCGGAGTCAGAAAAATATTTTCCTATATAAAATATTTTTAAGCAAAACCTTTTAATACGACTTTTCAAGCCAGTATATAAGAATCCTCTAGAAAGTGTCATAAATTGTATCTTCTTCTTTATTATCTCCGCTCAATCATATTAGGATATCAAGCTTGTCCATCATGACTGTGTGAAGTAGAATGCGTCTGCCTTTGTCATTAAGACTGGGAGCACTACTCAGTGGCAGGCAGACTTATCTCCAAAAGAAATGGCCGCCTCTGACTTGAACAGACGCCATGTGCAGCCGCTCCTAACATGTAGTACAAACACTGCTCATCCTGTATCCCTGGATTAGGAGCCCTTACATGGTACTATCAGCCGGGCCAGCTGAGCCCAGGTTTTTTAGTGAACTTGTTACTGCTCCATCTACTCCTTTTTTATCCGGGCTTGGGACCGGCAAAGGCGGAGTTATAAATTGTATATTTTTATTCAAGCGATAGAACTCTTCCTGTTTATATAATCAAATAGAGTAAATCACGAAAGAAGATGAGTTTCAATATCTACAGAAAACTGATAATATCACAAATAACACAATATCAAAAATTATTATTACAAATTTCAAAACGAAAACTATCAGTAGATATTAAAACCTTGTAATAAATATGCATTTCAAATACTTTTATAAATTCATGGTTTTAAAAAGAATTTCAATAGTACAGACTGAGAAAGAAGATTTATTACAATATCACACAAAACTCAAAAGTATGGTATTCTATATGCAAAATGAACATATATACAACTAAATATGGAAATGAATCGTTCAAGGATAAGTAAACAATGTGGATCTAAACGTAACCAAATTTCCTTAAATTAAACATATGGATTAGGTAAATTCTAAAAATAACGCCATTATAACTCTATTTTTGTTCAAAATTTAATTTTTAAAGACATTAGCAATCAATGGTATGCAACCTTTCAAACTACATCAATTTTTCTTCTTCCGATTCATCTTCAATTTCTTCTAGAGAAGCCAAATATCCACTTTCAATTTCTTCTATGGAAGAGCTACAATCACTTTTTTCTTCTTCCGATTCAACTTCAAATTCTATTACTAAAGGACCCCAATTTTCACCTTTTTCTTTTTTCGATTCATCTTTAATTTCTTCTAGAGAAGGCAAATATCCACTTTCAATTTCTTCTATGGAAGAGCTACAATCACTTTTTTCTTCTTCCGATTCAACATCAAAATCTATTACTAAAGGACCCCAATTTTCACCTTTTTCTTTTTTCGATTCATCTTTAATTTCTTCTAGAGAAGGCAAATATCTACTTTCAATTTCTTCTATGGAAGAGCTACAATCACTTTTTTCTTCTTCCGATTCAACATCAAAATCTATTACTAAAGGACCCCAATTTTCACCTTTTTCTTTTTTCGATTCATCTTTAATTTCTTCTAGAGAAGGCAAATATCTACTTTCAATTTCTTCTATGGAAGAGCTACAATCACTTTTTTCTTCTTCCGATTCAACATCAAAATCTATTACTAAAGGACCCCAATTTTCACCTTTTTCTTTTTTCGATTCATCTTTAATTTCTTCTAGAGAAGGCAAATATCTACTTTCAATTTCTTCTATGGAAGAGCTACAATCACTTTTTTCTTCTTCCGATTCAACATCAAAATCTATTACTAAAGGACCCCAATTTTCACCTTTTTCTTTTTTCGATTCATCTTTAATTTCTTCTAGAGAAGGCAAATATCTACTTTCAATTTCTTCTATGGAAGAGCTACAATCACTTTTTTCTTCTTCCGATTCAACATCAAAATCTATTACTAAAGGACCCCAATTTTCACCTTTTTCTTTTTTCGATTCATCTTTAATTTCTTCTAGAGAAGGCAAATATCTACTTTCAATTTCTTCTATGGAAGAGCTACAATCACTTTTTTCTTCTTCCGATTCAACATCAAATTCTATTACTAAAGGACCCCAATTTTCACCTTTTTCTTTTTTCGATTCATCTTTAATTTCTTCTAGAGAAGGCAAATATCCACTTTCAATTTCTTCTATGGAAGAGCTACAATCACTTTTTTCTTCTTCCGATTCAACATCAAAATCTATTACTAAAGGACCCCAATTTTCACCTTTTTCTTTTTTCGATTCATCTTTAATTTCTTCTAGAGAAGGCAAATATCTACTTTCAATTTCTTCTATGGAAGAGCTACAATCACTTTTTTCTTCTTCCGATTCAACTTCAAATTCTATTACTAAAGGACCCAAATATTCACCTTTTTCTTTTTTCGATTCATCTTTAATATCTTCTACATAATAGCAATGATCACTTTGTTCAATTTCTTCTGCGCAAGTGAAATATACACTTTCTTCTTCATCTTTCGATTCATCTTCAATTTCTTCTACAGAAGCACAATATTCATTTTCTTCCGATTCATCTTCAATTTCTTCTTCGCAAGTCATATATACACTTTCTTCATCATCTTTCGATTCATCTTCAATTTCTTCTACAAATTCCCAATCACCTTTTTCTTCATCTTCATTTTTTTTTAAGGAAGCCCAATTTTCCATTTCTTTCGATTCATCTTTAATTTCTTTTTTTGAAGTCATTTTCTTCACTTTCTTCTTAAGATTGATTTTGTTTTTTTTTTTGTTTCGAGGTCTTATATTCTCGTTGTATGTCTTTCTTATATTGCGTTTATATTAGTATTATTTTCGGCAGAGAACTCCAAGTTGAACAAAATAAACGATCAAAATTAAGACACTACAATATAATCAAAATTTTTTTTAAGTAGACCTTTAAATATAGTTTCGTAAGTTAAAATGTTGGTTTTAATTATAGATATTTTATAAAATTAGGAACTCTTTTACATATATACGCAATAAAATTTACATAAAATATTACAAAAATGTATATTTAAATATGAGCAATTTCTGATTATGTTTATTTTTTGGTCTATTTTTAGAGTGTATTTTTTTTTGTTTCTTTATATGTAAAATTGATGTGGCTCCTTTTTCCACTAAATATGCATTTTCCTAAAATAATATAAGTTAAGAAGAGAAATTCAATTTACGAGATATTCATATTTTATACAGAAATATCTAGAAGTCAATTCTTCAAGTATTTTTATCATAAAAAAACTTATGATTGCTACTGAGATAGATTTGCATAACTCTTGCTTCTACTTCAGCTATTTCCATATTTTCTATAATTCAAATCGATCTAAACTTCAATCATTATATAGTGTATTGCTTTAATTGTATAAATGCATGTTTTCGTTTAAGTTCCGGAATGGAATGGATAGCCTTTTTGAATATTTAAATGAATGTTTATCTTATTCTTCTAAAACTCTAACACCACTTGCTATTGAAAATTTGCATATATCTCGTATAGATGAGTGGTGAACAGTTTGAGTAGTCTCTAATCCTGACAACTAGAGTAATCATCAACATCTGTAATCTTCATTTCCTATGGTTTATTGTAAAATGGTATTCCTGTTCAATATACGAAAACTTCGGAATGAGAATGAATCCAGCCATGAGTACATTTTTAAATAAAATAATCTAAACAATATTTGATACTTGTACAAGTATCACATCACGAATAAGTGCAAGCAATAAAAAAATAAACATGGTTATTTCATTTTATAAATGAAAAGGGTTGACTACTTTGTTTTTGTGGACAAACGACGAAATTACTAGGGCAGAGTTCGGCAAACTGCGGCCACATGCAGCTCTTTGATTGTGAAACTGCGGCTCTTTATATAGTTCTATACGTAAATGTTATTTATGTGAGTACTATTTATTGTTGGCAAGAAAAACTTTTGTGGCTCTTTAAAAACTTCTTCTTTCTTATCTTCACACTGGGTGAAGTAGAATGCGTCTGCCTTTGTCACCATGACTGGGAGCACTACTCAGTGGCAGGCCGACTTAGCTTCAAAAGAAATGGCTGCCTCTGACATGAGGAACATACGCCATGTGCAGCCTCTCCTAACATGGAGTACAAACGCTGCTCATCCTGTATCCCTGGATTAGGAACCCTTACAGGGTACTATCAGCCGGGCCAGCTGAGCCCAGGTTTTTAAGTGAGCTTGTTACTGCTTCCACTCCTCCTTTTTCATCCGGGCTTGGAACTGGCAAAGGCGGAGTTTCTAAAAACTTCTAAATTTTGTAAATTGTAATCCGACCCCTGTACTAAACTATATTAATATACACAATGGTTATTATTGGCTGTACCACGTGTATTTGGGATAAATAAGGACAGTAGAAATTTGATTTATTCGTAAAAAGAAACATTCGCGTCTTAATGTCTTCATTCATTATACAGCGTATATAGCGTTATTGATTTGTAATAAATAATTACATAGACCAATCTATAAATTACTGTAACCACCTCTTTACATATTATTCAACCATTAGGTGTGTAATATAGATTTTCTTTCTACATAATATGTAATGTAGAATCAAAATTCCTAAATAGGAAGCCCAAATGTTAAAAATTCGTTTTTTTTTTATTAAAAATATAACGCTAAATTAAAAGAAAGTAGAAGTAAAAGAAAGTTAAGTCACTTAATCTCTGCCACAAAATAAAATAATTTTACAAATTTGGATGAAAGTGATATACGAATTTAAAATTATATTTTGAAGCGTGGACTTTGTCAGTGCGCACACTATCCTAGCTCATTTTGGGGTCGTTCTTTACACTTTCCTAAATATTGGATTATTTTACAAGATATGTATATTTTTTTGAAAATAGAGCAATGCATAGATAATTATATATTAAAAAGGCATATATTGGATCAAAATATCATTTATTTTACCAATATTTCAGTTGGCTGAACGCCAGGTTATAACACCTTGATAAAGGTTGGCGTTCAGCCAACTGAAATATTGTTAAAATAAATGATATTTTGATCCAATATATGCCTTTTTAATTAAAGATATGTATATACACATTATTTGTATTATAAAGTAAATAGAGTTTCCAGGGCTGAGTTTCTTGTATTATATTTGTATACCAAAATTTATATTTATTGACTATTATTATTAAAATATACGGTACATACCTTGATAACATTTTAACGGAAAAAACATTTTACATTGAATTCTTTCACATTGATTAAAGAAAATTTACAAAAAATGTCTAAATGATATTTATTACATTCACAAACTGAAAACCATCTGAAATATTACCTTGTAATATATACATATGGTTAAAACTTAAGTTGTGCTTTTTAGCATGTATATCGGGATTTAGACAATAACTCTGAAAGATATTACGGTGACCTTTATTGAAGATACTCAAAAAGGTTCACTCAGATGTGTAAACAAAATTGTCTTTGTCTCCTAAAAAAAAAAAGACGACTGGCAATAAAAATTTTCCATTTCCTTAAGTTTTGTCTATTATGTATATACATTATATTCTTCATTGAATAGTCATTATATTTAAAAGGCGTTATATTAAAAATATATCAAAAGCCTGAAATAAATTTATTAAAATCTCGCAAATTACAAAAAAATTGGCAAAAAATGCATTGGAGATAAAAATATTCATACAAGGATATGTAGATCTACGCAAGTAAAAATTCCAACTTTCATAAGTTTAAAATATAAATAAGATTTTTCTTAGATATAACTATGTATAGCTGTTTTCTTAAAATTTTATCTCAAGTTTAAAGGCATTTGCCATATTTTGCTATGCAGCTTTCTCAATCACATTAATTACATCTTGAATTTTAACAAAAGGATTGTTTTTCGGCAATCTTTTCCTCATCATTTATTGATACCTTTTTTAAAATTGTATTTTAGACGTGTGCAAGTTTTAATTTTTTTTTTGGTCTTATATTTTCAACATCATAAGAATCTAATTCTTTTAACTCTTTTTCAATTTCTTTTTTCAGTTCCATAAGTTGAGTTAAACTTAAATCCGAATCTTCTTCATCTTCACTGTTATAGTCATCTTCAATTTGCATATCTTCTTCCGAAGAACTATTTTCATCACCTATTTCTTCTGATAACTGATCTTCATTTTCTTCTGAGGTTATATATTCTACACTTTCATCTCTTGAAGAATGAGTTTGATTTTCTGATATCGTGATTATGCTTCGTGATATTGATTCGGGATCCTCATCTGATGAGCTTGAATGTTTCCTTTTGCGTTCGGAATTCATTGCCTTTAATTTTGCAGAATAAAAGTAGGAACAAAAAATAATATTTCACAAATCTGATAATAAATAGTATCTACAAAGATATAAAAGTTGGTTCTAATAAATATTAACTAATTATTAATATAGAAATATATATATAATAGATTAAATTTGCATAAATATATTACACACAAAAATATACATTTATATACAAGTAAATTTGTATAATTTAATATGTTTCAAAATTGTGTGTTATCTCTTGTATTCTTTAAAGAGATATTTTCGGAAGTCAATATGTAAATTATATAATTGTAAAATGTTTTTATTTCTAAAATGTAATATTATAATAGAGATTAACACAAAGCAATAACGCGCCATCTATACATATAAAATGAAAGGATTTAAAAGCACGAATGTTTCTTTTATACATATTACAAACTTCAACTGTCCTTACTGCGATGAAAAAATATATTGGTAGGGCTTGGCTCATCAGTGGTGAACCCTCCCAGCGGCCTCGCCAATTTAATCCACCAGACCGCTTCTAAGAGCTCTAATACTGTATTTGACGATTCTGCTTATAAACGCAGCACTAAAGAATTGGATTTCAGAAATGGTTTTTAAGAAACCTATGATCATAAGCTTATAGGACAGTAGATTTACATTCAAATATTTGCATCGAGCAATGCTCTTCCGCAAACCATAAAGACAAGGCCAGTTAGGCATAAATTAACACAAAGCAATAACGCGCCATATATACATATAAAATGAAAGGATTTAAAAGCACGAATGTTTCTTTTAAACATATTACAAACTTCTACTGTCCTTACTGCGATGAAAAAATATATTGGGAGGGCTTGGCTCATCAGTGGTGAACCCTCCCAGCGGCCTCGCCAATTTAATCCACCAGACCGCTTCTAAGAGCTCTAATACTGTATTGGACGATTCTGCTCATAGACGCAGCACGAAGAATTGGATTTCAGAAATGGGTTTTAAGAAACCTATGGACATAAGCTTATAGGACAGTAGATTTACATTCAAATATTTGCATCGAGCAATGCTCTTCCGCAAACCATAAAGACAAGGCCAGTTAGGCATAAATTAACACAAAGCAATAACGCGCCATATATACATATAAAATGAAAGGATTTAAAAGCACGAATGTTTCTTTTATACATATTGCAAACTTCTACTGTCCTTACTGCGATGAAAAAATATATTGGGAGGGCTTGGCTCATCAGTGGTGAACCCTCCCAGCTGCCTCGCCAATTTAATCCACCAGACCGCTTCTAAGAGCTCTAATACTGTATTGGACGATTCTGCTTATAAACGCAGCACTGAAGAATTGGATTTCAGAAATGGTTTTTAAGAAACCTATGGACATAAGCTTATAGGACAGTAGATTTACATTCAAATGTCCATAGGTTTCTTAAAAACCATTTCTGAAATCCAATTCTTCAGTGCTGCGTTTATAAGCAGATAAAAAAATATTTAAATAAAAAGACATATATTGGATCAAAATATCATTTATTTTACCAATATTTCAGTTGGCTGAACGCCAACCTTTATCAAGGTATATTAAAATGTTATAACACATTGATAAAGGTTGGCGTTCAGCCAACTGAAATATTGGTAAAATAAATGATATTTTGATCCAATATATGCCTTTTTAATTAAAGATTTATTTATGGATTGCTCTATTTTCATAAAGATAAATAAATGGATAAAAGACTTTCCAAGAGCTTTTAACACTACTAGTGTAAATTAAAAAATATATAATGTTTCACCAGAGATGCACTAACAGTTTGTGGGTGGCATGGAATTCTAGGCGGAGTCAGATAACAAATTATTTATTGTAAAATCAACTTTTAATTACATTTATTTATACAAATTATCAGAAGGGTTAAATTGGTGTATACTACATGTTGAAGTTATTTTTGTTTATATGTGTGTGTGGTCAAATATCAATTCTAGATTATATAATGTTAGACATATGTGCTTGATATATTATAGATAAATATTTACATTTCATATTATTTATGATTTTTATTTAGAATGATGTATAATTATTTTATTATATTGATATGGCAACAATTAATATGATATTAATGTTAATTCATATAATTTTAATAAAGTATATTTTATAAGCATTATATATTTATAAGATAAATAATTTTAATATTTGAATTGAATAGTTATTAGACAAATTAAAACTTATAATGAAAATAGGAAAAGTTAATATTTGGGAGCCGCTACATCACTCCCCCGCCAGTGAAGACTTAAAGTCGAAAACGTACGTGGCGTCCATAGCGAGTGGTGTAGCTACTTGTCTTCGGTGTAGTTTCCTCAGCACCGTCGGGCATAGGTGGCAGAATTGAAGAATCGTGGAAACTTTGAGGGGTGTTTTCTATGAATGCAGGTTTTAGTCTGTTGACAGAAATGACTTTGTTTTGGTCATTGATTTTAACTGTAAATGTCTTCGAAGATCTTGATACCACTGGAAATGGACCTTCGTATGGTGGAGATAACGCTCTTTTTACAAAATCTTTTCTTACAAAGACGTGTGAGCAGGTGTCTAAGTCTTTATGAGAAAAAATATCATTTTGCTTTGTTTGTCTCGTTGGTTGAGGTCGAATTCTACTCATATAATTCTTTAATTGAGTGGCAAAATTTGATGGATCGGGGTTTTTAAATTCTGAATTGGTTAGTAAATCAGCTGGAAGATTTAAAGTTGTCCCGAAAACCATTTCTGCAGCAGTGCATTTCAGGTCTTCTTTGTAGGATGTTCTGATGCCTAGCAGTACTAGAGGCAAAGCATCTATCCAATTAATAGTATTTCCGCTTGCCATGATTGCAGCTTTAATTTGACGATGCAAGCGTTCGACAAGACCGTTTGCTGCAGGGTTGTATGCCGTTGTTCGTATTCTGTTGGTGCCAATGAGTGAAGTGAGATCCTTGAAAAGATGAGATTCAAATTCACGACCTTGGTCAGTAGTTATTGTTGCTGGAACTCTGTATCTAGAAATCCAACCACGAAAAAAAGCTTTTGCTACGCTTATTGCAGTTTTGTCCGAAATCGGAAAGGCTTCAGGCCATTTTGAATATCTGTCTATAGCAGTCAAAATGTGGGTACAATTTTCAGAATGGGGTAAGGGGCCTATTAAATCAAGATGAACGTGTTCAAAGCGAGTTGATGGGAGAGGAAAAATTCCGTGTTTTGTAATTGTATGCCTGTGAATTTTGCTTTTCTGACAATCTAAACAGGACTTTGACCAATGATTTATTGTTTGATTCATTTTGGGCCAAAAGTATTTTTGAGTTATTAGTTTTCTTGTTGCACGAATTCCTGGATGAGACAAATTATGGAGAGAATTAAAAATTTGTCGTCGGAAATTTTCAGGCACGAAAGGTCTGGGATTTCCAGTAGAAACATCGCAGTAAATTAATTTATTGCAAAAAGGAACTTGTTGTTTTATTAATTTGATTGTTTGTGAAGAATTTGAATTATCAATGAGAGTTTTTAGTTCTTTGTCCTTTTCTTGAATTTCAGGGAATGCATTAAGATCTAGATTAACCTTCGTGTGATTGAAAGTTTCGATTTCAATTCTTGAAAGGGTATCAGCCACAATGTTTTCACTTCCCTTAACATAGCGTATGTCCATGGAGAATTGTGAAAGATAGTTGAGATGACGTTCTTGACGAGGTGAACGTTCAGATTTTGATGTGAAGGCATATGTTAGAGGCTTGTGGTCTGTAAAAAGCATGAATGTTTTTCCATCAAGAAAGTATGAGAAATGCTTAACAGAGAGGAATGCAGCTAGGAGTTCCCGGTCGAATGCTGAGTATTTCGTTTCAGCTGGGGATAGCTTTTTTGAAAAAAATGAAATTGGTTCCCATTCAGTGTCATTCAGTTGTTGGAGGACACCACCAACAGCAACGTTGGAGGCATCAACCAGTACACTTAATGTAGAATTGGGTTGAGGGTAGTTTAAAAGTGTGTTTTCTGCAAGAGCATTTTTGATGTTTTGAAATGCTTCTAATGTGTCTGAAGTCCAATTTAATGATGCATTGGGAGATTTAGTTTTTAAAAGTGAATAAAGCGGAGCTAAAATATGACTTGAATTTTTTATGAACCTGTGATAATAATTTACAAGACCAATAAATCTTTGGAGTTGACGGGTCGAATTAGGTTGAGGAAAATCTTTAACGATTCTTATTTTCTCAGGAAGAGGTTTTATTCCTTTGTTGTCAATGATGTGTCCAAGAAATTCTAGTGAAGGTTTTCCGAAAACGCTTTTAGATATATTGACTGTTAATCCATGATCGGAAAGTCTTTTGAAGATTGTATGCAGATTTTGATTGTGATCATTTTCATTTTTACTGGCGATCAAAACGTCATCAATGTAAACGAAGACAAAGTCTAGACCTTTTGTTACTTCATCCATGAATCTTTGAAATGTTTGGCTTGCGTTTTTTAAGCCAAAGTTCATTCGTGTGAATTCAAATAGACCAAATGGCGTAGTTATTGCCGTTTTGGTTATGTCTTCTTGGTTAATTGGAATATGGTGGTACGCCTTCACTAGATCTATTTTGCTGAAAATTGTACAGCCATGAAGGCTTTGGGTGAAATCCTGAATGTGCGGAATGGGGTAACAATCAGGTTGGGTCACAGCATTTAGTCTTCTGTAGTCGCCACATGGTCTCCAGTCTATAGAATTTTTCTTAGGGACTAGATGTAAAGGTGATGCCCATGCTCCGTCTCCTCTCTTGCATAAACCTAGTTCCATCATGTGCTCAAATTCTGATTTGGCAATTTTAAATTTTTCTGGATTCAGCCGTCTTGGTTTGGAGAATGTTGGTTGCCCTTTTGTAGTAATATGATGAGTGACTGAATGCTTGACTGGTGTGGAATATGATGGAGGCTTAGTTAGAGAGGGATAATGAGAGAGAATGTTCAAAAATTTGTCTTCATAGCTGTTTATTGAGCACTTTGGAGAAAGTGAGTTGAAATTTGTAATTGATGCACGCTTGCGTAGCTTCGTTAAAGAATCAATTATAAACTTTCCTTTGATATCTGGAATTATTCCAAAGTGTTCCATAAAATCAGCTCCCAAAATGGCTTTGTTTGTGTCTGCTATTATGAATCTCCATTTGAAATCTCTACGAAGACCTAGATCAAGATTAAGGAATCTTTCGCCATAAGTCTTGATAGGTGAATTGTTTGCTGCTGTGAGAGTAAATTTTGTTGGACCACGCCGTCTATCTTCAGGACGAGGAGGCAGGACACTGATCTCTGCACCTGTGTCAAGGAGAAAACTAATTTTGTTGCGGTAGTCAGTGATAAATAGACGGTGGCTTTTATTATTGCTACAATCAGTAACCACCGGGCTTACTGATTGTTGTTGGAGTTTTCCTGCTGGTTCTTTGCTTTTTTGTTGAAAGTACAAGGTGAGATGCATTTTCTTGCATGGTGCTTGAATCTAAAATGATACCAGCACCAAGAGCCATTTGGATTGTACTTTCTATAACTGTTTGGGGAAGATTTTCGAGATGAAGATGAGCTTCTGGATCTTGAACGAGGTATTCTTTCTTCCTTCTTGTCAAGGTCAATTTTCAATGCTGAAATTTCCGCACGCAAAGATGCCAGTTCCTTTTCTAAAGTCGAAGTACTTGAAGATGGTGAAGAAGTAATCTCCGTCACTCTATCAGCTAAATCTGCTAGAGAGTTTAGTGATGCTTGCTCTTGCGTTGTCAGAATTATTTGGATGTTTTTAGGTAAACGTTGCATCCAGAGCATTTTTAATGTTGTGTCACTGACGGCTTTGCTTTCTCCAATCAATTGTCTTAAGTGGCGTAATAATTGGCTAGGCAGTCTGTCTCCAAGTTCTTCTTGAGTCAACAATTGCTGTAGTTTTTTAAATTCGCTGTCAGCGGTACATTTAATTATGGCCTTCTTTAGCGCGTCGTATTTATTGTCTGGTGGAGGTGATATAATGAATTCACGTACCTCTATGGCAGTTGATGGAGGTAAAAGTGAAATTAGATAAGAAAATTTGGTGTCATCATTTGTAATTGGACTTGGCTTGTTCAATAAAAATTGTGATTCCAATGTTATGAACCACAATTCTGGATCGTTTGGCCAAAATTCGGGTGCTTTAATTGAATCCATTTTGAGAATATATTGTATTTAAAAAAATTATATGTCCTTAAGAGATATTAAAATTCTGATTATTATAATTATTAAAATTCAGAATTAAAATTTTATATTTGATTTTTTTATTTGATAAGAAAAAATATTTGAATATATTATCAAGTTATAATTTTTAAATTGTAAGTTATATATTATTTTTTAATTGCCAATTTAATGTGTATTTGAATTTATTTAATATTTATTTTTTAAATTATATTTGATATCTGATTTGTTTTTAAGTTGAAAATTTGCTTTGAATTAAATACCAAACGATGTACGTTTTCGTAGTTTTTAAATATTGCGAAATATGTTATAATTTTTGTTTTAAATATAAATATTTAATATGTATTTCTTAAATATTTATAATTTGATATTATGAGTATTTTTATTTTTCATTTTTGATCGAATTGAAATTCTTGTTTGCTTGCAAATGTTCGTTAAAGTTTACCGGCTCACCATTTTGTGGGTGGCATGGAATTCTAGGCGGAGTCAGATAACAAATTATTTATTGTAAAATCAACTTTTAATTACATTTATTTATACAAATTATCAGAAGGGTTAAATTGGTGTATACTACATGTTGAAGTTATTTTTGTTTATATGTGTGTGTGGTCAAATATCAATTCTAGATTATATAATGTTAGACATATGTGCTTGATATATTATAGATAAATATTTACATTTCATATTATTTATGATTTTTATTTAGAATGATGTATAATTATTTTATTATATTGATATGGCAACAATTAATATGATATTAATGTTAATTCATATAATTTTAATAAAGTATATTTTATAAGCATTATATATTTATAAGATAAATAATTTTAATATTTGAATTGAATAGTTATTAGACAAATTAAAACTTATAATGAAAATAGGAAAAGTTAATATTTGGGAGCCGCTACAAGTTTAAACAAGGAATATTTTAGCCACTATGATAATAATGACACATGTTGTGAACTTAACGATTTGATTTCCGATAAAAAAAATCAAATTTAAATTCAATTCCTTTTAAACTTTCTACAAAATCTGGATCTCTAATGTTTTCATGCGTTGAATAATGTAAATAACTTATGTAAATAAACCTTTCTCCTTGTTTGGCGCAAGTATCCCTTTGCGGGATATAGCGCTTTGGAAATAAAATAATTGTAATTGTAATCTGTAAATAAGATATGTATTACTTATTATATATTCACAGCAAGTAAATTTTTAAAGGCTTTTCAAAAATGTATTTGAAAATTAACAATACCTCTCTTTTTTTATTGGGAAATAAAGCTTTCAAGCAACGAAATTCTTCTACTGGCTTAACAATGTCAAGTGGATAAATACAAATTGTATAAACATTTTTGGTATGGTAGATTAAACTGGCGAAACCGCTGGGAGTGTTCACCACTGATGAGCCAGGCCTTCCTATTAATTTTTTATTGTAGTAAGGGCAGTAGAAATTGTTTAATTTCAAAAAGAATCATACGCGTTTAAAATAGTTTCGAATCTTAATAAACATTTTCATTTACAAACAGTTTGTATTTCTCTATTTCACATTGTTTAGCAATTAGAAGGGCTTCGTTAATCGAAAGCTGACTTTTCTGAAAAAAAAAAAAAAGATAGGTATTGTTAAATATTTAATTTTTGAATATTCATCACATGTTAACCTTTTCTATAAGGGTTAAAGGTAAAATGCTATTCATGGTTAAATTTCGACAACCATTATTTGGTATATAATTCCGCTTTATGGCATATTTTCGGAAAAATAAAATAGTTTCAATGCCATCTGACTCATATATAAACCCAGAAATGAGCTTATGTAAAACCTGGTATCTTGTAAGTGAAAAGTTGAACTATCTCTATTGTAAGAAACATACCGCGTACTTACTGTAAATCGCTAAGTATCCACAATGGTTATCATGACCAGTACTACGTGTATTCGGTGCAAGTATAAAAATAAACTTTGTATAAATAGCTCTATCTCTAAAAAAAATACGAATTTTTGAGTAAATATTTTCTAATTCAGCATCAATCTATATATAAATGTTGTTCTAAATTTGACCACATAATTATTCACGTTTCCATTTTGTATTTAAATAGTTAGGCACCCAAACTTGGTGAACATTTCTAATATTTTATAAAAAGTCACGTTGATAAGAATCTTGTTTTTATCAAAATTATATTCATAAAATCATAATATAGAATGCTTATGAAAAATGCAACACCTTAATAAAATTAAATAGTCATTATCACGGGAGATTGCGTATTTCTACAAATTATTAAAGATTATAACTCCGCCTTTGCCGGTCCCAAGCCCGGATAAAAAAAGAGGAGAGGGAGCAGTAACAAGCTCACTAAAAAACTTGGGTTCAGCTGGCCATGCTGATAATACCCTGTAAGGGCTCCTAATCCAGGGATACAGGATGAGTCTGTACTTCATGTTAGGAGCGGCTGCACATGAAGTCTGTTCCTCATGTCAGAGGCGGCCATTTCTTTTGAAACTAAGTCGGCCTGCTACTAAGTAGTGCTCCCAGTCTTAATGACAAAGGCAGACGCATTCTACTTCACCCAGTCATGATGGTTGTCAGACACCATCAACAAGTTCTACAAGCTTGATACCCTATTATGATTGAGTGGAGATAAGAAAGAAGAAGGAAGACTAAAGATTATAAATTCAAAAAGAGCTTCCTCTACATCTTTATTTTGCTAGCTTTCGAACGATATCGTTCTTGAAATCAAATGAAATAAACATGTTCTATAGAAGAAGCTCCTTTAGAGTTTAAAATCTTACAACATAGTTGTGGTAATCGGAAGTTGATGTCCACACACAAATTACTAAAGGAATAAGACGCCGCAAATCTTATTAAAACCTTATTTTAACCCATCAAATAGAGAATTTTGAATTTTTCAAAATTTTCATTTATTTAAAATCGAATGGCATTTTTTTTACGGATTTTGTTTTTTCACTCTAATATTTAAAGTCTTAGTTTATTCCTTTTATTATGTTTATATGAATATATAGAGATTCATATCTACATAACTATATCGGTGTAATTTTTATAAGAATATACATTCACATTTGTATAATTGAACTTTTATGAATTACCTTAATTACCTTTGCCTCAATTAGGAAAATTTGGTCTAAAATATCAACCAAAATCGATCATTTTGTAAGTAACAAAATGTATAGCTACTTAACATATTAAAGTTTTATTTAAGAATTAGCGAATTTATGGAAAATATGTGTTTTACTCTAAGAAAACAATTTTATTGTAAAACTTTAAAAATCAAGCGAGGAACTTCAATTCTTTGAAAATTGCGTTGTGAAATATTTTTTGATTGAAACACAAGAGTATAAAAGAAAAATCTTAAGCCCTTCATCTTCAGTAATCTATTAACTATATTTTAACTAAATATAACGGTATTAGTTATCATTTTGATGGCATCTTTTTACTAATTCGCGTTAATCAGTGATGTCCAATGGATTAATTTAAGCCTTGATTTGCATAGCAAAACGCTTAAATGGTACAACTCCATTCAAATATAAAATATTCTAAATATTTGATATATAAAATATACCAAAAACAATTTTCTAAACATATTTTATCATTTTGAAATAAAATAAAAACGCGTATATAATTTTTAAATTGATGTGTACCATAATTTGGCAATCCTATTCTATTTGGCTAATATACTAAATGAAAATAGCCAAATTTCTTCAGATGTTAATGAATACCTTTTGGAATTTCTGATAAAACAAAATATTTAGCACATTCAATACAAAATCTCAAAAGTGCAAAGATTTCTTATCTAAATTGCCAACTAATTTTAACCATATTCACCTTTTGTCATAAAAACAGGTGACGCCTTAACTCTTGAATACTATTTTTACCATTCAGTAATTATGAAAGAGTAATTATCCTGAATAGGCCAATAGGTCTGTATTTGCAAGCAATGATCGAGACCAAATCGAGAACTTTTATAAGTGAACGTTCGTATAAGTTTTCGTGCAAGACGTTCTTATACGGGTACCCTCGTACTACGTACTGTTTGTAGAAAGTAGTCTTGCCAGAAATCTTTACGATCATTATCGTATAAAATAATCTCTCACCGACTTGTTTATTCAATAGTAAATAGCGATATTGTCTCTTTTTTTCGCTCTTTTCCAAATTTGATTCAGCCATCCAATAAGAACCATAATCCTTAAGTTTCTTTACAAATATCTACAATACATTTCATGACATTAAGGTAATAAAAGTGAAAATTAGAAGTAAAATAAAAAAGGTTTATGAGCATGAAAATAAAGGCTTCATCGGACACCAGTATTAAACAAAAGCTTTCAATTTCTCAGTGCTTTGGCAAATGCGAATTTCTTATTGGCTGTTAAAATAAATTTGAAAACCTATACTATGAGATAACTTTGTAGTTAAATTTTAGAGTTATAAAATAGACGCAAAGGTTTTTAAAACAATCGAGACATGAGTATTAACACAAATTTTCAAATTTCTACTTCCAAACATGGCGATCTTAAAATATGAAATATCATTAACATTATATAGTCACTAAGATATGAATATTTGAATCTGCTGAACCGCGTGCTACTTCAAAAATACAGCGCGCCTACGTCACAGGATGACGTGGCATTAGAGGATCTTCCGACCATCACCACTAGAGGCGCTGTACCCTCCTTTTTTCACTTCCTGTTATGTCTTCCCTTGTACTGCCTGCTTGCATGTCCTCGTGATATATTAAAACCTATATATATTTCAATCTATTCTCAATTTGATTGAACCACCGATCCAACAAGTGGTAGCAGAGCGTGGTTCCCTAGCTCTGTGGTTCAAGTTCAGCGTATCCTCGTGAGTAAAATTCCTTCAGCGAAGCTACCTCCGTTTGCCCTCGTCGAGAAGTTGCTGCGTCACCATGGCGGCCGTTAGTGCAATAACGGCGGCGGTTGAAAAATTGAACGGCCAAAATTACCGCTCATGGAAGTACAACATCAAGATGCTACTAATTGAGAAGGGCTTGTGGGATGTGATGTTTAAAGATGAAGATACCCAAGATGCTCAACTAAAAGCTCAAAAGGATAGAGCTTTGGCCGTTATCGCGTTGTCGATAAATACAGAACACCAAATCCACATCATCGACTGTTAATCGCCACAGGATGCGTGGAAAAATCTGTAACTGGTTTTTGAGCCAAAATCTCGTTCGAGGATACTACAGTTAAAGAAGCAGTTTGTGAACATCAAGCTTCAAACTGGTGAGTCAATGTTAGACTATTTGAATAGATTGAACATTTGTACGGACCATTTAAAAGAGGCAGGTGCGGAAGTCGACGATCAAGATATAGCATACAGCATGCTATCAGGGTTACCTGACAGCTTCGATTCCCTGGTGATGTCGTTCGGAAATGTCGAGGACTCTGACTTCACATCGAACCAGGTTAGAAATACTCTACTCACAGAGTATGAAAGAAGATCTGCCCGAGAAGGAGCAAGTTCAGGTCTCGGCGAAGCACTCAATTTTTCAAAGGACGACACTAGGAAGACTTCCAGAAAACAAGGAGTCAAGTGCTACCGATGTTCGAAAATCGGCCATATCGCCAAGGATTGCAGGTCGTCCATCAACCGAGACTATAGGGCGGATAAAAGCTACAGCAGGAAGAAAAACTCTTTTAAATCTCCGTCGGAGAATATGCTCATGGCCTTCAATGCAGTCTCTTCGGAAGATGAATTCATCTTGGACAGCGGCGCAACACATCACGTCTGTAAGAACCGACAATGGTTTACAAGTTTCCAGCCTACTACGTGTGAGCCCATCCAGACTGCGAGCGGCAACCTACAAGTAGAGGGAGTTGGAAATATCCACATGAAGATGTACCTAGATACTGGAACGCAAGATGTCACCTTGAACGACGTGCTTTTTGTGCCTCAAGCAAGAAGAAATTTGCTTTCTGTGTCGCAAGCAGAGGATAAAGGCAAGCACATCAAGATTTGTAACCACAAGGCAAGAGTGTTCAACGAAAACAGAGTGATATGTGTGGCAAGGAACCTAAACGGATTGTACATCGTTAGAGGTAAGCCTATCTTACAAAATGCGTACTTAGCTAGTTCAAGTCCGCCTACACTAGAACTTTGGCATAAACGCTTTATGCATATCAATGCAGACACTTTAAACAAGTTAGCTAAAAATTACGTTGTTAATGGTCTTGAAATTTCCAAAGGAGAAATGTCAATATGCGATGATTGCTGTATGACAAAGTCAACAATCTCGCCACATAAAAGCTCTCCATTTAAAATAAAAACTAAAAATTTGTTAGAGTTAGTACATAGCGATCTGTGTGGACCATTTCCAGTTGATTCTTTTGCTGGGTCACCTTATTTTCTAACATTTACAGACGATTTCTCCCGCAGAGTTACTGTTTATTTCTTAAAGCATAAAGATCAAGTTATTGAATACTTTGACACCTTTAGGGCTAGAGCCGAAAGAGAAACAGGTCATAAGATTAAACGCTTGCGGACAGATAACGGGTTAGAATATTGAAATAAAAACTTTAAACAAAAACTTGAGAGCCTTGGAATAAAATACGAATTAACGAATTCTTACAGCCCTCAGCAAAATGGCGTCTCGGAGCGTTTAAATCGTTCGTTACTTGACATGGCTAGAGCGTCAATGCACAACGCTGATTTGCCACAAAAATTCTGGGCTGAAAGCGTTAATTGTGCCGCATACATTAAAAATAGAAGCCTTTGTAGCGCTCTTGATAACAAAGTTCCAGAGGAAATTTGGCTTTCAAGAAAAGTGAGCGTACGTCATTTTAAAATATTTGGAGCTCTAGCTTATGCTCATAATCCAAAGCAAAAGCGAAAGAAATTCGACTGTCGAGTTAAAAGATGTATCTTAGTCGGATATTCAACACAATCCAAAGGTTATAGACTCTGGGATATGATTCTAAACAAGTGTTCATAACTAAACATGCTAGATTCAACGAAAATAAAGTAGATTTAAACCAGCTTAAGGATGACGTAACGGAAGGTAGCGAGGCTAAAAACAGTTTCGTTTGGTTGACGGAACAGGGCAAAGTTCTCACGCCACGTGATCCTGACCTTCAACCAGGTTACGACAGTCAATTAGAAGTTCCGTCGACTTCAGAAGTTAGAGATATAGTGGGGGGAAGTTCTGAAAATACTTTGAGCCTCCGTAGTCGAGAAATTGAAAGAAAAACACTGAATCTTGCAAATGTTGAACTAAATTTATGCGAGGTGTCTGAACCTCAAACTTTTAAAGAAGCTGTTTGCTCACCCGAATCAGATCTTTGGAAAAATGCGATGCAAGAATAGTTAAATTGTTTAGAAGAAAGACAAACATGGGTTATCACTAATTTACCTAAGAATAAGAAAGTAATCGGTAATCGTTGGGTTTTTAAAATAAACGGAGATTCTAAAGGAAAGGTCAGTAATTTTAAAGCTAGGCTCGTAGCCAAAGGTTACAGCCAGACACCCGATATTGACTTTAGTCAAACATATACCCCTTTAGACCCAACTATCATACTATCTAAAATAGATTGTCCCCATACACAAGCTGAAATAGACCAAATGTCTAATATACCATACAAAGAGCTTATTGGTGCATTGTTGTATTTGTCCAATTGCACTAGACCAGATATCTCTTTTGCTACTTCGAAACTTTCCCAATTTTGTGCAAACCCAGGAAAGAAGCATTGGGAAGCTGCAAAACATGTTTTGAGATATCTATCGGGTACCATTGACTTAGAACTCTTCTATGTCAAATGAAACAACAATAAAGTCGCAATGTTCACAGACGCCGATTATGGGAGTGACACGGATGATCGAAGATCCTACTCCGGAATGGTTGCAGTTATTGATGGGAATGTCATCAATTGGCGATCTAAAAAGCAGCAATGTGTTTCGTTGTCTACCATGGAATCGGAGTATATAGCTATATGTCACAGTGCTAAAGAGGCCGTCTGGCTCGGTCAAACCCTGTCCGATCTTGGATTTATCTCGCACTTTGCCAAACCACTCACAATCTACTGTGACAATCGATCAGCCATAAACTTCTCTATGAATAACATTGAGAGCAATCGCTTCAAGCACATCTCAGTTCAATTCCATTACACAAGAGATAAGATAAACTCCGGTGATATCGTTGTCCAGTTTGTCAACACCAAGGAAAACATGGCCGATATCCAAACCAAGACTTTAAAGAAATTGATGCACAGAGATGCATGTTTCCAGATGAATTTGAAGTCGCAAGTGGGGGAATGCTGAACCGCGTGCTACTTCAAAAATACAGCGCGCCTACGTCACAGGATGACGTGGCATTCGAGGAGCTTCCGACCATCACCACTAGAGGCGCTGTACCCTCCTTTTTTCACTTCCTGTTATGTCTTCCCTTGTACTGCCTGCTTGCATGTCCTCGTGATATATTAAAACCTATATATATTTCAATCTATTCTCAATTTGATTGAACCACCGTTCGAACAGAATCCCATATAAAAATATAAAGATTCAATTCAGCATGACAAAAGTAAATTTATTGGAAACCCGACAATTTTACACTATATATGTAAATGCAAAGAGATTAACAGAAGAGTTATAGGGTAATCTAAAGAAGAGAGATCTGTGCAGAAGGAAAGAACGTTCTATTTCTTTTTTTCAGGCTGGTGATCGACGTTCTTGAGAATTTTTACTGGAAGTTGTAACAATCTTCCTTTTCCTTGTTATAGGATCCCGAATTATCACTTCCTGCGATTCATGAGGCTTATTATCATCATCACTACCCCAATCAATGTCAACACATGGAATCTTATCAAGATCTTTCTGAAATATTTTCCGATTTCTTCTAAATTCCCTTTTCAGAGCTCTACAGTAATCTATTTTGATTTGAGGTATATCTTTCAATATATTTGAATCATAGTTTTCCGGAGAACAGCATTGAATCAAATCATCACTATTATCACTGTCAGATTCAGTTTGACTCATTTTCCACCAACTCTCAAATTTTGAAAATTATAAAGAGATAATATTCTTTCAAATTTAATATCTAAATGAGAATTATATCTCACGATTAAACTTTGAAAGTTTTGTAATAGACATCACGAAAATTGTTATTTATAGGATAACCTTTATTTGCATACCCAATTCCCATGTTAATGGAAATTAGAAACATTTGAAAATTTATGCAAATTTATAATATTTTGAAATTTATCTTGATATTTGAATTGAATATTTATATGCAAAATATAACTGAATAGCCATATGGTTGAAATATATATATATTTTTAAATATATCAAAATATTAAATGTAAATATGCAAAATATAACTGAATAACCATATGGCTGGCATATATATATATTCTTTTAAAATATATCAAAATATTCTATATTCCAATTTATATATATATATATATATATATTCAATCCCTACATTTCCTAGAATTAATTCATTTTTATTGTTGTAAGCCTTTCTCTTTTTTTTTCTAATCTAATGTTATATACCTGTCTTATTTTGTATTTACTGTAAACCTTCATTACTATAGCCCCCTCTCTTCAAATTTAAACTTATCTTTCAACATTCCCCTACACAAATTTCTCTATTTGACGAATACTCTAGTTTTTATACATTGGGTTTATCGTTGCTCTTGAAGGAATTTACAAATTTAGATAAATAATCTATAGAACGAGTCGAAATCTATTGGTATATGTTGTGGCTTTGTCACCGACCCGAGGCCGCTAGTTACGGCGACGGCAATAGATATCGTCTGGTGTCAGACGTCTATTTTGACGGGAAAAGTGACCCTTGTCTCTTTAGATAAATTTCCTCCCGGCAAAATTTCCATCTACAGTAATCCCTCGTTATCATGAACTCGGATTATACGAACTCTCGGTTTGCGCGAACCGTTTCTTTCCCCCCGTTAAATTTCAATGCTTTCCAAAGAGATTTTGCCGGTTAAGACGAAATATTCGGTTATGACGAAATACGAATTGAATTTAGCCACCAGCAGAACTAATCAATCGGTTAAAACGAATTCTTCTATAGACATGTGCTTCTAACAATGGACAATTGCAGCGCACATGATACAAAAGACTTGGATCTGCCAAATGTCCGGATTGTATATTTCCCAGAAAACTGTACAAGCCGAATCCAACCACTTGACCAAGGGATAATAGCTGCGTTCAAGTGCCATTTTAAGTCAAGGCTCGTTAAAAATGCCTTACTTGGGATAGAATCCGAGCAAACAACAGTAAAATGGAATATTTTGCAGGCAATGCGTGCAATGGCTGCTTCATGGGACTCTGTATCTAGTCAAACAATCAGAAATTGCTTTAAAAAAGCTTGGCCAACTGTTGAAGGCAAAACAGCTGATTCGTTTTCACTTCCAGAAACAATGCTTGATGAGCCTGAAGAATGGAGCCTGCAAAATATTCCATTTTACTGTTGATTGTTCGGATTCTATCCCAAGTAAGGCATTTTTAAGGAGCCTTGACTTAAAATGGCACTTGAACGCAGCTATTATCCCTTGGTCAAGTAGTTGGATTCGGCTTGTACAGTTTGCTGGGAAATATACAATCCGGACAATTGGCAGATCCAAGTCTTTTGTATCATGTGCGCTGCAATTGTCCATTGTTAGAAGCACATGTCTATAGAAGAATTCGTTTTAACCGATTGATTAGTTCTGCTAGTGGCTAAATTCAATTTATATTTCGTCATAACCGAATATTTCGTCTTAACCGGCAAAATCTCTTTGGAAAGCATTGAAATTTAACGGGGGAAAAGAAACGGTTCGCGCAAACCGAGAGTTCGTATAAACCGAGTTCGTGATAACGAGGGATTATTACTGTATATAAAATTGAATGTCTGTCTGTGTGTACTCTATAGATTTAAAAACCATACATCCAATCGCCGTGAAATTTTGGGATAGTATTAGGTATATCCCCGGGAAGGTTTTTGAAAAATAATTTCTTGAATATCTTGAAAATCCTTAGAGTTATTTGCAGAATTGTTGATTTAACTCGCAAGCAGTGCCATCATTGCAACGATGATAACAAGTTTTTTATCTATAAGTTTTATTATCACCAAGTTTATTATCTTAAAGATTATTCATCAAAATTAAGATTATCTCAGGATGACACGGCAATTTATTTGAGACAAGAATAATGAAA
Organism: Cordylochernes scorpioides; assembly: GCA_030710605.1. NCBI lineage: Eukaryota > Metazoa > Arthropoda > Arachnida > Pseudoscorpiones > Chernetidae > Cordylochernes > Cordylochernes scorpioides. Next base: position 186,898,195 of record CP092863.1, on the reverse strand, counting down.
CAATTCCAAGGCGAAGATACTATTTCTTTAACTTCCAATTACCGAGGGAACCAAATAATATTGATTTTATTCAACTTATCAAGTATTTTTCAAGGGACCGGGAAAAAATGTTCTCTAGATAAAACGATGATTTTGTAATGTAGAAAATTAGGAAAGATAAAATTCAGGATGACACGGTACACAGGGACCGGGAAAAAATGTTCACTTTATCGAGAGATTCAAATTTACGAGTTTCAAATTATCAAAAAATATTGTCGCGGAGATAAATAAAGCAAGGGCAAGTTTGGGGATAATTAATTTATTATAAGGGGTTTTTTATAGGGAGATGGATAAAGTAGAACTTACCCCAAGTTAAGGTTAATCCTAATGAGGGACCTCAGCTCCCCCCGCCGGCCAGATTCCACAGAACCCCTCACACCCGGTGTCCAGCGATGATTGACAAACGTCCCATGGGGCCTCTCGTGATTGGAGCCGCTGGGCTTCTTGACATTATTCCCTCCTTAGAAAAAAACAGCGACCCGCTGATTAGCTTGTCTCAGCCCTTGTTCTGGAAGGAAATCTATCACGGCTGGTGTTCCCTAGCAGAATAGAATGTTGTTCTTCAGGGTCCAGGTAGGGCTTCATCCGAATGACATGGACGATATCCTTGGCTTTCCGTGATCGGGGAGAGGGGTCCACGGGCTCTACTTCATACGTGACTTCTGAAAGCTTCTTGGTCACCTTATAGGGACCAAAGTATCTCTTCAGTAGCTTTTCTGATAGTCCTACTTTTCGGATGGGAGTAAAAACCCACACAAGATCATCCTTCTGGTAATAGACTGGAGTATGTTTCTGGTCGTATAGTCTACGGTCTTTCGCCTGTGATTGTAGAAGGCGTGATCGGGAGAGTTGACGCGCTTCCTCAGCTCTGGTCACAAGTTCTCCAACGTAGTCGTTAGAGATCTCATCTGGTAGGTAGGGTAGTACGGCATCGATGTAGGTCTCGGCCTCAAGGGCGTGGACAAGAAAGAACGGGGTGTAGCCGGTCGCCTCCTGTTTAGCAGTGTTGTAAGCAAAAGTTACATAGGGCAAAACTTGGTCCCAGTCCTTCTGCTCAACACCTGTGTACATGGACAGCATGTCTCCCAGAGTTTTGTTGAACCTTTCAGTCAGGCCGTTGGTCTGGGGATGGTAGGCCGTTGTAAATCTGTGCACAATTCCGCACAGAGCATTGATCTCTTTTATTACTTGAGAAATGAAATTTCTGCCGCGATCTGTTATCATTTCTCTAGGAGCTCCATGCTTCAAGATGACGTCTTCAACCAGGAACTTAGCTGTTTCGATTGCTCCTCCGTCTGGGATCGCTTTCGTTATGGCATACCTTGTCATATAATCGGTGCACACAATGATCCAACGGTTTCCATCTTTAGAAACTGGAAATCTTCCAAGGAGATCAACCCCGATTTTATAGAATGGCTTTTCTACGGGCGGTATGGATACAAGTTGTCCAGCCGGACGTCGAGGTAATTTCTTCCTTCGTTGACACTCCCGACAATGGCTTACATATTGGCGAACAGTTCTATAAAGGCCAGGCCAATAGAATCGTTTTTTGACTTTGTCATACGTCCGGGCGAAACCCAAATGCCCAGCTGTAGGAGCATCATGTAAATCTGCCATAACTTCCGATCTTAAGTGCTTAGGGATCATCATAAGCCAGGGTCTTCCAGTTGTGCTATAGTTTTTCTTGTATAAGATGCCGTCGATAATGCTGAATTCCTTTCTGGTGTAGCCCGAGTTTAAATTATCGATTATTTTAGCTAAATCCGGGTCTTTAGTCTGTTCTATATCGACGTTGGTTAGTGACATCACAGCACTTGGTTGATCGTTCTCAAGCGGGCTCCTTGACAGACAATCGGCATCCTTATGTTTGCGTCCGCTCTTGTAGATAACGGTCACGTCAAATTCTTGCAACTTCAGCGCCCATCTTGCCAAACGGCCAGAAGGATCTTTCTGCCCTACCAACCAACATAGAGAATGATGGTCAGTGACAACCGTGAATGGTCGACCAAACAAATATGGGCGGAATTTTCTAATAGACCAGACTACAGCAAGGCATTCTTTTTCCGTTGTAGAATAGTTATTTTCAGCCTTTGTCAAGCTTCTAGATGCATAAGCTATAGGCCGCTCCTTTCCACCTTGTATTTGTAGAAGAACAGCTCCAATACCATGTCCGCTTGCATCCGTGTGTAGATGGGTATCAGCGAATTCATCAAAGTGTCCTAAGACAGGCTCTGAAATTAGAGCTGTTTTAAGGACTTCAAACGCTTTCTCTTGAGCTGCATCCCAATAAAATTGTTTTTCAGTCTTCAGTAGGTCATGCAAAGATCTAGCTTTGCCGGCAAAGTTCTCAATAAATCTTCGGTAATAGGAACATAATCCAAGAAAGCTCTTCAGTTCAGAGATATTCCTTGGCCTCGGAAATTTAGAGACGGCTTCAACTTTATCTGGATCTGGATGAATTCCATTGGCGTCAACAAGGTATCCCAAAATCTTTATACTCCTTGATCCAAAAAGACACTTTTAGTGGTTCAAGCTTAGTCCAGCTTTCTGGATGCAGCTTAATACAAGTTGTAGACGACGTAGATGTTCCTCAAAGGTAGGTGCGTAAACTACGATGTCGTCCAGGTAGCAAAGGCACATGTTCCATTTAAGACTGCCCAGAACACTATCTATCATCCTTTCAAACGTTGCTGGAGCGTTGCAAAGACCGAAGGGCATTACTTGGAATTCATACAGCCTATCTGGAGTGATGAAAGCAGTTTTCTCCCTGTCTTTTTCGTCCACTTCAATCTGCCAATACCCGGACCGAAGATCCATCGTGGAGAAGTAACTAGAGCCGGCTAAACTGTCCAAGGCATTGTCAATGCGTGGCAGCGGGTAAACATCTTTTTTTGTTATCTTATTTAATCGACGGTAATCTACGCAGAATCTCCAGGTCCCGTCTTTCTTTCGAACTAGAATAACTGGAGATGACCAAGGACTTTCAGAGGGCTTCACGATGTGATTTTCAATCATCTTGTTCACTTCATCTTGAATTAGTCGTCGTTCACTTGGTGCTACTCTATAGGGCCGTTGTTTGATAGGAGACTGGTCGCCTGTGTTTATCTTGTGCTTCACAGTACTAGTGGGCTTAATAGGAGTACTCCCAAAGTCAAATATGCCAATAAACTCGTCAAGGCATGAAACAAGCTGTAACCTTTGAATTTCAGACAGCCCTGGATCTAGAGTAAGGTTTATCTTCTGTGACCATTCACGTGACTTTAGCTGCGTTTCTTGTAACTTATCGCTGGATTCAATAAGATTGCAGATATTCCCATTCTCATAACTTTCCATGGTGCACATATTCATTCCTGATGGAATCAGTTGCGGCCAAGACGCTCCATTCGCCACCCAAATGCTACCTCGGCCGTGTCGAAATGTAACCAATGAGTTTGGTATAAGAACTTCCTTTCTTAATAATAAGTCCTTAGAAGTTGAGACTAAAACATCTCTAACACCACATATTTCTTCGTTTATCACACTGATCTTCTTTATTGATTTAGGCGGGATGACAAAGTCGTCGGAAGCAAACAATCTCTGGTTTTCCTCCTCTCGAGATTCCAGGACGGAGGTTTCCCCGAGATGGAGTTCATTTCTGCCACAATCAATGACGGCTTCGGTGGCCTTGAAGAAGTCCCATCCAAATATGATGTCATGGCTGCATTCCACCATAACAACGAATTCAAATGAGATATTCAGACCATTAACTTCTATGTTCAGGACACATTTTCCTAGGGTCTCTATTAAATTTTTGTTTGCAGCTTTAAGAATGGGACCTGGTTCTTTGAAGAGAGGTGTCTTTAGTTCGCGTCGAAATTTGTCTGAAATAACAGAAAAGTCGGCTCCTGAATCCACCAATGTTTTAATTTTGCGTCCATTTATTTCGACCATAACAAAATTTTCTTTTAATTTAGCGGCGATATACCCTGGAGGATTTTCCTCAATGGCGACCTCACCCCCGTTAGAAGCCGCTCCACTTAGTTTTTCACATTCTGAGTCATGGGAGAACGGCTGAAACGACGGGCTGGCGACTGGGATTGTCTTCGGGCTGGCGACCTTGCGCGGCTTGGATGTGGGGAAGAGCTCCGGTAGAAGTACGTCGAGGTTTGGGGCGTTACATAGTCGTCGTCGGCGTCATATCTCGGGGGTCGACTCGAAAATCCAACATTTCTTCCTTCTCCGCCATTCCTTGACCTGGCTTCAGCGAAGACCTGCCGTCGTTCCCTACAATAACGGACGACATGTCCGGGTCGTCCGCAGTGGAAGCAGATAGGTTTGTCGTCGTGGGTTCTCCAATGTTCCGTTTTCCTGGGTTGGGTTGGTCGGTCGATATTATAATAGGGCGTTCGTGGTTGTTGTTGTACCACGTTGACTTGTGGTCTGGTAGGTTGTAGAGCACGGCTGACCTCTTCCCTCACAGTCTGTTCCAGGGCGTTCACCTCTCGGAGAGGATTGATCACTTCAGGTGCTGAGAAAACCTTTTGTATCTCTTCTCTAACGATGCGGCGAATTAACGCGGCCAAGTCGTCTGAGTCGTCAACACACGAAATGGGCATTACGTTTGACAACCTGGCGAATTTCGTACGGCCGATCCTGCGCTGCTTGACGGTTGTCAGATGACGGCAAAACTTCAGGATCTCATCTACTGTCTGTATGTCTTTCGCCACCAATACCTGGTATGTGTCCTCCGAAATTCCCTTTATAATGTGAGCAACTCTCTCACCTTCTTCCATGCGAGGGTTCACCTGGTGGCAGAGACTAAGAATCTCCTGGATGTATGACTCGCTGGATTCCTCGGCCTTCTGTGCTCTTGACTTCAGAACTTCCTCGGCGCGTCGAGCAGAATCCTCTTGCAGTCCGAACACACCGCGGAATGCGTCTTCAAAGCTTCTCCACGAGTTGAGTGATTCTTCGTTATTATCAAACCACCTTCCAGCAGTTCCGTTCAAGTAAAATACGACGTTGGCAAGCTTCATGGTCTCGTCCCATCTGTTGTACTTCGACACTCTCTCGTACTCTTTCAACCACTGTCCAGGGTTTATATTTCCATCTCCAGAAAAGGTAGAAGGATCTCGTTGGCGCTGACAAGGGAGGTAGGATCCGCTAACAGTAGGTCTGTGGTCGTCTTCCATTTCTATTAGTTGTGGCAAAGGTTGAAGAATTGGTTCACGTCCCTGTAGACGTCGACTTCTTCGAAGTTCCGTCACGGTACCCAGCGTCTCCGCCAAAATATGTCGCGGAGATAAATAAAGCAAGGGCAAGTTTGGGGATAATTAATTTATTATAAGGGTTTTTTTATAGGGAGATGGATAAAGTAGAACTTACCCCAAGTTAAGGTTAATCCTAATGAGGGACCTCAGCTCCCCCCGCCGGCCAGATTCCACAGAACCCCTCACACCCGGTGTCCAGCGATGATTGACAAACGTCCCATGGGGCCTCTCGTGATTGGAGCCGCTGGGCTTCTTGACAATATATATTTTTTTAAAATAAGTTTATAGAGAATTGTTTTAACAAATGTTCGTTAGACAAACCTTTACTCGGGTAAAACCCCGGGCGAAGCCGGGTACATCCGCTAGTTTTAAATAAAATAATACTTTAATATAACAATTTTAAATAAAATATTTTAATATAACATTTCCTCCCTGTGAAGAAAATAATATGGGTTAATAGAGAGAAGAACAAGATATAGTTTAAAAAAAAAAATAATAAATGATGATAGAAAGAAAATAACGTGAGAGGTGATATTCACTTATCATATTGGTTTTTTATATGGTAACCAATAGACAGGAAAGTACAAAGTTATACATAATGGGAATAATGATAACAAAAATGTGGTAAAGAGTGAAAATGTAAGAGAGAGAGAGAGAGAAAAAAGTGTTCCATAATCGTATTGGCTTATTGTAAACCAATCGATTGGAAATAGACAAGAAAAAATGTTACACATATATCATTAATGAGGAAGAAAAATATAATGGGTATGCTGAACTGCTACTTCAAAAATACTGCGCGCCTACGTCACAGGATGACGTAGCATTCGAGGAGCATCCAGCCACCACCACTAGAGGCGCTCTGCCCTCTCCATCACTTCCTGTTATGTTTTCACTTGTACTACTATCTGCTTGCATAACCTCGTGATATATTAAAACCTATATATATTTCAATCTATTCTCAATTTGATTGAACCACCGATCCAACAAGTGGTAGCAGAGCGTGGTTCCCTAGCTCTGTGGTTCAAGTTCAGCGTATCCTAGTGAGTAAAATTCCTCCAGCTTAGCTACCACCGTTTGCCCTCGTCGAGAAGTTGGTGCGTCACCATGGCGGCCGTTAGTGCAATAACGGCGGCGGTTGAAAAATTGAACGGCCAAAATTACCGCTCATGGAAGTACAACATCAAGATGCTACTAATTGAGAAGGGCTTGTGGGATGTGATGTTTAAAGATGAAGATACCCAAGATGCTAAACTAAAAGCTCAAAAGGATAGAGCCTTGGCTGTTATCGCGTTGTCGATAAATACAGAACACCAAATCCACATCATCGACTGTTCATCGCCTCAGGATGCGTGGAAAAATCTGGAACAGGTTTTTGAGCCAAAATCTCGTTCGAGGATACTACAGTTAAAGAAGCAGTTTGTGAACATCAAGCTTCAAACTGGTGAGTCGATGTTAGACTATTTGAATAGATTGAAAATTTGTACGGACCATTTAAAAGAAGCAGGTGCGGAAGTCGACGATCAAGATATAGCATACAGCATGCTATCAGGGTTACCTGACAGCTTCGATACCCTGGTGATGTCGTTCGGAAATGTCGAGGACTCTGACTTCACATCGAACAAGGTTAGAAATACTCTACTCACAGAGTATGAAAGAAGATCTGCCCGAGAAGGTGCAAGTTCAGGTCTCGGCGAAGCACTCAATTTTTCCAAGGACGACACTAGGAAGACTTCCAGAAAACAAGGAGTCAAGTGCTACCGATGTTCGAAAATCGGCCATATCGCCAAGGATTGCAGGTCGTCCATCAACCGAGACTACAAGGCGGATAAAAGCTACAGCAGGAAGAAAGACTCTTTTAAATCTCCGTCGGAGAATATGCTCATGGCCTTCAATGCAGTCTCTTCGGAAGATGAATTCATCTTGGACAGCGGCGCAACACATCACGTCTGTAAGAACCGACAATGGTTCACAAGTTTCCAGCCTACTACGTGTGAGCCCATCCAGACTGCGAGCGGCAACCTACAAGTAGAGGGAGTTGGAAATATCCGCATGAAGATGTACCTAGATACTGGAACACAAGATGTCACCTTGAACGACGTGCTTTTTGTGCCCCAAGCAAGAAGAAATTTGCTTTCTGTGTCGCAAACAGAGGATAAAGGCAAGCACATCAAGATTTGTAACCACAAGGCAAGAGTGTTCAGTGACAACAGAGTGATATGTGTGGCAAGGAACCTAAACGGATTGTACATCGTTAGAGGTAAGCCTATCTTACAAAATGCGCACTTAGCTAGTTCAAGTTCGCCTACACTAGAACTTTGGCATAGACGCTTTATGCATATCAATGCAGACACTTTAAACAAGTTAGCTAAAAATAGCGTTGTTAATGGTCTTGAAATTTCCAAAGGAGAAATGTCAATATGCGATGATTGCTGTATGACAAAGTCAACAATGACGCCACATAAAAGCTCTCCATATAAAATAAAAACTAAAAATTTGTTAGAGTTAGTACATAGCGATCTGTGTGGACCATTTCCAGTTGAATCTTTTGCTGGGTCACGCTATTTTCTAACATTTACAGACGATTTCTCCCGCAGAGTAGCTGTTTATTTCTTAAAGCATAAAGATCAAGTTATTGAATACTTTGACATCTTTAGGGCTAGAGCCGAAAGAGAAACAGGTCATAAGATTAAACGCTTGCGGACAGATAACGGGTTAGAATATTGTAATAAAAACTTTAAACAAAAACTTGAGAGCCTTGGAATAAAACACGAATTAACGAATTCTTACAGCCCTCAGCAAAATGGCGTCTCGGAGCGTTTAAATCGTTCGTTACTTGACATGGCTAGAGCGTCAATGCATAACGCTGATTTGCCACAAAAATTCTGGGCTGAAAGCGTTAATTGTGCCGCATACATTAAAAATAGAAGCCTTTGTAGCGCTCTTGATAACAAAGTTCCTGAGGAAATTTGGCTTTCGAGAAAAGTGAGCGTACGTCATTTTAAAATATTTGGAGCTCTAGCTTATGCTCATATTCCAAGGCAAAAGCGAAAGAAATTCGACCGTCGAGCTAAAAGATGTATCTTAGTCGGATATTCAACACAATCCAAAGGTTATAGACTCTGGGATAATGATTCTAAACAAGTGTTCATAACTAAACATGCTAGATTCGACGAAAATAAAGTCGGTTTAAACCAGCTTAAGGATGACGTAACGGAGGGTAGCGAGGCTAAAAACAGTTTCGTTTGGTTGCCGGAACAGGGCAAAGTTCTCCCGCCACGTGATCCCGACCTTCAACCAGGTTACGACAGTCAACTAGAAGTTCCGTCGACTTCAGAAGTTAGAGATATAGTGGGGGGTAGTTCTGAAAATACTTTGAGCCTCCGTAGTCGTGAAATTGAAAGAAAAACACTGAATCTTGCAAATGTTGAACTAAATTTATGCGAGGTGTCTGAACCTCAAACTTTTGAAGAGGCTGTTTGCTCACCCGAATCAGATCTTTGGAAAAATGCGATGCAAGAAGAGTTAAATTGTTTAGAAGAAAGACAAACATGGGTTATCACTAATTTACCTAAAAATAAGAAAGTAATCGGTAATCGTTGGGTTTTTAAAATAAAAGGAGATTCTAAAGGAAAGGTCAGTAAATTTAAAGCTAGGCTCGTAGCCAAGGGTTACAGCCAGACACCAGATATTGACTTTAATCAAACATATGCCCCTGTTGCCAATTTCGGTATAATCCGAATGCTTTTAGTTTTGACCCAAAATGCTGGCTGGGTAAATAGGCATTTAGACATAAATAATGCATATTTATATGGGGAACTTCATGAAGAATTGTACATGGCTTTGCCACCAGGAGTAAAGTTTCAGGATTCTAAAGATAAAGTTCTTAGACTTTTAAAACCTATTTATGGGCTTAAACAAGCAGCTTTTTGTTGGAATACCACGCTGAGTCAATTTCTTGAAAAAGTGGGCTTTTCTAAAATTCCATCGTGCAATTGCATTTTTGTGCTTGATGATAGGGCAATAATAGCAATTTATGTAGACGACTTAGCGATATTTGCTGTTGACCAGAATACACTTGACGAAATCGAGGATAAGATTATACAAGAGTTTCAAATTAAAAGTCTGGGGCCCATTACATTCTTTTTAGGTGTCGAGATAAATTACGGCAAAGAGAGTTTGTCTCTTAATCAAAGACATTACATACAAACTTTACTTCAAAGATATAATATGTTCGAAGTTCGCAAAGTATGTACGCCTTTAGACCCAGCTATCGTACTATCTAAAATAGATTGTCCCCATACACAAGCTGAAATAGACCATATGTCTAATATACCATATAAAGAGCTTATTGGTGCATTGTTGTATTTGTCCAATTGCACTAGACCAGATATCTCTTTTGCTACTTCGAAACTTTCCCAATTTTGTGCAAACCCAGGAAAGAAGCATTGGGAAGCTGCAAAACATGTTTTGAGATATCTATCGGGTACCATTGACTTAGAACTCTCCTATGTCAAAGGAAACAACAATAAAGTCGCAATGTTCACAGACGCCGATTATGGGAGTGACACAGATGATCGAAGATCCTACTCCGGAATGGTTGCAGTTATTGATGGGAATGTCATCAACTGGCGATCTAAAAAGCAGCAATGTGTTTCGTTGTCTACCATGGAATCGGAGTATATAGCGTTATGTCACAGTGCTAAAGAGGCCGTCTGGCTCGGTCAAACCCTGTCTGATCTTGGATTTATCTCGCACTTTGCCAAACCACTCACAATCTACTGTGACAATCGATCAGCCATAGACTTCTCTAAGAATAACATTGAGAACAATCGTTCCAAGCACATCTCAGTTCAGTTCCACTACACAAGAGATAAGATAAACTCCGGTGATATCGTTGTCCAGTTTGTCAACACCAAGGAGAACCTGGCCGATATCCAAACCAAGACTTTAAAGAAGTTGATGCACAGAGATGCATGTTTCCAGATGAATTTGAAGTCGCAAGTGGGGGAATGCTGAACTGCTACTTCAAAAATACTGCGCGCCTACGTCACAGGATGACGTAGCATTCGAGGAGCATCCAGCCACCACCACTAGAGGCGCTCTGCCCTCTCCATCACTTCCTGTTATGTTTTCACTTGTACTACTATCTGCTTGCATAACCTCGTGATATATTAAAACCTATATATATTTCAATCTATTCTCAATTTGATTGAACCACCGATCCAACAGGGTATTACAAAAGTATTAAATGAGAATATGAAGAACATTGAAAACAATATGAAAATAATTACATAAGTAAAGGATAGGTGGAAACATTGGATCATTATAAGAAAAAAGGCATTTGTGAAAGGCGATAAACAGTAGGCAAAAGTAATATTATGTACAAAAAGGAAAATATGTAAAAACAAGGAATAAACATGTAACAATTTTTAAAAAGTAATGGTAGGAATAAAGAATGCCCTTTGAAGAAAAAAAGAATCAAGGTGGATAAATGCAAGATGAAATTTACATATGTTGGTCTCGCTAAATTTACATATTGGGAAATAAGTAAAGGGAAAAATTAAAATTTGTAAAATAATGTATTAAGAAATATGATTAAATAAGGAAATATCAAATATCAAAAGTTAGTGTGGGAATATGATAAACAAGGTTTAAGACTAGTTTAAAAAATATTGAAGATGTGAGAAATAGGTAACGTTATTTTGTTGTTGTCCTCCCGGCCGACTGTTTTACATATAGAATTATGAAAATTTATATTTGTAAATGGTTTAATTTATTTGAAATGTTTTAAAAGTAAAATATGCAATGGAAGATATATTAGCTAATTTACATATATTTAAGTTTACATTGTAAAGTTGGACATTATATAAAAGTATATTTTGGTGTGAAAATGGGCTAATTTATTTGCACAAGTTTGAATTCGAAGATATAAAATGGCATGAGGTATATTATGACATTTAGGAGCTACCTCTACAAAGAAAAACTAAGGGTTAAAGGGTGTGATGAAATTTAAAGGTCAAGGCAACTATGGTAAAATTGATACAGAAAAATAATTTGACAAAAAGGGTATATTTAGGCAAATAAACGATTGAAAGCTATTCAGAAACATGGGTGAAAATTACAAGTTAAAATTAGGTAAACTGCGCAAAATGTTTAATGCAAAGTACCTTGAAATGGATGATTCCGGCTGGAGTTGAATTCTCGGGAGATGGCCGGCGTTGGGCGGAAGATGTGATGGCTGGAGATATCCAACCTCGAATGTGGAGATGGCTATGTTTGCTTCGAGATGGCTATTTTTGTTTCGAGATGGCTATTTTTGTTTCGAGATGGCTATGTTTGTTTCGAGATGGCTATGTTTGTTTCAAGATAGGTATGTTTGTTTCGAGATGGGTATGTTTGTTTCGTGATATGTATGTTTGTTTCGAGATGGCTATGTTTGTTTCGAGATGGGTATGTTTGTTTCGAGATGGCTATGTTTGTTTCGAGATGGCTATGTTTGTTTCGAGATGGCTATGTTTGTTTCGAGATGGCTATGTTTGTTTCGAGATGGCTATGTTTGTTTCGAGATGGGTATGTTTGTTTCGAGATGGCTATGTTTGTTTCGAGATGGCTATGTTTGTTTCGAGATGGCTATGTTTGTTTCGAGATGGGTATGTTTGTTTCGAGATGGCTATTTTTGTTTCGAGATGGCTATGTTTGTTTCGAGATGGCTATGTTTGTTTCGAGATGGCTATGTTTGTTTCGAGATGGGTATGTTTGTTTCGAGATGACTATGTTTGTTTCGAGATGGGTATGTTTGTTTCGAGATGGGTATGTTTGTTTCGAGATGGCTATGTTTGTTTCGAGATGGCTATGTTTGTTTCGAGATGGGTATGTTTGTTTCGAGATGGCTATGTTTGTTTCGAGATGTGTATGTGTCATAATTTGTATATAATTGTATGCTCCCCGACCCACTATGCATGTACAAATGTATGATTTTCAAAGATTTAATAAAAGAATAAGGTAACTGGAGGAAAGAAAGTAACAAAAGACATAGGAAATACGCCTAAAGCTGGCACGACTATTCTGGGCACCCCTGTGTCAATATTGCAGGGGCAGAGACCGGACGTCTCTAGTGACCGCAGAAGTTATATTAGTCGCGAATCACTCAATACTTCCTGACAAAGCAGGGCGTATCTGGTATCCACAGAAGTTATATTAGTATAGAGACACCCCATACTTCCGACCCAAGACCGGACGTATTTTGATAACGCGGAAGTAAATAAAGTGGAAATAGCACTCGACACTTCCTATCAGGCAGGCCATATCTTTCATCAAGGAGAACCGCGGTCCAATCAGAAGACAGCACCTTAAGTAGGTCAACCAATAGGAAAAGATCATGTGACATCTCTCGACCAATCAGAGAGAAACTGAGTCTTGGTGTTAAATCGAAAAGCAAGAACAGTTAGTTAAGTTTTCGCTCTCATAGGAACAACACCTACAGTTGTTCACTGGCTCTCGCCGAGTTCGGACAGTTGCTCCTTCGCTTCCAACAAGGTAACATCTACTCTAGAGATCTCTCTCTCTCTCCGCTCATTTCATCTAAAGCCAATCATCGCCATGTGATCAACTAATTAATAAGTCAAATCGCTCAGCTCTTCTCAAGCTTTCTTCCCTCCAACCCAGTTGCCTTTTATTTTCAAACCCAATCACGTGTCCTGATTATTCCTAACTGTATGCTTAAACTTCCACTCAAACGACTGCGTTTCAACCAATCCTCGCCATTCAAATCGAACAACAAGAAATTCCGCAACGATATTGTCACAGAACGGTTAAGTCGACAGGATAAAAAGATGGAATTAAATCAGGATCCCATAGGCGTAAAGTCAGACGGTCCGACGGAAACAATGGAAGGAAGGCAAGAAGTAAGAGAGAGCGAACCGACAGGAGAAAGACAGGAGGTGACCGGCCGAGAGACAACTGCGCCCCTAGCGGACGCCGTCAACCAGCTGTCAACGCTCCTGACCCGGGTAAAAATTTCTGATGGAGCGGAGTCGGCGATCCCACCTTTCGACGGCGCATACAGCGCGACACAGTTTTTCCAGACGTTCGACCGAAAAATGGAAGACGCATCCATGGGAGAACAAGAAAAATTACTGCGCCTGCCAAACTACCTGGTGCGACAACCCCTGGAGCTCTTCAGGAAACTTCGACTGGCCGACCGGAGTTATTTCCAGGTGAGACAAATCCTCCTAGATCTCTACCCTGAGTCAAGCGAAGCGTCCTTTGCGAAATATTTCGCCATGAAACTTACTGGACAAGCCAACCTAGAGACCTACTACCGGGAAAAAACCGCCATGGGATTGCAACTAGGACTTCAACAAGAGGTGATCCTCGAGACGCTGACAGAAGGACTGCCATTCAACGACCAGCGCCTAGTCCGCGTAGTACCTCCCGAGAACCTAGGAGAATGGTTCCGACTGGTACAGCGGATCCACGGGCCCAGTGCACCGACAACGCGACCCAGAGAAGATCAACCACCCACAATGTCGGGTCCGTACCACAGCACACCCCGACGCCCAGGTGCATGGAATGCACCTCTTCCACCATCCAATTGCAAGTTCTGCGGCGCGAGACACTGGCACAGCGAATGCCGACTTCGACCAGTCCCGACGACCCACGAAAAAGTGCGGACGGTGCAAACAGTCCCAAAACAACCAACCACGATTCCACAACAACCAAGTCAAGCCAGGGACACCCCAGCCGAGCAGCCCTTTCGAGACTGAGGTAGGATTCCTAAACCAACTGACTGTCAAACTTTCTCTAACCCCTAATGTATCATGCCCCTTTTTAATTGATACGGGCGCCAGCCTGAGTATAGTGCCATATAATATTTATCATATGCTAAAAACCCACCTGCCTAATTTAACCCTTGAGGGACATTCACTACACCTCCAAACCCTAAACGGATTTGCAAAAACCATGGGTAAACTATCTATCCCACTGACAATAGGACAAATATCACGAAAGGAGTATTTCCATGTAGTGAATGCACCATTGCCATTCGGAATTCTTAGTATCAATAGCCTCCATAAATTCAGATTAACCATAGATTTTAATAAATGCACTATATTCCAGCTGGGCGCCCCATTGTCTACCCTTTCCTACCATTTTAATCATGTGTCCAATGTATGCACGTACTGGCAGTGTCAGGCGATGTCACAAAAAATTTTCCCCGCATCCCAACTTTCCGCCTATGACAACCATTGCGTGCATTCATTGAGAAAAACCCACTTATCTACAGGCCCCTTTTTCACTAAAGCCAATTGCCCTTTTTACATGCCCTCAAATGATCAAACCACAACAACTTCAACTTATGAACCTGTCCAAAACGCACCCACACAGCGGGATAACTCGCATACCAAAAACATAGGTGATCACACACCGTTGCACAACTCTCACATGACCAACCCACACAACGAACTCGACACTCACACTAATACACAACAAAACCCTTTACCCCATGCATACTACAACACAACACCTAACACTCACTATACACCACAGTTCACAACACTTCTACAAAGGTACACTCACATTTTTTCACAGGACAAATTCAAAGTACCATGCTTACGGATTCCACCAGTAAAAATACCCACAAATTCCAAAAAAATAATCACCATACGTCCATATCGTGTTCCGATATGTGACCAACAAGAAATCCGTAACCAAATACAACAAATGCTGGAGAACGGCATCATAGAGCAATCTTTTTCACCTTTCTCGAGCCCTGTCACCCTCGTCACTAAGCGCGACAAGACCAAACGGTTTTGTATCGATTATAGGAAGGTGAATGAGCTAATCAGCTCTGATGTCCATCCCCTCCCGAGAATCGAGGATATCCTAGACCGCCTCGCACAGGCCAAATATTTCTCCACGGCCGACATATCCTCTGCGTATTGGCAAGTCCCAATACACCCCGATTCTCGACCACTGTTAGCATTTGCCACCTTTGAAGGATTATACCAACCCACTCGATTACCTTTCGGGTTAAAAACCAGTCCTCAGATTTACGAACGAGCCATAAGTCAGATCCTACAGAGACACGGACTTGACTGTGTGGCACATTACTTTGATGATTTCATCATTTACTCCAACACATTGGAGGAACATCAAAACCACCTGCGACAATTTTTCGCCTTTTGCGAAGCGGAGAAGTTACAACTTAACTTCGCGAAATGCGAATTTTTTAAGCAATCCATAAATTTTCTAGGTTACACCATCACAGCTGGTACAATTACACCACTTACACGCAATACCGACATCATCCACGCCATTAAACAACCACACAACCGAAAAACACTACAATCCTTTTTAGGCGCTGTGAACGTCTATAACAAATTCATCCCGGAATACGCTCGCTTGCGAGCACCACTCAATAACCTCCTCAAAAAGGATGTCGTGTGGAACTGGAATGAAGTTTGTCAAAAGGCGTTCATTGACCTGAAAGGAAACCTCACACAACACCCCATTTTACACCTTTACAAAGAAGGTCTGCCATGCCAAGTGTATTGCGATGCATCCACCCTCGGTATAGCAGGCATTCTCAAACAAGTTCACCCTGACGGGAACGTATATCCAGTTCAATATTTCAGCCGAACATTGCGCCCACACGAGAAAAACTACTCCATCTCTGAACTTGAGTGCTTAGCAATCGTTGAGAGTGTGGAGAAGTTTCGCATCTATCTTATGGGCAGAAAATTTACTATATTTTCTGACCATCACGCATTACAGTGGCTGAAAACCATCAAAAACCCGTCCGGCAGACTGTTTCGATGGAGTTTACGACTATCGAGTTACGAATATGAGGTCCGCTACATAAAGGGAAAACTACAATATGAAGCAGATCTCTTGTCCCGTAACCCGTTTTGTGGATTCTTGGACGCCACCCTTATCAAGACCCACCAACCTCCTCCATCGAAAGAGTCTAGTTTGACCATTGATCGTAATGGATTACATACAGTTTCCCGAAAAGGTATAACCAAGATTATACTTCCAAAACCACTCATACAACAACTCTTACAAACAGTACACACACAATACAATCACCCCGGTATTTCACAAATGTCACGAATCATCTCCACACAATATTACTGGCAAGGTATGTCAAAAGATATTAAACAAAAAGTTAAGACCTGTCCCACCTGCCAATTAACAAAACGTCCAGTAGGACCCACTTACGGAGAATTAAGTCAACCTCCGGAATCTAAAGAACCCTTCGACCTTTTATCTCTGGACACCATAGCAGGATTTGCCAAATATGGCAACACCAAGATATATCTCCATGTGGTAGTCGATCATTTTTCACGCTACGCATGGGCTTTTCCATCTAAATCCACCAGTACCACCACATACCAACAGGTACTTAAGCGAGTATTCCAGGATGGTTCTCCAAAACGCCTTCTTACGGATAGAGCCCCTGCCTTCACTTCACCCAAATTTCGTAGTTTTCTCCTTAATAGAAATATTCACCCGTTAATCACAACCAGCAACAACCCACAAGCCAACGGCCTATGTGAACGCCTGAACGCCACCCTCACGGGAAAACTTAGGTTATTACACCTAGAAAATCCTAAGGTCGCATGGGCCAAGTTGATCAAGAAGGTTACACTTATATATAACAAGACACCCCACTCTACCACAGGTTTTCCACCCATATACTTAATGTTTGGTATCCTACCCCCAGAAATCTCTAATCACAACACACCGTACCCAGATATCGACAAAGCTAGAAAAATTGCACACACACGCACACAAAACAAACATTTACAAGACAAAAACACTTATGACCAACGACACAAGCAACCACATTTCGAAGTAGGTGATCTAGTGTTAGTAAAATTATATCACCACCCAAATACAGGGAAACTTGCGCCATATTTCACAGGACCTCACACAATATTAGAAATTATTTCACCAAATGTGGTCCGCATAGATCGACCAAATCAACCACTTCAAAGAAACAATGACACAATCCACGTCAACAAACTTAAACTGTATACAGAAAAAATCCATTATATATTACCACCCGCCGTTAGCACATATCATATAAAGCACAACCCCAATTATACGTTCCCTTTCAAACATTTAACACCCGAATTATTCCAAACAGAGTCATTAAGGTTCAAACCCACCAGCAGCGAACCTTTCAGACATTTAGACCCTGCCATTTTTACAACAAGACGATTTGCATCACTCTTCCCCGATGTTAAAAACTGCAAACCTGACAACCAGCTCAATCATATCACACCACTCCCTAAAGATATCAAACAGGAGAACTGCGAACCTACCAATCATTCAAATTCTACAATTCATAAGGTTCAAGCAAATATTTCAGAGTCCCCAGTTACAAAAATGTGGACGAACATGGGGCAATACCCTATTTTTCATCTGATTTTCATCCTTTGTTTGTTAGTTCTACCATACAACTGTATCCCAATTTAATCATTAATCACTTGTTTATCTATACCATGCCCGCTCGTAAAATCTTCGAACTACAAGAGGCAGTTTTTAATTTTGGACAAACATTAGGAATCATCTTTGCAGAAAATCTAAAAAGACTCCGAAGAGATAGAAGTAATTGAAGAATGACCAACCAATGTCGGAGAAGTCACACTCCAAAAACAAGATGCAAATAGCAATTAGGCGGACAGGAAACGTAGTTCCCCCACTTCCTGATCCAATTACATGCAAATAGTGTGGGAGGGTAATTTTAGGATCGGACCTCGCGTCCCCGACACGTCCCACTTCCGGCGTCTCATTACAAGGCCCCGCTCATCCAAATTAGGTCACCGCTCTCCCCAGCCACAGATTCCTCTATGCCACCAATTTTTAATTCCAGTTCGAGTCTACATATCGATTTTTACCACCCAATTCCACATCCACAAGACAACACATAGAACTAGCCCACACATTTCTTACACAACAGACTTCTAACATTTTTTCACAACACACACAAAGACAAAAAATTACACATAAAGGTTATATAGATTTCCATGTCTCCTGTACCCATAACATAAACGCACTTGAGGGCTAGAATCACGTTTTCACCTAAGTGTCGCACAGATGAGACAAAAAATGTATAGGGCATAATTGAGCAATTAAAACATTTATAGGGCAAAATGGATCAATCAATACATTTAGATCAGGGCATGTAGATACCAAAGGGTTCAAACCAATACACCTTATTTTTCATATCAATCATTTTCATTATTTTCTCTCAATTAAAAATGTAAATACTTAATCAATTTATCAATTTATCCAACTTATTATCACTTTTAATCATTAATTATCATTTTTTCCAATTAGTTTATATTATCATTTTTTTTTTATCAATTATCATTCTATTTACCACTTAGCTTATATTGCCACAACTCAATTATCAACGAAAACTCACTGGTTTTCGATTAAACTAAAAACATTAAATCACCCTTTGTTGTTGGAACCTTTTTTATTTTTCATTTTTCTTTTTTTTTCCAAGCACTCAACCTTGATTTCGCTCAACCACTTTTTATTTTTATTTGATTTCAAAATACCTTATAAAATTTTATTTTTATTTTTATTTTGATTTCTCAAAAGACCTAATGAAACCCCCTCGATTTCATTCCCAATCTCAAGTAGGATAGTAATTAGGCAATTCTTTTCTTTTTCACCCATGCTACAAAGCACTTTTTTTTTCACCAACGCAACAAAGCATTTTCTCTTTTCTCCATACAACAAGGCTTTTTCTTTTTTGTGCAACCAAGCCTTCACTTTGATTTCATTCAACTTTTATTTTTATTTTTATTTTTGATTTCTCAAAAGCCCTAATAAAATTCCCTCGGTCTCCATTCCCAATTTCGAGCTAGAATATGGTTAGGCATTTTTCCTTTTTTTCTCACCATTCAACCAAGCACTCAACTTTGATTTCGCTCAAAAACCTTTTATTTTATTTTATTTTGATTTCAAAAGACCTTATGAAATTCCCTCGAATTCTTTTCCAAAATTCGAGCAAAAAAAGTAATTAGGCATTTTTCCTTTTTTTTTTTTTTCTCACCATTCAATCAAGCACTCAACTTTGATTTCGCTCAAAAACCTTTTATATTATTTTGATTTCAAAAGACCTTATGAAATTCCCTCGAATTCTTTTCCAAAATTCGAGCAAAAAAGTAATTAGGCATTTTTCCTTTTTTTTTTCTTTCTCACCATTCAACCAAGCACTCAACTTTGATTTCATTCAACTATTCTTATTTTATTTTGTTTTGATTTCAAAGCGCCTTATGAAATTTCCTCGATTTCTTTTCTCAAAATTCGAGCAAAAAAGTAACTAAGCAGTTGTCTTTGTCACCATGCAACAAAACAATTTTTTTTTTCAACCAAACACACTCAATTTTGATTTCATTCAACTATTTTTATATTATTTTTATTTTGATTTCAAAAGTCTTAATAGAACTCCCTCGAATTCATTTCTTATCTCGAGTAGAATTCGTTTAGGCGCATTTTCCTTTTTTTTAGCCCACTATGTACCATAGCATTCATTGATTTCTTACAATTAAAAATTTTTTTGACTTCTATTAATTATACTCAACCTATACCATCAACACCATTCTATTTTTCTTTTATATCACCAGCAATGCTTGTATATAGCCCTCCATACCCACAACTAATTTTCCCACAAAATTATTTTTCACTTTACAGAATTCTCTCAGGTTAACCCCTTCTTGAATTCTTCACATGTAGGGGGCGCATCTGTCATAATTTGTATATAATTGTATGCTCCCCGACCCACTATGCATGTACAGATGTATGATTTTCAAAGATTTAATAAAAGAATAAGGTAACTGGAGGAAAGAAAGTAACAAAAGACATAGGAAATACGCCTAAAGCTGGCACGACTATTCTGGGCACCCCTGTGTCAATATTGCAGGGGCAGAGACCGGACGTCTCTAGTGACCGCAGAAGTTATATTAGTCGCGAATCACTCAATACTTCCTGACAAAGCAGGACGTATCTGGTATCCACAGAAGTTATATTAGTATAGAGACACCCCATACTTCCGACCCAAGACCGGACGTATTTTGATAACGCGGAAGTAAATAAAGTGGAAATAGCACTCGACACTTCCTATCAGGCAGGCCATATCTTTCATCAAGGAGAACCGCGGTCCAATCAGAAGACAGCACCTTAAGTAGGTCAACCAATAGGAAAAGATCATGTGACATCTCTCGACCAATCAGAGAGAAACTGAGTCTTGGTGTTAAATCGAAAAGCAAGAACAGTTAGTTAAGTTTTCGCTCTCATAGGAACAACACCTACAGTTGTTCACTGGCTCTCGCCGAGTTCGGACAGTTGCTCCTTCGCTTCCAACAAGGTAACATCTACTCTAGAGATCTCTCTCTCTCTCCGCTCATTTCATCTAAAGCCAATCATCGCCATGTGATCAACTAATTAATAAGTCAAATCGCTCAGCTCTTCTCAAGCTTTCTTCCCTCCAACCCAGTTGCCTTTTATTTTCAAACCCAATCACGTGTCCTGATTATTCCTAACTGTATGCTTAAACTTCCACTCAAACGACTGCGTTTCAACCAATCCTCACCATTCAAATCGAACAACAAGAAATTCCGCAACGATATTGTCACATATGTTTATTTCGAGATGGCTATGTTTGTTTGGAGATGACTATGTTTGCTTTTAGAGGCTATTTTTGCTTGGAGATGGGTATGTTAGCTTGTAGAGGCTATGTTTGAGTGGAGATGACTATGATTGCTTGTAGAAGGCTATGTTTGGAGATGTCTTGTAGATGGCTATGGTCGATTTGCATAATTGAAAATAAGCTTTGTTGTTGTCTATTGTTGAGTGTAGATGAATATTATTGATTGTATAGACTGTGGTTGTTTGTTGAATATGGGCTATGTTTGGTTAAATTGGGATTTTATGATGAAGAAAGCTGTGCTTGATTTGCTGTGATTTCTATTGTTGGATAAGGCTTAGTTTGTTTAAGGATTTGAATTCTTGATAATTTTGATCTTGGTATTTTGAACAGACAAACAGGTGAATATCCTGTCGGCTATTGTTATATAAAGTGAAGAGAAATGAGATTTCTGTTGTATTTTAAAATTGTTGAGATTATGCTGTGGTAATGCAGTCGTGGTTAAAAATATTGAAATAAAAATAATAATGGTTTTGATCAGAGGTTGCTTTAATTAAGCTGAGGAATGTATAAAAGACATAATTTGGTAAAGGTACTGCCTGGCTTAAGGCGTAAGAATAAAAAAATGAAAAGCTTATTCACATAATGTACAAAGGTTTTGAGTCGGCCATTGCGATAAAACAACAACGAGTTTTTATAGGGGAAGAGTGACCTCTGGCGGTCGATTTAGCAGAGTATTTGAATCTATAAAATATAATCTTAAATAAAATATTTTAATATAACATATATTTATATATATAAATACATAGGTATAAACTTATTAAAATCCTTTTCTATAACCTGTTTGTATAACCTCTATAAAAAAACAATGATTGCCTGTAAAGTCGGTTTTACGGGCGAAGATTTTACGTGACAACGGTAGAATATTTATTGATATGAATATAATTAAATTGCACAATAGGAACAAGGAATTGAATGAAAATAAGAATTGCACAAATTTTAACTATAGAAATATATTTTGTTTACTAAAACATTGTACATGTAAACTTAAACTTAACTAATTCCTATTTGAGTGATTTTGTTGAGGATAGGACGATGATAGGAGAAATATGAAATGAAAGGAAGTGTTTCTGCTGTAATGTGTCTTGCGAAAGTCAAGTCGATAGTTGTTCCTTTTAACGTAGTTGACTTAGAAACGTTTGATACGCAATCAAGATTATACGTATTTTTCATGAAATTAAGAAACGAGTTGTCAGGCTTTACGTTTTTGTTAAAATCACCACACAGAAGAATCGGTATACTAGAATCAACTTGCACGAACGGTGGCACGTACTGGCTGTTGTGAATGTACGGACCGAGTCCTTGCCATAGTAACATTCCAATATCCTGCATACTAGCTCCTGGATGAATATATACAGCACCGAGTATAAACTTGAAGCTAGTATTAGCGGCGAAGCAAGTAACTTCAGTCATGCACATGTCACCCTTGGTTTTAATGACACGAGTTACGTCTGTAATCGCAACTTGGAACACTTCCGCCGTAGATGTCGATGATAATTTACGATAGATCGCCACTCCACCAGCCGCGTTGGTATTTGAAAATCAAAACACTTATTCAGATCGAAGGTTCAAATTTTTGCTAAATAAATTTGAAATTAAATAAAATTTGTAATTGTAAATGATGAAGTTGAAAATTAAAACATTTACTTAAATTAGATGTTAAAATTCTTGCTCAACACAGTTTAAATAAAGTTTTCTTATATCTGCCACTTTTTCTTAATATTTGTAATTTTAAAGAATCAATTCGAAAATCAAAACATTTATTCAGATCGAAGGTTCAAATTTTTGCTAAATAAATTTGAAACTATTTAAAATTTGTAAAATAATAATTAATTAATTAATTAATTTTAAACTAATAATTTACTTAACACTATCAACATTTATCAATAGTATGACATAACCTATAAACTCAGTTTCTCAACTTTTGTGTCAATCTAACAATTAATCAATCAATCATAGTTTACGATAATGAAATATCAGTGTACAATTATTTACCTTTATTGTTGTAGTTGTTGTAAATGACGAATCTAAGCACTCCACATTTTCACTACAGACACAGCTGACGATACTTTAACCACACGTGTGAACTTGTATTATGACGCTTTCTTGTTTTTCCAACGCCAAGAACGTTCGAGAAAGACAAAGACAGAGACAAGCATGCGCCGATTCAATGCGCCTAATTCTCTAGCGCTGCGCGCGCAGCACTCTCGTTCGGTGACTCATCGTAACGTTACCGGGCGTTACACTTTTTCATAAGTGACTCCCAGCCGCAACCTAATTTAAGACGTTGTCACGTCAATAACATTTCTCATATTCATAAAATGTCTCTCCCCCTTTATAGAATTAATAGATATTTGTAGGATGGTTGTTGATGTGCTGTGTTGGCTTGTGGAAAGGCTGCTGATAAAATTATAATTAAAATTAATTTATTTAAAGCCAGAAATATAGAAATAGAAAAGAAGCAACGGTTGAAATAACGGCCGCCGGAGTTAGCCCTACATGTTTACCGCGTCAGTTGCCAGAGTCTCTGATGACGTCCCACGCGCATGCGTAGTGAAGTGTTGATGCCGAGGCCGTTTTAGCTCGGCTCGCTGAAACAAAGTGTAGTCGCTACACTACTCCCCCTCCAGTAGGATCTTTCCAGCGATCCTATGCAATCTTATTGGCTTATCAAGTTCGGGTCTTGGGAAATCATCGGTCCTTCTGATGTGAAAGCAGGCTTGAGGCGGTCGATTGACACCCACGTGGATCTCTTTTTAATTTTCAGTTTGTAAATTTTGGGTTTCCTAAAAAGGACTTCATATGGACCGTCGTATGGGGGAGCTAGCGGTGGCAATATCAGGTCCCGACGTAGATAGACATGGGAACATGTCTCGAGTGGTTTGGGCACGTAAACGTGGCGGTTCCCATGTGGTTTGCTTGGTGCAGGTTTCAGAGATGCCATGGCGCGCTTGAAGTCCTCCAGCCACGGTTCGGTAGGCGAGCTTGCAGAGGGGGGGTCCTCGAAAAATGTTCCTGGAAGGGGTAGGGGCTTCCCATAGACCAGCTCAGCGGTTGTGGTGTTGAGATCTTCCCTTAGCGACGAACGAATCCCTAGGAGCACCAGGGGAAGTTTCAAGGACCAGCTCGTGGAATCGTGACAGCGAAGGGAGTCTTTCAGCTGTCTGTGGAATCTTTCTACCAGGCCGTTTGCTGCTGGGTGGTAGGGTGATGTCCTTATTCTGTTGATTCCCAGAAGCCGTGTCAACTCACCGAAAAGTGCTGATTCAAACTGCCTGCCTTGGTCTGTAGTCACTTTTGCTGGCACGCCAAAACGAGATATCCAGACCGATAGGAAGGCATTTGCTACTGTTTTGGCGGTGATGTCCTGTATGGGTAGGGCTTCGGGCCACCTAGTGAATCGGTCGACGCAGGTGAATATGTACCGATAGTTTTCACTCGGTGGTAATGGTCCGACCAGGTCAATGTGAACATGACTGAACCTTCCGTCTGGGGGACTAAACGACTGAAGGGGCGTTCTTGTGTGTCTAGCGGTTTTGGAGACTTGGCAGCGGTGGCAGGCGCGAGTCCAAAGTGCGCAATCCTTCTTGACGGCCGGCCAGACGTAATGGGCGGTGACCATCCTTGTAGTAGCTCGTACTCCGGGGTGAGACAAGTTGTGGTATGCAGAAAAAATTATTCGGCGACAGGATGCGGGTACGAATGGTCTGGGTTTTGCTGTGGAAACGTCACAGTACAGGGAAATGTTCGTTTCTGGGATTTGTACTTTTTCCAGTTGTAGTGAGCTGCGGTTTTCCGATGTCAAGAGAGCTTGTAGCTCCTGGTCTTCTGCTTGCGCTTCGGCGAGGGATTTCTGGTCATAAGGTTGGTGATGGGAGATGGGTTCCACACGTGACAGGAAATCTGCAGGTACATTTTCACAGCCCGCGATGTGGCGGATGTCTGTTGTGAATTGCCCGATGAAATCGAGGTGTCGACATTGGCGCGGTGAGGCTTTGTCCAGATTTTGTTGAAAGGCGTATGTGAGAGGTTTGTGGTCCGTATAGACCGGAAATTGTCGCCCTTCCAATAAATGCCTGAAATGCTTGATACGTTACGATGTCCGCGACGTAAGTAAGGGTTGGCTGGTCTAGGCTCGTTACCGTTGCTTGGAATTTAGTTTCGTCGCGGGAGATCTCGGCTAGACCGAAAGCGGCTTCTAGCTGGCTTATCCACAGTTCAAGGTTGTTGGGCCAGAATGGTGGTGCACGGAAAGCCAATCTTGATATTTGGGAGGGTGCCGTGGATGTTGGCCCTTCCGGATGTTCCGTAGTTGCGTCTTGCATTCTGGGGCTGTTGAAAGTTTCGTGGATGAAATAAAAAAATATATAGAAGTGTGATTAAAATAACTTTTGCATCACGTCCGGCTCACCAATTTGTAGGATGGTTGTTGATGTGCTGTGTTGGCTTGTGGAAAGGCTGCTGATAAAATTATAATTAAAATTAATTTATTTAAAACCAGAAATATAGAAATAGAAAAGAAGCAACGGTTGAAATAACGGCCGCCGGAGTTAGCCCTACATGTTTACCGCGTCAGTTGCCAGAGTCTCTGATGACGTCCCACGCGCATGCGTAGTGAAGTGTTGATGCCGAGGCCGTCTTAGCTCGGCTCGCTGAAACAAAGTGTAGTCGCTACATATTTATTCGTGGAAACACAATTTCGTAATCAAATACCTTTGCAAAGCATAACATTAGGATGAGGCATTACAATTGGACGTTTTTAAGAAGCATATAGGATGCTGACAAACTCATTTGACTAAAGTCACGTTTACATTTCTCTTACTGAATAGTAACCACACAGTGCTGGACAAAGAAGTTTCGTTGTTACGACCTCTATTTAGGAAGTTGACAAAGTTACTTAAGTAAATACCAGGATTTCTACCTACCTGCTCCTTTTCCTGGTGTTGAGCCATTCTAGCATGGGCTTACTTAATATATAATAAGAAAGGTGTCCTCTTCTGTCATAATAGAAGCAAACACTACGTATCATCGATGCGCCCTGTTCTGGTCTTGTAACGGAGATAACTGACCAAAATCTTCTACAACCCTACATCCCGTGGTGGTGTGACACTAATGACAGAAATTATATTTTAAATGCATTATCTATGCTGGTTTTTAGAAGATGATTTTGTTCTGTAGTAGGATTTAAAAATTTAGATTTTAGATACTGTTTTCTTGGAACCTATCATAGGGTTTGCAAAATCATCAAACGCTGATTAGAGATGGATACTTTGAAATTAAATATTTTAATATTTAAAATTTATATTGTTTTTTATGAATATTATTTAGAATATATTCAAATATAATTAGAAATTTTTGACCAACGTGAAGAACTTCAGACGCTGCATGAACTACACAGTATTAAGTAAGTATAATAAATTATAGTGCTGTAGAGTTTTTAACGCTAAACTATTAATGGCCTATTTATTTAATTAAAATGTTATATATTGTCAAAATAGAATTATTTATAATACTCTTTGTACCTTAATAATTAAATTTAATAGCAGCATCAATTTTTAATTTATTGGTGTTTTTTATTAATTGAATTTCCTATTCAAAAATAAAGTGGACAGAGAATAATTAATGACTTTATAGAAAATAAATTAAATAACAAACAATTTATTTCCTATTGTGCTAGAGAATGATTAATTCTATTTTAATAAAGGTAATATATATACCATAATGATAAATATGATTCTGATAAGTTAATAAAACATTAATAATAGAATAAAATTTGATTTATCTATTTTAGAATAATTAAAACGGGGTAAGGGATTTTCGATAGAAAAAAAAGCCACATTAATTATTTTAAAATAAAATAAAACCCTATTTTCGTATTTACTGAGAATAATATATTAGAAAAATTTGAAATAGGGTCTATCGTAATTAAAATTTGCTAATCTATGACTTCATTTGTACAAAATTCCGGTTCCCTATATTGCATAATATCTAAAGTAAATTTAGATTTATAAGTTGGGACAATATAACAAAATCTTATACTATACTAGAGGATGTGTACCCGGCTTCGCCCGGGTTTTATCCGAGTGAAAGTTTGCCTAACGAATATTATATATTATGAAGTATAATAAACAATGTTAAAGATGAGTTTTAATTATTAATCAAGATTGTGTGTGAATATGTGAGAAAGATGTAATATCGTTGTTGTTTTCTTGGCCGACTGTTTTACATATGGTGTTATCTTAAAATTGCTTGTTTTGAATATTTTTTTAGATTGAGTTGAATGAATTGCTGAATTTTTTTTGTATTTATATATAAATAAAATTAACTCTGTTGATTTTTTTTGTATTTAATCGATAACAGCGAAGTTACGCATGTTAAAGTTAGGAAAAATATTTTGATGTTAAGCAAAACCTGCTCCATCTCGTTTTACATAAATGTTGAAAATTTGGTTGAAATTGATGCATTGTAACGAAAGTTTTTAGCGAACACCACTTATGAAATTTATATTTTATTAATATAGATATTTTGAAATACCTATTATTTACTAGTTTGTAGTTGTCTACCTATTTAGAAAAAATGATGTTTTAATATTTCTAGGTTATGCGCCTATATATATAAAAGTGTAAATTATTTTTACTGACTGAAAAATATCATGTGTCAGCAGACATTTAAGAAGTGAATCCTTGGTATGTTTTTTGTGTCTTGTATTTATAACCTTTTTTCACCTCGCCCAATTTAACTTTACGGCCTATGGCCTTTTTTATTGCCCATTTCGACACTCGAATCAATTTTTATATCTAATGATAATTGGATTTTTAAAAAGTGTGATTACTATTGTCCTGCAAACTTCGTTCGAAGTTTGTGTCGATATCATGACAAGGTTTAGAATGATAAGTTACGAAATAGAGAAGACGAAATGTTGAAGTAAGATTAAAATTACAATTTCAATGTATTTAAGATCGTTCCTACAACTTCGCCAGCTAAGACACCTTTTTAACAGATGTGACCGAGAGTGTTTGATAAAAAGAAGCCGTCCCTGTGCACATATTAGTGCCATATTGCGTAACCATGGGATATACATATTGGCTCATGTTCGAATTTGAGAAAGCTAATATTACGGTACAATTACCTATTTCAACCTGTATGCTGTAATTAGAAAATATGGTTTCAATGTAATTTCACTGAATAAGAGATACCTATTATGTTTTGCTTATATATGTATTGCATACAAAGAAACCTAGAAATGAAAAAAAGGTGATATTTTAGATATTTAATAGAATAATGAATGCATCTTTCTAATATTAAAAGAATATTATTTTCTCTCTCTCTCTCTCTTTCTCGCGGTGGGCGCCACCAATGAAGACCTTGTATATATATGTATATTTATCAATTATCTTATCTATTTATATCTATTTATTCATATATCTATCATTATTAATCTTATTTATTTATTTTATGTATTTAACCTTATATAATCTCATATGGATGTTTTAATAAATCAGTTTCAATCTCAATCTCTCTCTCTATCTCTTAGGGGCTTTTCAATTACATTATAATAAATCCCTTTAACTATATTCAAGTCTGGTTATAATCACAGATTGAAAATTAACATTTGAAATGTATTGTGTGTTTATATTTCAAAAAATATATATTTTTATATCGTGAAAATATTCGATTTCACACCTCCCATAAATTAATTCCAAACAAAATTTTGAAGGGAAATATATTTGTTATAATCTCTATTCTATATTTTATATATTAAAATGTTATAGGAAACAAAGAAGAAACTGAAATTGACCTTTTCTAAAAACTCGGTAAATTCCACTTTCAACTCTCTCTCTCTCGCCGAATTAATGAAATTCTCTGAAAGTTTGCAGACGACCAATTAATTACACAGACGAGACTCCGGTATTGAAAGATCTCGGCGGTCAGAATATTAAGTATTGTCGAGCTGGTGACCCTACGATCAATTCTTTCCCTTCGTGATGGAGTTTTCTTGAAAATACATCTATAAAATACTATTGATTTAATTAATAATATATGGTAATTTCTCTATAACGGATCTTTAAAATGATAGTTGTTTTATTTTTCATAGCTTTTGCATGTATATATATGAAAATTCAGTGTTATGCTGTCTTAAATATTACTATAATTATAATATATGAAAACGCTAATAATTTTATTCAGATGTTTATGAGATTTTGAAGGGATTCTTTTTTTCAAGCAAAATATTAAACACATATATGTTTTAAAATAAAAACATAATTAAATTCCGAATTTCAGAGGAGCTATATAAAAATGTCTTAGAATATATGATAAAGGATATTGACAAGTCTCTAGATTTCTTAAGATATTCTGAGTTTCTTCTGTTTTGAAGGTTTGAAGTGAGCAATGGCTATGGATACGTTTAGTTAAGGTCTTTACGGTATTTATTTTATGGCTGAGAGGGCAGTGGGAGGAAAAACGGATATAGTCTGGGTTGAAATTCGGAATTCTCAATTTATGAATCTATTAACAGTATTCTCTATTCACCAGTATCCATTTCGATAGCTCGTCATGTGGAGAAATTTGGTCTGAAAACCTTTTCAGCAACTCACCTAATTTAAATTCATTACAAAGAAACCCCACATAACAAAGAACAATAGCATTGATTACCCTACCAATATTAAGAATTCCATATACTCCATAGACTGCAACGAATGCAAAATCAAATATGTAGGCGAAACTAGGAGACATTTAAATATAATATTAGAACATAAACGAAATATCGACAACCAAGACAATATATCTTTAGTATACCATCATATAGGAGAAACAGGTTATTCCTTCTCCCTATCAGAACCAAAGACCAATTACTCTACATCCCCAATAGACGACATACCCAGAAAGCACAATAGTATTAACAGGAGAATAAACCTGTACCCACCCCATAACCTCTAAATCAAGATATCGCCTCTGAATAGCAAGTCGATAAGCACGCGCAATGGAGGCCCGCGTTGATTCTGCAATCAAATAACTGTAAACACCCAAAGAATTTTATTTTAATTCTTATTCTATTGGTGATTTAATATAAAATATTTTCTTCTGTAGAAGGGCTTACTTGTCCGAATGCCAGAGATATTTGTGAATAAAATATTTGTAAAAAATAAACTTTTCCCTGGAGGCCTAATGTTTTTATTTTAATATTGATTCAAGGGATTATTTTATCAAACATATATGTTTTGCTTTGAAAGAAAATTCTTAGAAATATTTTATATTCATGAATAAAAAAACTAGCATATATTTCTTTGTTGTAATAATTTGCCTATAACTCGCTAAATGTATGTGTTTCTCTCTGTCTCTCTTTCTCTCTCGCAGCCGAGCGTGGCTGTCACCGCCGGCTTCTGATGTCTGGCTCTCGCCTAGGAGGAGGAAACTGCTGAACCTGTGGTAGGCCGCCTCAAGTGTCCTTGAGCTGGACCACAGGGTTCTGCCAGCCATCCCGTATGAGACTATCGTCCTGCGGGATCGGCGACCCCCATTACCTGCCTAACCAGCCAGAGGGCGCGCTGAGCATTGGACTATTCACGGCTCCAGGGGAATCCTAAAGCAGAGCTGGCTGCCCGGTGGACCCCCACCGTGGATGTGCCCCGCTCCATCCCCTGGGCCGACCTGCGTCGGAACTGCTTTTCGGGGCACGACGCAGATGTCGCTCTACGGCTGGCCCTCCACGCCCTACCACATCCTGACCCCCCTGCCTCGAGGCGTGCCAACTGTGCCGCCTGTGGGTCCGTGCCTCGGGATGGGACGGACTACCCTGCGAGTTTGTCAAAGCCTTTGAAGATTTCTTCGCCGAAGTTCTTTGGCAAGTCTTCGAGGCTTCTCGACTCCGTGGGGCCTTACCTCCATCCTCAAGGCTCAGCAAGGTCATCCTTCTGGCAAAGGTGCACGGTGGTCCGGCTCTACAGGCATTCAGGCCAATCAGCCTGCCAACGACCGACTACAGGGTCCTCAGCGGCGTGTTCATGGCCCGTCTGCGTCGTCATCTGCCAGACCTGGCGCCCGACTGTTAGACCTACGCCGTTCCAGGACGATCATCCTCCTAGAATATCGCGCGAGTGTCTGACGAAGCCGCCGGGGCATCCAGACATGACACGCCGCTGGCTGTCATCTCTTTGGACCTAAAGTCGGCCTTCGACACCCTGAGCAGGAGCTACCTGTTCGCTCTGCTGGCGAAGCTGGGCCTACCATCAACTTTCCTAGGGTGGATTGCTGTCCTCTACGGGGAAGCAGACGCCTCCATCCGGGTCGGAGATGTATACACCAAAGCCTTCCCGCTTCTCAACGGGGTGAGGCAGGGCTGCCGTCTCAGCGCCGCGCTCTTCAGTATCGGAGTTGGACCTTTGCTACGCCGCCTCGAGAGGACCTTGGGCCGCGGCCATTACCCGCCTCACCAGCCAGAGGGCGCGCCGGGCACTTAATTCGGCACGGCTCCAGGAGTATCCTGTTGCCGAGCTAGCTGCGCGGTGGATCTCTACCGTGGATGTGCCCCGCTCTATCCCCTGGGCCGACCTGCGTCGCAACTGCTTCTCGGGGCACGACGCAGATGTCGCCCTACGGCTGGCCCTCCACGCCCTACCCCATCCTGACCATCCTGCCTCGAGGCGTGCCAACCGTTCCGCCTGTGGGTCCAGCGACGGGTCGCTGACCCACAGATATTGGAGGTGCCGAGCCGTGCGACCCCTGCTCCGGGAGGTGTTCGCCTCCTGCGAAGTGCCCCTGGATCTCCGGCCTGGCTGTTCGGCGTCGGCCTCCATCCCGAGGCAATGAAATTGACCAGCGTGGCGACGGCTACCATCTACAAGTACCATCTTGGTGTTGAGGTGGGTAACGCCAGCCATCTTATCGACCTGCCCACTCTGTGGGAAAGAACTCTCGCAGTCCACCGGTGGCGGAGTCTTACCCGCGGTGGGCGCCACCAATGACGACTTTTATATATATTTATATATATATGTCATTATTTGTATATACCAAGATGTAACCCCATCACAATATATGCAATGTATGATCCAAAAAGTTTTAATAAAGGTTAGGCCTAGCGAACTGGAGAGAACAGCCATTACCAGGATTTAATTATCCAGGAAGTAAAGGTTATTACCCAGGAACTATAAAACTGAGTTCAAAGACCTTCTTCCTGGAGGATGGTAATCATGAAAAAGACAATGGAGGTACCAATATCCAATCAGAGTTCAGCATGAATAGCTAACATCCAACCAAAAGTCGCCACGTAGACGATTTCAACCAATGAGAGCAATAGAGAGTTAACGAGGAAAATCTCGGACTCAAGTTAGTCAGTTGGGAGCTCGCCACCACGAGGAGCAAGACGTGCTAAAGCCCTTCTCACAAAAGGTAAAAACATCTTCTTTTCTCCGAGCATGTGAAAGTCAAGTACTCCATTAGTCTCAAAACCTTCTCTCCTTCGCGAGGTCCTATTTTCAACCCCATTCTGTGTTCCCTCTCGTTATTTCCCCCTGTGAAAAACCTACCATTTCGACCAGTAAGTCTACAGGGTTTTACAACAAACAAAAAAGGGTACCAATCCAAACAATCCAATCAAAAACGAATATATTATATATATGTATATTTATCAATTGTTTTATATATTTATATCTATTTATTCATATATTTATCATTATATAATCTCATTTATTCGTATTTATTCAATTTTGTATTTAACCTTATATAATCTTATATGGAAATTGTAATAAATCAGTTTCAATCTCAATCTTTCTCTCTCACCAACGCGTACGTGGTTAGCTTTGCTTGATTAATCAAGTATGGGTATTTGGCCAAATCTGGAATAATAAAAAAATCAATGAATAGTTGATATTTATTCCGATAGATGTCGCAAGCCATCAGCAACTTTCAGTTTCACGATAAGGAGATGATCTTTTTTGAATTTATGAACCTTATCCCAGTATACAATGTCACATTTTTACTATTTGTTCACATTGTTTTTATATGTCATATATGTGCATAATCTGGAGATATACTTTGAAGTAAGTAAATATGAAATATCTGGATCTAAATTTCAAGTTTTATCTTTCTCAATCTAATGAACTGTTCAAGAAATTCTTTCCAATTACTGTCCCAAATTTTATTTCTTCTGATAAATTCACTACTTTATTCTTAACAGGCAAAGGACCCTCCTTAATTTTCCTATTCAAACTGAATGTTATCAATGATACAACATGTGAATGCCGCTTAGATGTCGAATCACCAGAGCATCTTCTTTTAACTTGCCCTCTGACTAATCAAATTGTATGCAAATACTTTGAAACATTACCAAATTGTCTTAGTGTATATACTCAATCTCTCTCATGAGAACTTTATTAAGTTTAGAACTATTTGTGCAATAATTTACAAAACACTACTAATCCATCCTGTAATTAATTAATCATATATATGTAAATAATACTAGCACAGCACAATAGTACCTTGGACTTCGTGCTTTTTGTAACAAAAAATAAAAAAATAAAAACATGAAATCTTTTGTAACTGAAAAACGAAATATATTTGATTGAAATTTTACATGATAATATGTATTCTCATGTGTTCCTGATCTTCCTATGATGATTGAAAGTGGCAAATCATAAGTAAAACTATTAGCCAATGAGGTTTTCATATATATCAAAAATATTTTCAATCGATATGAGAAAAATAATATTGTATGCAATTACGAATATTCAACATATAAATATATATAAATAAAAAAATGATATTGTATGCAAGGGGCGACCCTGTTTCGGGATGTTGGCCGTCGTCAGCGTATTGAAGGTCATAGGTTTTCAACTCATCAAGAAGATTCTATATAAGCGTTTTTTATGATTCCAGAAAATTAATTACTACGTTTTAACATGTAAAAAAAGTAATGAAAAAGAACAATTAGTGCACCTTTGAGCGGATACAGGTATGTCCTTTTAATAATTTTAAATACATTAGATTTTCTAATTATCAGCTCTTTTGCATAAACAGATAGTCTCCCAATTGGAAATGCATAAAACATTGCTAACTCGACGGAGAATCTTTTTTGGTAGAAAGACGCTTCATGCTTTGGCCTGACATAAGATAATTTTATGAGACAGAGACACTACTTAATACAGTATATATATTGAATATTAGACATAGTGCACCTTCTAATATAAAAAAAAAAAAAATTCAACGTTTTTTTTTTTTTAATTTTCAAAACAACTTTTAGATATTAACTACATATTAAACTTTTGTACAAATATTTATATCCGAATGGTCTGGGAAAAAGTTATTCAAATATCATAAATGTTTGGATGAAAGAATTTTTATAGGAAGAGGAATCATTCAAGCACCAATGTTTCTTTTATACAACAGAACAAACTTTTGTTCTCCTTACTGCGATGAAAAAATATTGGAAGGGCTTGGCTCATCAGTGGTGAACCCTCCCAGCAGTTCCGCCCAATTGATTTACCGGACCGCTTCTAAGAGCTCTAATACTGCATTGGACGATTCTGCTTATATATGCTACACTGAAGTGTGGAATCCCATAAATCGTATTTTAGCAAACTAAGGACATAAGCTTTTAGAACAGTATATTTGTTAAATGACCAGAAATTAATATAAATAACTTGTATATTTACAGTATATATTATATATTCAATGTATTAAACCAAGAGACATTTATCCGAGAGACAAACAGAAAAATATACCTAATCAAAAGTAAAGGTTTTAATCGCCGTCTACGAATAGGATAATTGGACTTCCACTGTTTCCGACATTGATTTTTGAAGCACCATGAAATTATATATATCGTAAACCATATTGAGAAATATTCTCTCTCTCTCTCTCGGCCGTGCGGCCAATTCTAGAGATTGAGATGGAGGCGATGGAGATCTCCAATGTATTTTCGATACTGGCGGAGAGCCAGGATGATGACAAGATTGATGGTGGTACTCCCACCCAGAAAAGACCTACCAATGCCGAGGAATCGGCGGAAGAAGTTTTTAAGCCTGATTCGAAAAATACATTTTCAATCAAGCAAACAACCGGCGACTATGTAAATCAGGCCGCTGGGAAAAACAAGCCGATGCAAATTGGGCGGAAAGAGTGGAAGCTTCGGAGAAGCAATCTGCTTTGGAATCGGATTGGAAGATTCCTAAATCCAACAAAAGAAAAGGCTGGGAATCTCCGACCCAGCAAGCAAAAGTGGCAAATGCTGAAGCCACCGTAGCCAGGCCATCACTACAACCGAGGCGGGAAGTAAGGGATGCTGTCACGCATATAAGAGCTAGTAGAGAGCAGCAAGATCTAGCCAAAGCGAGGTCGGCAGCGGCTACATTTGATCATTGTTGCTTCATTGAATGGAGCCCGGACTTCCACCAAGTCCAGTACATGAAAGCGCTGGAGCAGATGCTGGGGAAATCTTCAGTTCACCAGCTCATGAAGATGTCCGGCCATGTCCTGGTGACACTTCCCAGCGCTGAGAAGGCCGAACGCCTAATCGAGGAGGGCCTCACCATCGGCAGTACACTCCTGAGAGCCTTCCCCTACAAGAAAAGGGCCGAAAAGATCATCATAGGAAACCTTCCTATCGCCGTAAAGGATGACGACATCGTTGCGACGCTAAGGCCTTACTGCAAAGTGGCCTCGATGGCCTACGAAATAGTAACCTGCGAAGGTTACTCCTGGACCACGGGCAGTAGGGAGGCCTTCATCTTCATGAACGAAGGCCTTAAGATCCACCAGCTCCCGGTGAAACTGGAAATCAAGTCAAGGGGTGAAACGACGCCAGCCTACATCTCCTACGGCGTCAAATGTAGCAAGTGTCATCGCCAAGGACATCGGCGTGCCAGCTGTCCCAAGAGAGACTTGGAAGATCGCTCTACTCGACAACCTACCTCCCAGCATGGATCTCTTCCTCCTTCCACCCAGACCTCGCCCTCGTCCCAACCTGCTGCAATTGGCCACAATGGTCCTGAGAAGGCCCCGGCCAAAAACGTTCATACTCCCATGAAACCTCCTCCGGCCAACAAAACCAGCGGTACCAAAGCTCTACCAGCAGCGGCAGAAGTGGCCACATCA
The DNA here is from genome assembly GCA_030710605.1 of Cordylochernes scorpioides. Taxonomy (NCBI): domain Eukaryota; kingdom Metazoa; phylum Arthropoda; class Arachnida; order Pseudoscorpiones; family Chernetidae; genus Cordylochernes; species Cordylochernes scorpioides. The sequence goes on along the minus strand of CP092863.1, from coordinate 186,862,090 downwards.
AGCAAAGAGAGACCGCCCAACATTGCCGCTCCTATCTTGACCATTGCCCCTGGATCCCGGATTCCGTTGAAAACCAATCCCCTTAGTAAGGAGGATGAATCATCAACTGACAAAAGATCTAAAGCCCTCCGACAACTAGAAGAGGTACTTAAACAGCTCCCAGACACCGTGTTCGAGAATACCGAAGCAGCTGGTATGGAGAAGGAAAAGATCGTGCAGGCAATCATTTCCGAACGCAATATGAAAACGTTTTTGCCTGACCAGAAACCTGAACAGCTGGACAGCCTGATCAACCTCATCGGGACATTCGTCGACCGTGTAGAGGACAAAGCCTGCCACCTCTACAAGCGACTCACCCATCTCCGGTCAGTTGCCACCAAAGGTAGGACCACGCAATGAGCTTCCGCATTGCGTCCCTTAATGTGCGCGGCATTGCCGTTCGCGCCAGGAGTGTGGAGATGTGCTGCTTCTTTAGGCAGCATGCAGTTTATGTCGCGTTTGTCCAAGAAACGAACGCGCTGGCTCTAAACAACATCCGGGACCTGTGCCTTGGCTACAGCGCCGTCTTCGCGCCATCATCGACACCCAGGGGCTCCGGCCTCGCCGTCGTCGCAGCGCCGGGAGTCACCGTCCTCTGGCATCGCGTTCTGTGGCCAGGCAAGATTGCCATCGCCAGCGTCAAGATCCGGGGTCTCGAGACCCGCGTCATCAACTGCCACCTCTCCCACACTCCCGAAGAACGGCATCTCCAACTGCAGATCTTCGCAGAGGAAGCCATCAGAGAAGATGCGTGGGCCCTCGGCGACATCAACATCTCCGAGGAGTCTTCGAGCGACATCGGGTCTGGAGCCGTGGAAGCTTTCGCGGAACTCCTGGACCGGACCGCCCTCGTCGACATCGCCGCCATCTTCGATGCCGCGCACCTGCCTAGCAGGGTCGCCAGTTACGGAAGCCGGGTTGACGCCGCCCGTCTGGATCGAGTCCTTATACCATCAAGACTCTCTGGGCGCGTCACCCGTTACTGGACCCTCAATTACCGCAACTCGGACCACCGTGCCATCCTTCTCCAAGTGGGGTATCCCCCTGCACCGTCTGCGCCATCCATCTCCGCGCTACTGCGATCAGCGCCAGTCATCGAGAGGATTGAGGCGCTTCTTAGTGAAGCTTCGCAGGAAATCGAAGGCAACCCTACTGGAGATCTATGGGGAAAATGGGGAAAATTGAAGCGGGAACTCGTTGAAGACATCAAGTGCCTCTACGTTCCCCGCGTTGAAGATGAGGACTACGTCACCAGGGCAAGTCGGTTTCTTCGCTACAGGCTCGAGGCTGAGACCGTGGAGGCGGACTACCCTTCACTGCCTGAACTTGGGCGTGCCCTGCGTGTCCGACAACATCGCGCGGAACTGACACGACCGTCTTCGACGCCCAGGGGAACCTCTTCGAGGGAAAGAGCCTGAGGCGCTACGTCTTCAACTCCTTCAGAGAGCGCTTCAACGGCTCTACCTGCAGCCCGGAGGACATCGCTGGGTTCTTGGAGGGAGCTACTGAATGCATCACTCTGGAGGACAGTGATCCGCTTCATCGAGCAGATATCTCCTTGAATGAGGTGGAAGTTGCCATCAGCCGTCTGCCTCAAGGGAAAGCGGCTGGTTGGAATGGCATACCCTGCGAGCTTGTCAAGGGCTTCGAGGACTTCTTCGGTGGAGTCATACATCAAGTCCTCGCCGAATCCAAGCTTCGCGGGACTCTTCCAGAATCATCGAGGAGGAATATCATCTGCCTCGTACCCAAAGCGCACGGTGGTCCGGGCCTTAGCGGTTACCGGCCCATTTCACTTCCGACGGCGGACACAGAATCGTCAGCGGCGTTCTTCTGGGTCGTCTACGTCGCCACCTTCCAGCTGTCGTGCCGGATTGCCAGACTTACGCCGTTCCGGGAAGATGTCCCTCCTGGAACATCGCGTGCGTGTCTGACGAGGTGTGCCTGGCCTTCAAGAACAAGACGCCGCTGGCAGTCATCTCCACCGACCTGCAGTCCGCCTTTGACAACGTGGACCGAGAGTTCCTGGCCTCCCAGCTACGCACCATCGGCCTGCCTCTGCCCTTCATGGAATGGCTCCACCTGCTCTACGCGGAGGCCGACGCTACCATCAAGGTGAATGGAAACTTCACCCGCCCATTCAAAATGCGCAGAGGGCTTCGGCAGGGTTGTGCCTGCAGCGCAGCCCTTTTCTCCATCTTTACGGGTCCCCTCCTGCGCCACTTGGAGAGAATTCTCGGAAGAGGGAACGTCCTGGCGTACGCCGATGACATTCTCCTGCTGATCCGCGAGGATTGGCAGTTTGAGAGAGTCAAGACCATCTTTGACGAATTCCGGCGTGCGTCGGGAGTCAGCGTCAACTTCCCGAAAAGTAAAGGACTGTGGTGCGGCGCCTGGAGGGACCGTGCCGACTCTCCGCTGGGCATCTCGTGGTCCGCATCCTCCATCACGGTGCTGGGCTGCGAAATAACATCAGGCCATGGAACCTCGGTCCAGGAAAATCACCTGCTGGGCATCTTGGAGAGGGCGATCTCCAGATGGTCCCCATTTGTCCGCGGCTTCTCCCTGGTGGGGCGGGCGAGAGCGGCCAACTCGCTAGTACTGGCGGCGGTGCTCCACCATCTGCACGGCTACCTGCCCGGTGATGCCACTATCGCCAAACTGCAGGCCAGGCTGACGCGGTTCGTCTGGGGATCCTGCCATCGCGCCGCCTGGCTCCCGGGAGGTCTACTGGCACGTCCTGTGTCCGTCGGTGGTGTAGGACTGCTCGACATCAGGACCCAACTCCAGCTCGCCTGCTTCAAGGGGGTCCAGGCTGCATCCAGAAATGGAGGCAAGAACGCCTACTCTTGGCTGGTGTAGTCTGGAGCCTGGATGACCCCCTTGTCCTCGGGTTCCTGGTTGCTGCCTCGCCGCCGCCGGCTGCTGGATCTATGGGAGCAGGCCTCCTCCATCCTGGGCCTGAACCATCGGGTGGTGCCTGCTCCCACTCTACTGAACCTGCCCCTCGTCGGTGCCTGCAGGTTCCTGGCGACGCCATCGCTTCGGGCTCCCTCTAGATGGAGAGGAGTTCGCGTCCGCGAGCTGGCGGGCCCTGCTCCGCCGCCCGTCGCCAGGCCTACAAGAAGCGCCTGCGATGATGCAGCTGCTCTTGGGGCATTTTGCCAACGGCTGGTGGCGGACAACGCGACGAGCGTCTACAGGGAGCGGACCTTGGAGGAAGCCGTTGTGCTGCGCGGGACGGCTACGCCGTTCCTGCGCATTAGCACACGCACTGCGCGTCGAATGTTGGAGCGTACCCGCCTGGCTGCCCTTCCCATCTCACGGTTTCTCCGGCGCTGGGCGCCTGTCGTCGGCGTGCCATCCGCCAGTACGCCATGCTCATCCCTCCGCCGCTGCTCCTTTGGGGGCCATGCGGCGGACATCGCTCTGCGGCTGGCCCTGCACGCCCTGCCTCATCCGGGGCATCCGGCGTCTAGCCAGCCTGTCTGCATCGCCTGCGGCTCCAGCGACCTGTCGCTGGCCCACCGCTACTGGTCCTGCAGCGCCGTCCGTCCTCTCATTCGAGAGGCCTTCTCCATCATCGGGCGGCCGCCGGACCTGCAGTCCTGGATCTTCGCGGTGGGCCTCGAGGACCACGCCATCACCATCTCCTCGGCGGCAAAGCACGCGATCTACGTCTTCTTCGTAGATCGCGAAATGCGTGGTGTCGCTGGAGACCCGCTGGTGATCTTCCATCACACTCTGCAGCGGTGGCAGAAGCGCCATGTACATAGTTGTATTTTTTAATCATTTTTAAAATCATTTTTTATTATAACCATCATCCTCATTTTAAATTTCTCATTTTCTCATAATTAGTGCGGACTGTGCACTTTACATGTATTGACAAGATGTCAATAAAAATATGTCAATTGTCAATTGTCTCTCTCTCTCTCTCTCTCTCGGCCGTGCGGCCACGCGGCGCGCGAGCTCCTCGTTTTTCGCTGATGGAGGCGAGGGATATTGAGCTGACCAACCGATATGCCTTATTGGCGGAATGCTCGGCTTAAGAGCCATCCAACTGTGTAGGTCAACGCACTGAAACAGGACCACATACCAAATTTTGACTCAACTGAAATAGTATATCAAAATATCAAGGACAAACATTCAAGACTTTTTCTAGAAAGCTGGAACTCAATAGAAGATAAAAACAGTATCAATCGAAAAATAGACATTACTCAATTATACTTACAATTTAAAACCATATAGCCCACTACTATACATTTATATATATAACAAATTACTGATTTTCAATTCTTTTATTTTAAATGTATATATTTATTTATTCTCTATATATTAATATTTTATATATCATTTTATTATTAATAATTATATTTATAAACATGCATATTGTAGATTTTAGATATTTTAAAATTTTATAGCAGTTGTATATACTCGTGAATTGATACGCGAGCTATTCAAAACAATCTTGTTCCCCGAAGAAGTTTGGCGAGTTGCCACACGAAATTTCGGAAATAAAACTTTATGATCCAAAATAGGCATTTTTAAACAATATAATATATGGATTGCTCTATTTTCAAACAAATATATATATAGATTATTATTTATTTTATTTATTTTTATATATATATTTTTTAATTTGGCACTATATAATATTATATGAACGGCTAATAAATCGGTTTCAATCTCAATCTCTCTCTAACATATATAAAATATAGAACATTTATAGAATATAGAAAATAACGCATAAAAATAAATATTCTCTCTCTCTCGGCTGTGCGGCCACGCGGCGCGCGAGCTCCGCGTTTTCTGCGGCTGGGATGGAGGTAATGTAGATAACTAACCCCTTTGGGGTGTTGGCTGAAAGCGAAGAAAGTGGGCTGTAATTCCGAAAAAAAAAACATCAAAAATTTTAAGTCTCCGCAGAAATATCGGCAAAAGTTTCAGAATTGGCTGAAAGCCATTCTGATTTGAAGAATTACAAAAATGCAAATTTTGAGCCGGCGGCCGACGGCAAGAATGCAAATTCTCCCCGCAACTGGGCTGATTGTGTGGAACAAGAAGACGAGCTTCTCGTGAACTTCACCACAGTGTGCATCAAAAAAGAGGCCATATGAATCGGACCACGCCAACTCGGGGACCAAAAAGGGATGCATCCAGGCACCGACAATTCCTACCAATAGCAACAGGCCATGAGCCACGCCAAGGCCCATAAACGTGCATGAATGTCAGACCACCTGGCAGAATCAGGCTACCTTCCAAGCCAGGTCGGCAGCAGGACAGGCGGACCAATGTGTCTACCTGGAAATTTGCCCAGACTTCACCCAGGATCAGTACTTCCGGGCATTGGAAGTCAAGCTGGGCAAGGGCACCGTCTACCAGCTAACGAAGATGGAGGGGCAAATCCTGGTCGTCCTCTCCAATGTCCAGCAAGCCGACAAGCTCGTGGAGAATGGGCTGGAGATCGAGGACGCCCTCCTGCTAGCAACACCACTAAAGAAAAGGGCAGAACGGATCGTGATCGGCTACGTTCCGTTTTTCGTTGAAAACGGGGACCTCGTGACAGCCCTGAGGCCCTACGAACAGATGACATCCATCGTCCAGAAAATGATGGAGCTGGGGTAATCATACTGGGCTGACGCACGGCGTGAAGCGTTCATCATTCTTCGAGACGGTGTGAAGCTCTCACACATCCCAGCCCGTCTCGAAATAAAATCAAAAGGAGTGACTAGCCACGTGTACGTCACGTATGGCATCAAGTGCTCCTTATGCTATACGCACGGGCACAAGCGTGCCAACTGCCCCCGGAGAACTGGCGTCCAAGAAGCTAACCTGCTTCTACACCTGGATCCTCCGCTGGTCCAAATAACACCGGAGGAAGGCAGCCCTCCTCCTCGAACGCCATGCCTGCTCCAGTACCAACGCCAGCCTCAGGTTCAACATCGACACCTGCTCCAATCCCAGCTGCATCACCAGCACCACCCGCAGCACCACCAACTCCAGCTGCATCACCAGCCCCACCTGCAGATCCTGCACCTGCTCTAGAGACCCTACCTACTGCTTCTGTTGACCCAGTCCCTTCTACATCAAAGCAGTCCCGTGGTGGAGCTCGAAAGAAGCAGAGTAAGTCCAACGTGACCCGGACGCAGCTCAACGAACTCCTTTAGCGCATTCCCGGCAACATCTTGGATCAGTTTGGACTCGAGGGGCTTGAAAGAGATGAAGTCTTGGACGCGCTAGCCTCAGTCCCCGGTCTGAAGAACCTGAAAAACAAGATCGGAAGCTAGCAGATTACCACCCTTAACAATGCTGCCCAGGAGCTGATCGACGCCCTGCCCGACTCCAACTGCGCTCTTTACAAGCGCCTATCGGACGTTCGTGCCCAGACGAGGAGCGCCCAATGAGCTTCCGTCTGGCATCCATCAACGCCCGCGGGCTCGCCGCTCGCGAGAGAAGCATTGAGCTCTGCCACTTCCTGCGTCAACATCGCGTAGACGTTACTTTCATTCAGGAGACCAACGCCTCGTTGCTGGACGCCATACAACATCTGTGTCTGGGCTACAGCGCCGTCATTGTGTCCCCGCAGCTCTCAAAGGTTCGGGCCTCGCCTGCCTCTTCGCCCCGGGGGTCGCTGTCCTACGGCAGCGCGTTCTAAAGCCGGGCAATATCTCCATCGTCTCCATCGACGTCCGCGGCCAGGAAGTGCGCGCCATCAACTGTCACCTCTCACACATTCCTCGCGAGCGGCTCGAGCAGCTGGAGTCCATCACGGCAGCAGCGATCCAGGATAACGCCTGGGTGGTGGGTGACCTCAACGTCGACGAGCAGAGCACGAGCGACACAACATCCGGCCGGTGTAGGCCCTCACGGAGCTGATGGATCAGACATCGTCGATGTGGCTACCGTCTTCGACGCTGAACACCTTCCAACAAAGTGGCCTACTGCGGGAGACGGGTCGACGCAGCTCGACTGGATATATTTCTCTTGCCATCGAGACTCGTGGAAAGAGTGACACTGTACAAGACCGTCTACTACAGACTCTCTGACCATAGAGCTGCCCTCATCCAGATTGGCTCGTTTCCTTCCCCTCGCCAGCCCTGCGTTACCATTTGCCTGATCTCCAAGGCCCCTAGTGGTCCTGGTCTAACTGGCTTCTGCCCCATCACCCGGCCCTTTACAGACTACAGGGTCCTTGCTGCCATCTTTCTACGGCGTCTAAGGCCCCACCTCCCTACACTGGCGATTGACTGCCAGACCTACGCTTTCCATGGGAGGTCTCCTTCCTGGAACATCGCTCGGGGCACGGACGAGGTCGAGATAGCAACTGTGGGGATGTTGCC